>JARFXV010000837.1:600000-1058601 GCA_031761425.1 Cosmopolites sordidus
TATATATATATATATATATATATATATATGTGTCTCTAAATCATTCCAGGTGTCGATCCATTGATTCTGTGAAGAGTCACGACATTTCGCCAAAATCTTATTTGGCATTTTCAAGTGTTATCCCCTTCGACTGAATCCAACCGACTGTCTTCAGTCGAACTATAACACTTGAAAATGTCAAATGAGATTTTGGTAAAACGTCGTGACGCTTCACAAAATCAACGGATCGACACCCGGAATGATTTAGAAACATTATCTACCATCCGTGAAAATATTAGATAATAACATATATATATATATATATATATATATATATATATATATATATATATATATATATATATATATATATATATATACATCTCCAAGCATATTTCGTAAAAAATCTCTCTACTAATACTTAATGTATTATATATTCTAGATTCGTAGATTAGAAATAAATTGCTGTAAAAACTTATAACAAATATGGAAAAGCAAATTTATTGTTTACATTTTATTAGATGAACTATAAAATCATTAAATTAGATTCGAATTTTACTAATTACTAATTACGATAATTACTAATTTTTCATAACTAGTATATTGCTGACTATTATTTTCAGTCATAATCAATGCGAATAATCAAATTCAGAAAAATATCTTTTAGAAAAGAGCTGGTATAACTATGTCGTTGGTGCAAATAGACCTTGAACGTCCGTCAGTACGCCGGGGTGTAAGCTACCCCGTTGATTCTCTAACAATGTAAAGCCGAAACGCTATGCTCTATGTCCCGTTATAATTTAGTTAAATTTACGGTGACGCGGTTCCCCAAGTCCATTTTACGACTACTCTCTCTCATGGTCGAATAAACCTCGAGATGTCGAGTCGACATCTGTTATAAATCTTTGTCTTTATTTTATAAATTGTATATTAAATCGACATAAACAATATAATAAACTATAAATAATAATATCTTAATGATATTACCATTCTTTATTGTAATACTAGTAATCAGAGATACAACATTCTAGAGCTTCATGCGTTCGCTGAATCTGACGTATGATGATATTTGATGAGTACTCGTTATTTTTCCCACAGATCTCAATAGCAGGCGCAAAAGATCATTCTGATGACTTTTCTGTTTGACCTAATGTTTTGTAGTGCATTTTTTAAATTTAACCGACAAACACACACACACAAACATCCACGCCCGCACCAAGATTTGAACCCGGGACCATTGGATTGCCAGGCGGGCGACTAACCACCCCCACCAGACCACCGCGGTTGGCATATATATATATATATATATATATATATATATATATATATATATATATATATATATATATATATATATATATATATATATATGTAGATCTTCGTAAATAGCTTAGTTCTTGTACCTTTAAGTCTATATGTTTCTTATTTTCATACTAAATTGTAAACTATAATTCTTTTAGTTATAGAACTATAGTTCTTTCCAGAACAGGTGGAGAATTTAGAAAAAATTCCAAGTGACAAATGACGTAAAGGATCGCCCAGAAGCGGTAGAAAACGATATACAACAGCTGCACAAGACCCGCAAATATCAATCTAAGCTCGAAGAAATCGTCTGGAATTTACAAGTATATTAGGGAGCTTGTTAGGTATAAAGGAGTAAATATTTCACGACAAACGATAACACACAGACTGAAAGCAGTAAATTTGTATCGCAGAAAATCTTTAGGTGTTCCCAAACTAACCCTTCAACAAAAAAGTCTAAGATTGCAATGGTTTCTAGAAATGGTGGATCATAATCCTAACTGGAATAACGTGTTGTTCTCCGATGAGATGAGAATTGACTTGGTTTCTAATTCACGAAGAATATTAGTTTGAAGAGCCCCAGGCCGACAATCCCGACTAGAAACAGCTCAACCACGCATCTTATATCAAGGAGGGAGCGTGATGTTTTAGGGTGGTATTATGAAAGGAACAGGGACGCCTCTACTGGTGTTGGAGAAAATAATTACTGGTGCTGGGTACATCGGGCAAGTTTTAAATCCTGTTGTACGTCTGCTCCGAGGCATGGTAGTCGACGGATTTGTTTTCACGGATGACAACGCACCTCCTCATCGAATAGCAACAGTACAAAATTCTCTTGAAGGTGAGAGAATAACCAAGTTAGGGTGGTAACATGAAGGTCATTAAACATGCTTGGCATATTCTGAAAACACGCATCAGGAAACGAAACAATCCTCCTCTTACCCAGGGAGAACTAAAAAATGCTGCTAGTGAAGAATGGGACAGAATTACCCAAGTCCTAATTGATCATTTAATCGACAGCATGCCAAATCATGCATGGCATGCATAAAAGACCCATGGAGGAAATAATGCTTTTTAGGTTTTTTTGAAAGTTATTCTTTTAATTTTTAAAGGCAATTGGCAATATTGTAATTTTTTGACTCCGAAATAATTAAGCACATGATCGTTTGGTGTTGAGTTTTATGTGGTACCAGTAAGAGTTGTTATCAAATGATGATAACATAAACGATTAAAAGAAACACTTAATATTAATAACAAAAAATGAATGTTTGAATATTGCAAGTTTTGGACACGTATATATATATATATATATATATATATATATATATATATATATATATATATATATATATATATATATATATATATATATATATATATATATATATATATATATATATATATATATATATATATATATATATATATATATATATATATATATATATATATATATATATATATATATATATATATATATATATATATATATATATATATATAGGCTTTGTACAATAGACCAGTATGATAGGTTTTCTCAACTACTTGACTCGTGTGTAATAGAAATATGTGTCAAAATTCTTGAAAAAATTTTGATATATCAGGGATATCCATAACAAATGAATTTTTTTCTTATTTTTCTCTATGGCTTGACAGCCCATCAAGGGCCTTTATACCGCACTAGGGGTATATAGATTTATGTTTTTGTACATGAAACGATGACCACCAGTTTCTATTACCTCTATAATCTAGTTATAGGAGTGCGCTGTTTTCATATCAATGTTTTCTTGCCTCTTACGTTATCCTTGCCCGCTTTATTCTATGTCTTGCTCTTGGTTTCCATTCCGTTATTTCCATCTTGTTATATTAAAAGATTATAGACTGTTGAATGGACCATATACCTTCCATAGTATGTTCCATTCCCAGGTACGATAGTTCGTTTTTCTTTGTTAGATTCCACATTTCTAACCCATATAACACTATTAATCTAATTATTGTTGAATATATTTTTATTTTTGTATTCCACGATATTGATTTTGATTTTAAAATGTTCTGCAGAGCGAACATACTTTTGTTTCCAGCCGTTATTCTTGCTGCAACATGCTCGGATACTTCATTGTGTATCGTAATTACTCAACTTAGATATTTCTAGCTATTCACTTTTTCAAATTAACTTCGTTTTTTTTTCAAATTTAAAACACATTGCCATCTGCCGACTTAATAATTTAACTTAATATTACTTAACCCAAACTCTAGTTAAATATATTGACATTTAGGGTGCTGGCATGACTGATTGTCTCGAATGAGTCTGTCGATGTCTGGTTTATGGTATAATTCTGTTTGAATTAATAAATGATTTAATCGCAGATTTTGAAGTTTTTTTTTAAATCTTTAATCACTAAATTAAAATGTGTTAATAATAATGTTACGTCAGTCAGGACTACTTGGAAGAACACCAATTTTCTGCAGTTTACTGAAAGTTGCAGTAAATATCTGATCTTCAAACTGGTATAACTTTAACGCATTTGTTGGTATGTAAAATAAAATAATAACTAAAAAAAAATAAAAATAAAATGGTTGTAAAAATGTGTATACGATGGTGAATATACAGAGCCTTCTGTTAAACCCGAAACCTACACACTTATGAATGTAGACAACCAACACGACAAGTTGGTGATGATTAACACAAAATTAGTAATTTTGTTAAACTACGACATACGTTTATTGGTTTTTTTCAATTTTTATAAATAATCGTTTTCTTTGAATTGGAGTTTTGAAAAAAAAAGAGTTTTGAACATAAAACAAGTTTCATAACAAAACTATTTTTATTTTTTCCTTAAAATAAAAAAGTCATATCAAATTCAAAATAAATTTTTAAGCCTAGTACCGATGACGCGTTGACATTTGCCGAAAAAACCCGAGCGCATGCAACGTCACAATGTTTATTTTCCCTCAACATTACAGACAGCTGATACGAGTGTTTTAATTTTGAGATAATGAATGTATTGATAAATTTATTGAAAATGTCAAATCTAATTAGTTATCATGCCTGTTTCGTGCCATTTTGTCCAAATACTGCAAAAACAACTCCCGAAAAAATGTTTTTAAATATACCACAAAATGTTAAACGTCGAAATCAATGGTTCCAAGCAGCACGACGTATTAATCCTAAAACATCATCAAATTTTTACAACTTCCTGTCATCAAGTATATACAAAAGATTATTATTTATAACATTATATCCATTTTTTATGTTTCAGTATTTATTACCTGCTGAAGCTACATAATCGTGATATTGAGTGCCTTGACCTTTTCTTAGTTTTTCATTAATAATTACGGTAACTGTATAAGCTTTTGTTATCGACAATTTTGGCGGTTAAATTGAACATAACCTATAGCCTTAATATCAATAATAGCCAATTATATACGCAATTTAACACTAATAACGAAAATAAACATAACATACGTTACGTTATTTTAAACCTAAAGTAAAAAATAAGTGTTAAAATACCTCCATTAGAGCAGATGCTATGGAAGAATAAAGAAGAAGAGAAACGCATGTCGTAGATTTTTTATGGAAAAAATTATTGATAAAATGCAAATAACGAAAATTATTTATTTTAAATAATCAAATGTATTTAATACATGCTTTTAAAATATTTTTTGTTGCTCAGGAAGCATATAAAATAATAAAAATCTTACATGTTGTTTTATTATGACATATTTTAGTAATATTTTAAATAATTTAAAAAATTAAAGTTTCTAAATTTAAATAAATCACTAGTCATATGGGTTACAGGATTAAATAAAGGTTCTGTATTTAAATCAATTGTAAAAACTCCTTTATTGAAAGTCCCGTTATTGCGCTCAGACACATATGTCATAATTGTTAATGTGTTAATTAATAATAAAATCTTAGCTTCATTTTAAAATCAAATGCAAGCATAACAAACCGTAGCATAAATAAAACCATTACTGCCACTGCAATACAATTCAACATAGTATAATTGGCTTTCATTTAAAACGCCTGCAAAATTACTTGACCATTTTATTTGTAAGAAAAAGAACACTTTATTTCCCCACGCTACACATTTATTTTCAACTGAAAACTCAAGTTAATCGACTGGTTTACTAATTAAAATTAAAGTTGTAATCACCTGCGTTTTTTACTTTTAACCGTCTTTATGTAAATTGCTTTTTTTATATAAAAGAAGTAAAAAAAAATTATCAGCAGGCTGTAGTATAAGGGTATGAATGGGTATCGGTGTGGTTTTTGTGCGACTTTGGCTTGTTTACTTATTTGTGGCAAATGTGTATCTAAGCTCATGTAATACGTTAAAATATATTAGGCTATAAATCACGTTTAAATCGCGTTTATATCGCATTTGAATATGTATTGAGTGGCATTTAACTACACAAATATGTTGATTTTGTAAATGGGTTTCCCAACTTTTTCTTAACGATTAATTCCAGTAGATATACTAGTTACTAGTATAGTAGATTAATATCCCGTATATACTAGTAGATATCAAATCAATGAAAGAAATAAGGATTTCTTCGTTATCAAGTTGTACACGAGTTAAAATAAAAAACGGTGACCATTTTGTCTAAAAATAATAGTTACCGCATTTTTTTTAAATATCATTAATCATCATCATTATCAACATTAGGCTATCCATAAATTAATGTATTTTTATTTTTTAAGTATTTTTAAATCAATATTTGAAGCTAATTGAAACATAACGTTTACTAACTATTAAAAAAGTGGACTAGGTGCAGTATTGCAGTAACGCAATATTGCAGCATACAGTCGAAATGCAATATTATTTTGTTGATATTGTTAGTACTTGGATGAGTGACTATTTCAAAGAGAGACCAAACTTGCGTACTGCATTTCAACAGAGAAAAGTGTGAAATCTGACAATGAATTTCCTTTCAGTCATGTCAGTTCGAGGCTGAGTAAACCCTGACGTCTTCTGAACAATATTCTACGTTGGTCATTCACCGATAAGTTAAATCCTTAGAAACTTAAAGTTAAGCACAAAACCAAGGGTTTATAGCCCGAAGCGAGTCTAGACCGGGGTTAATCGGTTGGTTATGACTAGAGAGTGGATTTCTGCTCGAGCTCAGGGAAGGTCATTGCTTATCAGTGTATTTGGATACAGACGTACACTACTAACGTGCACTATAGAAAAATGAATTCATACAAACTTCAGCTTTATCATTATGTTTACGTCATATTGTTACTTTTTACCATGCAACATAAAAAACGAAATAATCCAACGTACTCAAATAAAATAATTGAAACGCCGCCATTGCATGAAACGATTTATTCATTTATCTTATACAAAATGAACTAAAAGAAGACGAAGACGAAGATGAATACTTTAAATAGAACTTGTTCAAGAAATAAACACAAATATTTATTTTTTTGCCAAAAATCATTATTTTTATGCAAAATAGTCACCTTGTGCGTCAATGTAACGTTTTGCACAGTCAATAAATTTGACGAATAAATTTTTGAGATTGGCCATAGATATATCCTTCAGGATGACAGTCGACACCTTTTGAATAGCTTCAATGGAAAATTTTTCGAAAAGATAGAAGTCGCAGGGAATCAAATCAGGACGGCGCATTATCGTTCAACAAACGCCAGCTGCCTTGTTGATATATTGTCCGCACACGCACGCCGCACACGACAAATACGCGACAAGAGACGCTTCATAATACCAAGATTAAACAACATTGGTTTCTGAATCATATTGAAAACATTATATCTCATCACCAGTAACAATGCTGTACTTGAAGTTTTCTTCCCGTTTCGCCTCTTTAATCAAGTCCTTGCAATGTTGGATTCAGAGTAGTTTTTGGTCGTCAGTCAGTTAGTGTGGAACAAACTGTGCACAAACCTTCCGAAGTCCCAAATGCTCGGTCAAATTGCAATGAATTAAATCTTTGGACATCTTCAATTCCATTTCCATGTATCACAATGAAAAATTTAGCTAATTTTTTAAAAATTCATGCACCATTTCAATGTTACTTTTAGTAACCAGGGAATTTTTCGGATCAGGATGTCCTTGATATTGTTACAACCTTCACTGAATAGTTTAAACCACTCGTGAACTCGGCCGAGGGACAAACGATCCTCACCATATAATTGTTTCATTAATTGAAATTTTTCGGTAAATATTTTACCAAGTTTAAAATAAAACTTAATATTCGCTCTTTGTTCGATGTTAATTTTTCGAGACGGTATAAACACACTAACAGTTTAGGCGCGATAACTTGGCATCTAATGATCCGAATGTCATGAAATTTTATCAAAACGTCAGTGAATGATGCACCTTTCCAACGCGTACTACCGTCAAAAGATGACGTTACTAGAAATAGCTGTTTTTAAAAAGTTCTCTTTTCCTGAAGACGCACCTTGTATGACAAGCCTGGTCTCAACTGATGATCGTGATTCAGAGACCACGTTAAGCTGTAGGCCCAGTTGCTAAATAGACTCAGTTACTGATCGCTAATTCCAAATCGTCTTTAATCTCAAATCTTTACTTTACTTTTTTATTCAAAAGTTTTGTTTTCGAATTTTATGTTTCACAGTAATATCTAATAAACAAAACATCGAGATACCGAGAGTGAAAACAATACTGCTTCTCTAAGAGATGATTTTGCAAAGATCGATTGCACGTATCACAGTCTTAATATTCTCAAGAATTAGGACTTTCAGCACTAACAGCTTGGCATGATTTTCGAAAGGAAATAAATAGGTTTACACTAAAGTTGTAGATAACCCCAAATTATTTGGTGTTTTTGTAAACTAATGAAAATATTTCTAACCTGGTAGAGAACGCCAATAACAAAAGAAAACGGTATAATGGAATAATTATTTTTCCTTTTGTAAAGTACAGTTGTTTTTATTGTTATGTCAAAATTTTCAACAATGCTTGAAATCATTTCTTTTATTATAACTCGAGGAGATTTACCACTAAACACCAAATGACTTTTTTAAACTTATCGACACACGTTTCTCCAACCAGGCAAGTATTATAGGAAATTATTCAATATATCAAGAAATATATAGATAGATGAAGAGATATAGTATATTAATTTAATAGTTTAGCCATCTCCTAATGATGCTTACATAGTTACTCATATGGTTAGCGAACCGCGCGTCGAGAAGGTTAAAAAAGTGATTTGGTGTTTAGTGGAAAATCCCTTTGAGTATAATGCTTGAAATATTTGAACTAGAATAAACGTTAATCGTTTTGTAACATAAATGAGAATAGAATCAGTAGTCAAACCAATGGACAGAAGATGAAAGAAGTACACTAAATAATGTGGACTGAAATGGTAAGAT
The DNA here is from genome assembly GCA_031761425.1 of Cosmopolites sordidus. NCBI lineage: Eukaryota > Metazoa > Arthropoda > Insecta > Coleoptera > Curculionidae > Cosmopolites > Cosmopolites sordidus. The sequence goes on from JARFXV010000837.1 coordinate 608,642, forward strand.
TGTTTTAACTTAAACGAAACTTACTTGACCATCGTAAGGATCGTGAGAAAACTCCGGAGCTACTAAAATCAAAATTTAGTTTTGGCAAACAAAATTGGCAAGGTGGCATAATTCAGCCTAATTTTGTAGAATGAGGATGGCGATGCGATTGCAGTCAATGTTCACTGATATTAATTAACATTGACAGATCTTATGCGGTTTTGCCGCTGCCTAAATGACATCTAATTTATAAGGTTTTAATGCAAGAAAATGAAGTGTTGATCTACAAAACTATCTGAAATAAATTTGGATATATAGGATTAAAGCCAGCGTAAGGTGTGGGTAACGTGGGATATTGCCTACGGATAGTGAATAAAGATTTTACTCATCATAAAACGATAAATCCGATCGGCTAGCAAGCATTTGACAATACTAACCTACCACATGCGTTTTTTAAAAATCCAACAGCCGCACTTGCTCAGCAAGTACTTGTAGGGTACTTTGAAGTGATTTTTCGGCAAACTTAACGCCAAGTTTCAACGCAACTCCTCACTGGGTAACTGCAGCATGCAAGTTGATGTGAATCTACGGCAGACGTAGATTAAAAGCAACTTGACAGCAAGACTTGCAATTAATTTGAAGTAAAACATTCGATCAACTTAAAGTCAATAACTGACAAGCAATTTTGAAAGTCAAGTTGAACTATAGTTACTAAACAAACTGATGCAAACTTAATCGTAACTTCTTGCTTTCCAACTCTTTATGTCAAGTTCGGTTCAGATTCCAGCCGTAGATTGACGTTAACTTACGGTCAGAGTGGCTATTGGGGTTTGAAATCAGTGTTTCCAAATTTCGGGTAATTAAATTTATATCTAAATATGATTGATATTTAATGGCAAATAACTTGTATACAATTATCTAAGCTACGATATTTAAAATGAATTGATCACATTGATGTCAAAAACAATTACCGTAGGGTAAAAGATAACGAACAAGAATAAAGAACAATTCGTAGGGTAAAAGAGACAAAATATTATTCTATTTTGCTCGACTGCACTAGAGACTATAGACTAGTTAAACAAATATCAGTTGCCTTAAGATTTTGTAATATGTGCTATCGATGAGACTACTGGAGAAGATATAATTAATGCAATACTGGAAGAGCTAGAAAAAAATTGATTAGATATTCAAAACTGTCATCGCCAAGCATGAACAATGGTGTAAATATGGTAGGCATAGATAGTGGAGTTAAAACAGAGCATTTTTTACACCTTGCGAGTGTCATAGTTGGAATCTACTGGTAGACGCAGCTAAGTCTTTTACGGCAGCAAAAACATGTTTTGGTTTCATTCAGAAAATTTATTTGCGATATTCAAGATCCAGCAAATGCTGGGAAATAATCAAAGGCAAATTAAAGCTTACTATAAAGTTTTTATCAGACACAAGATGGAAGGAATCGAGGCAGCACAGGCCATATTATTGCAATTTGATGATGACATTGAATGCATCAAAAGCTTAAAAAACTACAGGAAGAGTCAGGCGTACTCAGTGATTGTGATGCCGTTTTGAACGAAGTACTCAGCTTAGAATTTATCATATCGGTACATTTATGGTATGAGATATTATCACGTGTTAATATCATAAGCAAATGATGACAATCTGTACAAGTCCATTTGAGCATTGCTCTTAAACATTTGCGTCCATTTAGTGACTGAATCAAAGAATATCGACCAACTGGGTTCGAACAATGCATGTTTGACGTTAATAAATTTATTGAGAAAAACAGTTATTATCTGCCAAAAGACTTTAAAAATAATAGGGTAGCCAAAAAGAAAACGATGCTCGATTATGATTATTATTAAGCGGCGATGAACCTATACAGTCTCCCAAAAGCCGGCACAAAACTCATTTTTTTAACACCATGATTGATTCCATACTGAGCAATATAAATTCAAAAAGTATGTCTTTGAATCAATATTTTAAAAGTTTTGGTTTGCTCTGTGATCTCAGTAAGTTAAAAATATTCCAAAAAGAGGATATATTAAAACACTTCCAACCTTACAAATTATATGAAGAATTACAAACAATAATCCCAAATTTTTCCAATTGCATTAAAGATATGAAACAGCTGCTCCAATACATAACAGAAAATAACTTAAAAGAAATTTACCCAAATATGTATATTGTTATTCGAATTTTGTTAACAATACCAGTAAGTTGAGCCTTCGCTGAAAAGAAGTAAGGTATAGACTGTGTTTTTCAAAATTAAACTAATAAAAAATTATTAAAAAAGTTCAATGGGTCAGCAAAGACTTTCAACTTTGGCAATTTTATCTATTGAAGCTGACACAGCATTTAAGCTAGATTACAATACAGCTATTAAGGAGTTCAGTAAGGCTAAAAGCAGTCAATTCCTGTTTATTTAATTCTATACTGTAAGTTTTTACTTAACAATTTTAGTTAAAGTAAAGATATTTGCATGTTTATGAATAAACATTTGATAGTTAAAAAAATATTTCTCTATATAAAATCCGTCCTCTTGCGTTACCAGAAGGGCTCACAAAATTTATCTTGCCCACATCAAATTTAGGTCTTAACCCGCCGCTCTATAGAATACAGTTGAGGGGATCAGCAGTCCACTATCAAAATTATAAAACGATTCCAGTTGAAAATGCTGCAAATAATCATATATGCTCCATGGTTCGCTCCCAACAAAGTAATCACCTGCGCCCTCAGTGTAGTTAGTGTAAAGGAGGAAATAAAATAGTATAGTGAGAATTATTTACAAAGATTTAGTGCTTATCCTAACAGATTGGTGGTCAAAGTCCGTAGAAGACTCATTGGTAACAGTAGACGCAAGCGTTATGATCCGAAAGACCTACCACTCGATATTAAATCAATATTTAATAAAGACAATGCAGATAGACATTAATTTATAATTATTGAACGTCCTTATTAGTATAGATTGATATAAATATAATAAAAAATTATATTGTGTCTTCTTCAAAGTAATCCAAATTTTTCCCAATCTTCGAAACAGTTTTTATACTCAATTTTTGGTATTCCCTTCAAAGCGACCAGGAAACTCTCTTGAATTGCTTCTATGGACTTCTATGAACACGATGCCCATTAAGCGATTTTTTAGTTGAGTGAACAGGTGCCTGTGGTTAATATGGTGCTTGCGGAAAGGCATTTGTTTGATTTTGATAAATTGTTTTGCCTCCTTAAATCAAGACTTTTTAATAGACTGAAGCAAATACCCCATTACACTGAAATAATATTCTTTATAATCTGTCTGACCAGCTGAAAGGAACTCTTTATGGACAATACCCCGACAATTCAGGAAGAAAGTTGACATGACTTTGATTTTTGACCGGTGTTAAAGTCATTTTTTCAGTTTTAGTTCATCTTTAGCACGATAGTCACTTGACTATTTCTCTATATTGTTTCAGAGAGACATAATTAATGCTGACCTCTACCGCTCGTGTTGGAGATGAACATCTGAAGACTTTGAAAGCTCTTCTAAGGATGTGTCGGAGGGACAATCGGGGGCAAAAGTACTGAATATTCGTAAATATCTTTGCTTTACAGAACATGCTTGCTTAAAGAATATGCTTGCTTTACAGAACATGCTTGCTTTACAAATTAATAAAGATAATGCTAGAAAATAATGTTTAATTAAAAATGAAAGAGCAAATTTCACCTATAATTTAGCATTAAATTAATAATAACAAATAATATGACAACTTTTTAACTAACTTTTGGTAGTGTGTGTTTTTAAGTTTTCGGCAAAACTTTTTTTGATTTAAATCTTTGGAACTACGAACATGGAATTTTTGATAATACTTAAATATTAATTAAAACCTCTAAATATGATATATTTTTGATATATATTAATGATAAATATTTTAAAGTTTAACGGTGTATCGGAGGTAAGTCAAAATGCTACAAAACGCTTGGATATGGATATTCTTTACCCTATCCTTAAGCCACTGTAAAAATTTTAAATCGATTAACCAAGCCATTCAAAAGTTATTGCAATTTAAAATTATTGTAATTTTATACGTGATATTAGAGAGATTCACTAATATAAACTGTTTAGAACCAATTTTGTACAGTTTTATTAATATTCACGAATTTATGATTTTTCAATACTTTTGCCTCCGATTGTATCTCCGTACCTTCGTTACATCCATAAGTCAAGAACTGTGCCAACGTGTCAATGCAGTCAAAGATTTAGTACTCAATATCAAACGATTGGTGATTCAAGAGATACAATATATACAATAAAATATGCAATTAGATGAGATGATATTCTAACCCTGATCCTGGCAACCCACATACATTTTTTCATTACACGTTATTGTACACACTCCACTCTTCATCATGGAGCGTCAGAATTTTGTCCGCAAAACAAAATCGCACGAAGATATTCGGTCTAGCTGATTTCGCCTACTAAGTTCGTTATGGATCCACACATCGTATCAGCAGGCGTAACCATTTATTTCAGATGCTATCTGTATATTTGGCTATTAAATCAGCATTACTAATCCAACACAGATTCGTGTTTACAAGCGATAAAAGAGCATCTAATGGAAAATCCTTACGAATTTTCCAGATAACCCGATACTATTTAGCTATACGAATGAATATATTCTTAATTTATCGTTTAGAGGATTAGTGCCTATGTTTCAGTTGAATAGTAGACGTACGTTTTCTACGACCTGGGTTAATTTATTATTTACAACATATACAATGAAATTAATATAATACGTTAAAATAGTTCGAGCTATAAATTACATTCGACGCATTCTGCCCCATTTGAATATATATTAGGCGATATTTAACTACATAAATATGAAGGTGTTGTATATGGGTTTTCCATTTTTTAAAGTGTTAATACGAATTAGTAAAATAGGTATATTCTAGGAAAAATATTAATAGAAAACAATAACAAAGTGCATGTAACATAAATTTGGATATTTTAAATATCCATATTTCAAATATTTAAAATTTAATATTTATTTGAAGACTATTGTTAACATAAATTATCAATTATAGGTAATAATTTCCAAGAATGAACGTGTTTACTGAGAATATTAATAGTTTCAGAATAGAACTACCTCATAAAGTTTGAATGGTTGTAGATCTATTATCATTGTCCATTTTTCAGTAATAGAAACGTTTCCTGAAAAAAATATAAGTATGTAAATAGATAAATTTATATATTTTGGAACTATTAGGTCCATAACATAATTCTCACCGTTTTTTGACTACCTCAAAATTTATTTATGAAAAATGGAATACAAACTTAATATTTGAAGTGATTTCCCTCACTTTCCGTACCTTCTCGCCATCTTTCAGGCAACTGCCAAATCCCAGATTGAAAAATATTGGTATTTTTGATGTGATAAAATCATTAAGGCTATTTTCGACTTATGTAGAGTGTAGCGTGTAGATTGTAGCGTGTAGAGTAGACCGATGTAGAGTGGCTATCAGTCAGGTGATGTTGCTGGGATTGAAAAGATGAAAATTCGAACAGGTCAAGTCTGGAGAATACGCCGAGTGCGATAAAGCCTCCCAGACCAACTCGGTGATCGATCTGAAGAAATTTTTGTGATATGTGATTCTGCATTGTCCTGGAGCAAAATGGCTTTCCTTCTTCCCCTGTCACTATAAGGCCTTTTTCCTCTAGAGCATCACAAATCAGCTGCTGTTAATAATGGCAGCAGTGACCGTTTCATTAGATTGGGGCAACTCATAATGCTTGATGCCCAGCTAATCCTACTACATACACAGGGACACATTTTTGGCTGGATATTTGGTTTTGCAGTACTGTTTCATGGTCCATGAGGATTAACCTACGATTTCACCCTTTTTGGATTATCGTAAAGGAGCACTTTTCGTTACAAGTTATAATCTTATGCAGGCAGTTCTTTTCCTAGTATGTGTAAACGTTTAGAATTGGTTTGCGGTGTTATTCAAAGTTCCTGCTCTACCTTTAGCAGTGTACGACAAGGACGGTCTTCAAACATTACTTCCAGTTCTTCATCCTCCACTTTTTTTGTGTGTCGCGGATGTTCTGCACTTTAAGTCAAAATGTCCAGTTCGGAATTGTAACTACTTGTTACAAGTACTGTACAAAACAGCATTATCTCCCAAAGCCATCTCCTAAGCTGTCGCAGCATTTTTGTACAATTGAAACACGACGGGATCTGATAAGACGGGAAAAAATCTTATTCGAAGAAATTCGGCAATGGATGAAACGGAGAAGCCGAGAATTCAGTTGAAGACCTAATACAAAGGAGTAGGTTAACGGTAAGAATAAAACCAGACATTTGTTTAAAATTGAACTGGTAATATTAAGTGAGATCAATTAATATATATTTTTGCTTTTACACTAATTTGAAAGAGGATGTAGAGGGAGTCTGAATTCATATAGAGCAAAATTGCCTCAAATTATTTCATGTAAACTTAACCCATATATCAGCAACGTTAGGATCTATACCAACCATCTATTGTGGATCTATTACCAACTACTGTAAAGAAGAACGAAAAGGAAACACCAAGATTAACCTGTACAATATTAAAGGACCATTACGAAAATTAAGCACCAGTGTGACAACATAAAACCTGAGATGTTGAAGTACATGGGAGACAATGGTACTTTTTCAATATCGTAAATATGACCAGAAAGTGTAAGATGGCATTAGATAACTAAAACTTGGGCATTACATAGGACAACAAATTTAAACTTTGTTAAGGTAACATTTATGAAAATAGGTGTATATGAATGAAGTATTTTATAGTCCTGAATTCTAAAATGATAAACTAATTACTGTAACACGTACAGTTTGTTACAGGGGGTCGGTGGTGGAAAAAAAGGATTTTTACAATCTAATATTTATTTAATATAAACATGTAAAACATGTTAAATCTATGGAAATACATTTTTAAATTTATGGAAAGAAGATTATGTGAATAAAAAATGTATGGGATGTCATACAATGACAAAAACTTTCACTTTTTTCTCTTGTATTGTACAGCATCATTTCTTTTCAAAAACCAGCAGTAGTCGCCCAACATAGATGGGTTCTAGCGTACCTGGTATCTTGCTTCGGTTATCCTGTTGTCCAGGTGAAACCTCTCTCCTTGTTCGTCGCTGAAATCACTGAAATTTTCCGCAAAAAATTCAAATGGGAGTATAAAAAATGCATTTTTAAGGATATGTGACACCCTAGTATTTCACAAGTTTTCAAGAGTTCATCTATGAGGTTTCTATATTTTTTATCTTTCTTGGTGCCCAGAAATCCTTTCACGATACTTAAAAAATACTTCCAAGCTGTCAAATCCTTTTCATTTAATTTTTATTTAAAGCGAAAATCACTTCAATAAATATGTCTTCTTTTAGTTTTGCATCACTTAATTGAGGAAATATTTCTTTTAGGTAGGTTCTCTCCACACCATAGGAACAGCAAACGGCATAACATTTTTCTCTCTTCTTTTTCTTCTGCATCCACTACACTAAATTTACGTAACAACTCACGCATGAAACAAGTGGAGCTCAACTTTTATTTTGATCTCTAATTTGGCACTTAAAATATAAAATATAGCCTTTTTTGACTTCCTTGGATATAAATCTAGCTTATTACTTTAAAATATATCGTCCCCATATGTAATAAAACGTATCCACTGGATTTTTGCAAAATCGATGACTAGAACTTGCCATTTTATATAAAATTGAGCTAAACACTTGATTGAGTGTAAACGGCAGAACAGAGACAGAAACAAACTTAACTATAGAAAACAAATAAACTGCTCAGAATGCGCAGAATGCTGTGAAGATACCCCCTCTACGGAGTTGTGGTAATTAATACATTGTCCAGTCCAAAGTCAGGTACAAATAATTTCACTTACCCAATGACATAAAGGAGAAGCAGATACTTGAAAATGAAACATGTTAGGCCATTTTTGTGAAAAGGTGAAGCTGAAGGAGTCTCTGTGTACTAAAAAAATCGTCATACTATTTTCGAAAAGAGTGGAAATTTAGACATAAGTCTTAATTCTTTTATCTATGAAATATATTATACTATGATCAAAAACTAAGGTAACTTCTCGGCATACGTTTAGCTAACCAAGTTAGCATCGTCTAGAAATGATTCAACTGAGAGATTATTTAATCATGAGATTGAATCATTTCCTGATGATGCTTAAACGTCTGTCAAGTGGTTTAAAAAAACATTTAATATTTAGTGATAAATCTCTTCGATTGTTTAGTGTTTAACGCTGAAGGCTCCAATAGAAGAATGGTCAACGAAACGAAATCTTTATCGTAAGTTCAATACCAGAATTAATTAGAGCAGATTTTTGGTTTTTATGTGATATAAAACTAATAAAATATTTCACAATTTTAGGAAAGTCAATATTGCAAAATCATCTAAAATATGTAAACAAATAACTAATTTGACAAAACAGAAATTACTCGACTTAGAAATCAAACATTTATACAGTAAAAGGTCGATGCTTGAAATTCAGGCGTACAATCTTTACAAGAAATTAACTTAAATTGATTATTGGGATTATTAAAAAAAATGTAATTGAATAAAAATTCAAAAAGCTCATAATTCTCATAAGCTCATAAAGCAAAAAGAACATAACGTGTTCCTAAAAGAGCATCAACATTGTAGAAAATCTTTCAACAAACAAACACGTTCGACAGGCAAAAAAACAGATTGAATCATCTCCTAAAATATCCAAAAGTTTAAAAAAGTGACTTGGTAAAGCTCTGCGATTTAGGTGTTTCACACCGAAGTCTCCAACAAAGGGATTGATACACTTACTCCAACGTTTTTTCTAGCCTTTGAAACAGTTTATATATTCGACTTCTAATATCTCTTTTAAAGTGGCCAGCAAACTCTCTTGATGGTCTCTATAGATGTTTCTTGATGTAAAAACCGTGAATTACTTTGCCACAAATCTAAACAGGTTTTTTTTTTCGGATGCCTTTAATACTTTCATTCCAATTGCTTATTGTTCTTTACAAAAGGGAGAAATTGTAACAAACCATGGGGTTAATAAAAAAAATATAGGTATTGCTGTCATTGATGTTTATTAACAAATGCATATTGATATTGTTTAAAAATCAATAAAAACAACAAAGTTTCGAATAGGAGTATGTAAATGTATAAAGGGCCTATACATCCGCAAATGAGGAATATATCAATGAAGTTAGGGATAAATACACCTTTAGCATATTATCTTTTATGCTTATGCCCCAACCACCTTCATTTCCCTTCTCTTCGTTTTCCCGGGTCTCAACGACCCCCACTCGACTACCATTCGACCGTGTTCTAGGCACTCCACCTGAATATCTTTACCTATCTGCCGTCCTGCAGGCTCCGGTCCCGATAGCGGATACCTAACTAATTGCGACCACTAATTATTCATTAATTGACTTTCTTGACAATGCGCTTATCCCTCGGAGTGATTCCTTTGATGTCGGGCCGCTCGGGCCGGTTAAGTGCCGTTCGGAATCCTCGCCACCGGTCCACGTCGAGCCGCCGTAAATCCGAGAGTTTCGCATATTTTCGAAGGATTATTGCGGAAAAAAATTTACATAAGGACTCATGTTGTAGACCAAGCTGAAAAAATAAAAACGAAGAAAAATATTTATGTTACAAGTTTGTTCGACGCTCGAAACGGAACAAATTTATATTTCGTCAACTCTAGTAAATATTAACATCGTCTGCTTATGGTTCTATAAATTGAACCCTTTGGTACAAAATTATTTAATTTAATAGAGGAAAATAAATTTAATATTGCAAATATTAGGGGTGGGGAGCTTTTCATTTTTATTCTAGCTCGTTCAGTTTTTAGTTAGTGTTCCGCAACCTAGATGACTGACCATTATCATATTGAAGAATTATTTCATTTTACTTAAAGAGAGATATTTCTGCCTAGACATAAAGCTTGTTGAAACATTGATGTTCATTTCTTGGATCTATCTATTATATGTGATATCTAGAAACCAGACTTGTTATACCAGAAAAGTGAATAACTCATTACATGCAATGGCGTTCGCCATAACTTCAATGTATGAAAATATTTATATCGCTAAAATGTTTATAAATGTATTTCAATAATTTTTTATAAGTAGGGGAAGACTGGCATGAAAGAGCCAGTTTAAAAAAAAAGGGGGAACAACACAAACGGGAATAAGTAAATAATAAAATTAGTATCATAAGTAGTGGTTTATTCCTTTATGTAGGTAATGTCATGAAACATTTTCCAAGATCAACAATATTCTTGGACTTTTAACTATTTATAAAAAGAATGAAATTCGGCTCTTGGATCCAACCAACGTTTTGAAAAAACCAAGTTCTAATTACAGGATTTGCACCGTAAATTGACAAAAATATTTAATATTAGGTACATAAAACTCTGGATAAAATATTTACTTAAATCTAAGAAACTCTTACAAAATTATCTGTTTGAGATCAATCATTACAAACTAACCAACTATGGTATTTTTAGGAACTATTATAATGTTATTTAAAAACATTTATAAAAAAATCTAAATTAAAAACAAAAATAAATAATTCAAAAAAATAAAAAACAGTTTTGGCAAAAATAATGCAATCTCCCTTTTACGCCACAGGATTCATGTGCTCAACCGTTAGAAATTTTGCACCGGTACCATTCTTGATCGCTGTTACTATAATTTTCATTGCAGACTACACAATTATTATCCTGTTCTCTTCCTCTTTTATTTTTATTTTTAATTGGAACCTTTTTTACATCTGAAAATACTATATTAGTTGGCGAATCTGATGTATCTGAGTCTGTATCATTATTTGTTTTAGATTTCTTAGTAAGCAATTTTATAATTTTTTTTGTAGTATTTTTCTGGTTTGTGTCCTTTTCTGCTATCTTGTTTTTTTCAGGGGTATCCGTTACGATAGCAGATGACATTTTTCTTGATGACATAGAAACTCTTCTTCTTGAAATACGTTCGAATTCAAGGGGTAAATACCCGTTTTGAGAAAACCTTGTGTAATATTGCGAGGACTGAAAGCTGATAGATATGCATCTTTTATGCAACATCCACTTATTTACAACAATTCTATACCTACTTTTGAAGGGTCGATATACTGTGACATCAAGAGACTGTAGCTTATGGCTACACTATTATAATAGAGTTTTCTCTAGCAAATTGAACCATTCTAAGTTTAATATGTGAACTGTAATTGTCCATAATGATCAATGCAGGATTTTCTTTTGACGGCTTCACATGCACTACAAAATATTTGAGAGCTTTAATAAAATATTTTTCATTTATCCACCCAGAAATATTTGCCGATCCAAGAGCTCCTGGTGCACCATTGGCTAACATAATATATTTATAATTTACCCGCGGGAAAATAAACATTGGCGGTAAAAAACCACCAGCAGCATTAATGAAAAACAAAGTTGACACCAAAGTTCCTCGTTCACCTGATGTCACTTGACCGATTTGTTTCAACTTGACCCTCTTTCAACAATAACTTTGGGAGGATTAGTTACAGGGCTGCAGCCTGTTTCGTCTGTGTTAAATACCATGTGCGGCGGAAAATTAAATCTTGCATAAACATCACTAAGTTTTTCAAAAAACGTGCTTACGTTCGTTTTGTTAATACTAGTTGCTCTGGAAAGTGAAGTACTTTCAGGTTTTCTAACTGCTAATTCTTTGTGACGGCTCATAAAGCCTTTCAACCAATCTTCACTTTGAATGTCCTTCATTTAGTTGGACAAACAGAATTCGCTTCCGCATAATCAAATGCAAGTTTTTTTGGTTTATTGTCTTGTAAGGCCGTAGTACATTTTAGATGTAGTTTTCAACTAATCTGCTAGTAAACCCTCTTGTTCCATACTAAAAATACGCTTCTTACCTATATTAGGGCTATGTTTGTAGGATGATTTGCCAGAAGATTTTACCTTCCTGACAATATTAGCTAAGTAAGCTCTAGAAATATAAAAAAAGGCGGTTTTATTTATAGACTGTACTTTCTCGATCACCTCACTAACAGCTTCTTCTATATTATAGATGCTGCGGGTATTTTAAGCTTCTTTTGTTTTCCTGTTTTAGATGTCATTGTTATCTAAAGTAAAAAAACTATCTATTTTAATGAAATATCAAATAATAATAGTAAAATTTAAAAATTCAATGACTAAACAATAAAATGTCAGTCCCCATGTTCCTAACCTGAGAGACGGTTTTTTTTTCATGAAATAAAATTATATGGGGCTATCCTTAAGCTAATTCCTTTAAAAAAAATCGGTTTACATTTAAAAAACAAAAACGAATTTCAGTCGAATTGAGAATCTGTTTCGTTTGAAGTCAGCTTTTTCATCACACCGTAACACAGCTCTTTCAAAACGTTTTCTCCCAAGAAACATAACCTCGAAAATTAGTACAAAATCTAAGGTTTGTTTGCAAAATATATGTTATTAACAGCCCTAATACATCCATAAAATTATAATATAAACATATTGCTGTTCGTTTTGTAAGTGTGGATGTCAGAAAACAAATAAAATGAACTCAAAAACTTACTTTTTAACGACAAAATCTTGAGTTTGTTGCACTGGCGCTGTTTATTTTTGGTGTGCTGTCCAATGTTTGTCTGTGACAACTGACCAGTGTTGTCATTCGTTCGAAAACCACTGCGTAAATCATAGTGGCTCTTCCACAATTTGGCTATTGCATGTCACTCGTCCCCTACTTTGGATTATTTCGTTTTTTTTATGTTGTATGGCAAAAAAGTAGTAGTCCGAAATAAACACAACAATAAAGCTAAAGTTAGTATGAATCAATTTTTCTATAAAATGAGTAGTGTTAACCGACAAGTAGTGTAATAAATATAGCAATAATGTCTTAACATAAACTGATTTTAGAGTGGCTAATACCGTATTCTGATTATTTATTTCAAAGTCAAAAGGGTTTATTGTGTACTTTATGTAACGCTGAACGACATGTGAAGGGTGGCAAGCATTTAAAAAAAAGTGTCTATTCCGAGACCATCAATACCTAAAGGTATGTGTTGTCTCCTAAAGGTATGTTTTTCTTTTTGAGTATTGGGTAACTATTCTCAATTTTTATATCTAAGACCTGATGTGACCACAGCAGTATTTCATATGGTTTTATGCGAAGCATTTAATGCAACTGACATTTCACTTTATAAACTCCGCCATACCTGGTCCCAAGCCCGGTTGAAAAAGGAGGAGGGAGCATGGAGTTAAAAAAGTTATTTGAATTAGAAACGCATCCGCATCAAACAGGTAATTTAGCGACTGGACTTTAATAGTTTAATGTGGGTTCCGAACCACGCTCATCAGCCACCGACAACCCAGGCTAAAACCCCCATCGGGCTATCAACCCTTGGTTTTGTGCTTATCCATAAATGTATCAGGAAGCTTACCGACTCGCGGAGTGATCAACGTAGAACAGCTCTCAGAAAACACCCGGCCTTACCCAGCCTTTAACTGGCATGATTGATGAATAATTCGTGTGTGTGTGTGTGTGCGTGTGTGCGTGTGTGCGTGTGTGCGTGTGTGCGTGCGTGCGTGCGTGCGTGCGTGCGTGCGTGCGTGTGGGTGTGCGTGTGCGTGTGCGTGTGTGTGTGTGTGTGGCGATACCAAGGCGAATTTAGAGCCTGACGATTGACCACGTACCAGATATTCTCAGTTAAACAGGTGCTGGAAAAGTGCTGGGAATATAACATTAATGTGCATCAGGTATTTGTTGACTTCAAACAGGCATGCGATAGTATCAACAGGCGCGTACTCTATAAAATCATGTTGGAGTTTGAAGACCCACCAAAACTGGGTCGACTTACAAGAATGACAATGGCCGATTATTTGCCACAAGTCAGAGTAGAAAATTATCTGACTTCCATCTTTAGAACTGACAATGGCCTTAAACAAGGTGGTGGCCTGGCACCAATGCTGTTCAATCTGACACTCGAATATGTTGTTCGGAAACTTCTCGTTGACACTAAGGGAACACTATGCTTCAAATCCACACAACTCGTAGCATATGCCGACTACATAAATATACTTGCAAGATCTTTGGAGAGTGCTAAATAAATATTTGTAAACCATGACTCAGTAGCAAGGGAAGTTGCACTACATATTAACGAAAAGAAAACAAAAGTTACGACACAAACTAGGAAATAGACGCCAATCAGACAAAATATTACCGTAGGAAACTTTAACCTGTAGACAACTTTTTATACCTAAGGGCAAACGTATTAATGGACGGAAGCGAAATTAAAAGAATAATAATGATGGCAAATGAGACGTATAATTTGGTAGTCCCAATAATTAAAAACAAAACGTGCCCAGGAAAACAAAAATTAAAGAACATAAAACGTGGATATTAACTCAGGCGTCCGAAAAATTACTTAACGCCTTTGAAGAAATGTCCTCCGAAGAATCCTCGAACCGGTGAGAGAACAATACAATACAATAGAGAATTGTATGCTATCCTCGATAACCCAGAAATGCCGACCCTCATAAAATTCAAGAAGATACAATGGGCTGGTCATGTGAGGCGGATGGATGATCGAAGAATTCCCAAAACCACACTAAGGGGGAAAGTCAATGGACAAAGATCAGTTGTAAAACTACCGAAGCGCTGGTACGCTTCTATTGACATAGACAGCGAATTACTGTTAAGATTTTCAACCTGGAGAACGCGGGCACTGAACCGAGAAGGATGGAGACGTAGTATACTAGAGGCCAAGGCCCGATTTGGGCGCCATCGTAACTAAGTAAGTAAGTAATTCCACTTTATAAATTGAACAAAACTTCTGTAAAATCCGTTTTAGAAAAATATTCCAAGAGGTCTATACGAGACCAATCAACACTTCATAAAAAAAACATGTCGACAAAGTGTATTCTAAAACTATTTACAGAGTACGACAAGATCTGATAGGAAAAAAATATAGTTTAGCATCGTTGAAACTATTGATATAGGGATGGTATTCAGCAAATATCATAATGGGTCTTTTAGGTGTGTTTAACTTTGGGAATCCTTTTTAATCAGCAGAATTTTTGACTGCTTCTTCAATCCACCTTTTTTTGGCATGTCTCTATAATTTTTTTTGGTTGGTTGGTTGGTTTATTCTTATTAGATTTTCATTACCTTTATACATATTCTTCGTTATTTATATAATCCTTCTGCCTATTGCTCATTTTTCCACCTTCTAATCATCAAATTAAACAAAAACAAATAAAAATAATCAAATATAACTCATATGACGAAAGATCCAATAAATATGAATTTTAAGTAGGAACTGTCGTAGCCTGTTGAATATTTTTTTATTCCCAAGATATTTAGACACTAAACAGATCAAAAAAGATCTTTATTTCTTGATCTTTAACGACCTGCCCAGCTCTTTTTAGTTTTAGATTAATTTTACCCAAACGAAATACCTGTTTTGACACTCGGACTGACCGCAGCCTCGTCCGATAAATAATCTGAAATCTATATAGGCCTTGCTCTCACGGAATATACGAATAGGTTATCGAAAAAGGTTGGACAATTGAATGAGGCAATTAAACATGGCTACTTTGTCACTGCTCCCTTATCTGGCCAGATACCAAATTTTAATATATGTCCCGTGTCAAGAGAACTAGTTTTTGATAGCCCCAAAGTTTGATACGAATTGATGATAGGAAGCTACTGTACTGAATGGTGAGATGCAGGGACGTATTTTATGTCTTCAGAAGACATTTAAATTAAAGTATTTTTTCTGTTAAGAACTAATGGAACAATAACACTGACCAACATTGTAAATGTTTCGGGCTCAAAAATAACTTATTATTATGCATTTCCACCTGCTGAATTAAAAAACCACTATGAAAATGACCGATTAGCTCTTAGTTTGGTGATACAGTGATATATAATTTTTTTTGAACATTTTCAGTTTGGAGGAAATTTTGTTTTCGGAACTTGTCACACATATCAACTGACAAAACACAACGTTCCCCAGGTATTTGTAGGTTATAAACATAATTACTGTTGCTGTGACTGTGAGTTCCATATTGTTTATGTTGTAATTAGTGCAGAATTTCTGGTTTTGAAGTGTAAAATTTGGTAAATCAAAATGCCTCCAAAATGTGCAAATTTAGTAAATAATATTTGTTACATTTGTGGTGAAATAACATTTTGTCACAAAAACGCAATCTGACGCTTATTGTGAAGACTGCCTCTCACCGTTATTTAGGTATGAAGGTAGGGGACTAGGGTAAGTCATAGGCTCCACATATATGTTGCAACTCTTGTTCCGTTATAATACAAGAATGACTGAAAAATAAAAAACAATCTATGGCTTTTGCGGTACTTATGGTTTGACGAGAGCCTACAAATCATACAGGTAACCACTTTTTCTGCTTAACTCCGCCTATAAAGGCAGGATTGCCAATGAAGAAAATAGGAATTGTTCAATACCCGAATCTTCCATCAGATATTCGACCTATTCCACATTCAGATAGTTTACCAGTTCCTACTCCACCACAAAATTATGAGCTTGATGTAAAAAATTAAGATAATATGGAAAAAGAAGAACCCAACAAGGCTTACACATCCCATGACCCTGATTCCCTTTCCCACCTAGTTGTCCTCCATTTCCCTCCTAGTTGTAGAGCTGTCAGTGATGACACGGAAAAACAGAGTTGACACGGAAAACATTTTTCTTTATCATATTCGTTTTTCTCAATTCAAATTTAGTAGGATTTGATACATGTAGTAAAGCAAACATTCAAAAAGAAAGAATTATTCATTAAAAAAGTTTAATAATACTTTGACGGAAATTGTTTATACACTGTGGCTTTCTCGCTGTGGAAAGGCCTCTCATGAATCATGAATAGATTTTCTGTGCTCCGGCAATGTGAATCTTGTCTATTAACAAATCCCTTTAGGCGAAAATAAACTTCATTAGAAATTCACTATTTATTGACATTTTCATGTGCATCTGTAAAATTTAACAAAACCTTTACTGAATTGAATACACACTATCTTCGGCGATATACTTGTATGATCGAATATTGTCACTCTGCAATATTAAAAAGGTTCCCATACTCAAAGGGATCAGTTGTTTATAACAAAGTTTTGCAGTAACAGTCTATCATATGCTTACAAATATTTAGGTCCTTAATTGTAACGGTATAAACTTCGTAGCAGGTGCTAATTCTTAATACTTTCTTTTTTTTTTCACACGTTAATTTTGGGAAAAGGGTAAAAATGGTTTATTCATAGTATGCCCATTGCTAGCTGCACATTTTACCCGGCAATTTGTGGATGCGCTCCCAGAAAAACAGGGTCATCTTTTGAGGTGGTCCAGTTATCAAGCAATTTTTCGACATCTTCGTAATTGTTGAAGTGTTTCATAGAAAGTGAGTGAAACATCAATGAAAACAAGTGGTAGTCGGGAGGGGCCAAGTCTAGTAAGTATGGCGGGTGGGGCAAGAGTTCCCAACTAAGTGCAGAAATGGTGTCTCTGACCTCTTTCGCTGTGTGTGATGGGGCGTCGTTGTCTAGCGAAATCACGTTTCCGTGTCTTGTAGCCCATTCTGGTTACTTTTCGATTAATGCATGGTTCAAATTGATCATTTGTTGATGACATCGAATGGTTGTTGATGACGTCGAAACTATTTTACCTAGTTTTAGAAGCTCTTTGTACACGTAACCCTTCGAATCCCACCACATACACATCATTGATTTCTTTTCAAAGCCATTCGGTCTTGCTGGTGGTTGTCCTTGTTCGTGGTCTATATAGAGTGAAAAAAATAATTTCAGATTTTGTACTAATTTACTATCTCTTCTGTCTATGATCACGTTTGTAGCGACTTCTATAGCCTAACATCCATAATATCATTCGCGGTAACGAAATAGGTTGCGGGTTGCCGAAGCTCATCGATTGAAGAACACGTGCTTTGGGCACAGAAGTTTGTGCCGCTACTGTTTTCTTTACTATCGCGTGCGAAAAACAAAGACACCAATGCATCGCTTTTCTAGTAACCCGGAGATTAAACGCATTTATAACGTCATATCTTGGGCGTTTATAACGTCATATCTTGCCCCATTCTCAATAGTCAGGTGTTTTTCGCCATCGCACTTTTCGATTTTTCGAGTAGTTGCAAAGTGAATGTTTTGAACGATTCCAATAATGAAGATGAATTGTCATCAAAAATCACCAATTAAATCTAACAATTGATATGTGTTTTTTGCAAATCTGTCTGCATTTCCCGCTTTCTTTTCTCGATCATCCAAAAGGACAACTGTTCTGGACAGCGTCGTGAAAAAGCGTCTACCCTGTGCGGTCCCTACCAGATGGTACTTTACGTCTAAATATGTGAATACTGTTTACATTTACAAAGAAGAATTGCAAACATGCCTTGAAGAAATTATAGACGCCGAGTCGAATAAAAATGCTATTAATCAAGCTCAGGGGTTAATAAATTATTTGGTGGATAAAAATTATAAGTTTGTTTTTCTTCAATAAAATAATGCCCCACTGCGACATTCTTTTTGATAAACTGCAAAGCAGGCTACTAGTGGCACTTAAGGTTAAGAAGAATTTGGTAACTTTTTCAACAGCCATTCAAAATATTAGAGACAATATAGAAATACAAACTAATCAAGAATTTGGTAACTTAACTGGTGAAGAATCTACAGCGATCTAATCTCAGATAGAAATGGAAATTTACTGACAAGGAAGACCCCAATCCGAATATCAGGATATGCAAGGAAATTTATGATAACTTAGCTATACAAGTTCATGAACGTTTTAGTTTCGATGTATACCTAACTGTTGCAAATTTATTTGAAACTGAAAAATTTGGTGAATATCGAATCGTCTTTTCAATTGAAGACATTAAAATTGTGTGCAACCTGTTTGCCAACGTAAATTCCTTAAAATTAAAAAAAAATAAAAACAACTCTCGGCAATGTACGCACGGGTCGATTTTATGAAACACAGTGAGACTGGGCCGCTATTACAAATGGTTATCCAAAACAATTTAACATCAACATTTAGTGAATCTGTGGAATTGCTGAATGTTTTGTGTACCATCCTTATGATGACTGTGGAAAGCGAAAGATGTTTCTCTACCCTCAAACGAATCAAAACATTTCTAAGAAACACAATGGGCTAGGAACGGCTGTACGCGTTAGCAATGCTATTTATTAAACAAAAAACTTGTGAAGTCAATTTCAAATTTTAATGATCAAGTCATCGACCACTTTGCTGCTCAGAAATTTAGGAGGATGGACTTCAACTACAAACAGATTTAATGGTCATGGTCCTATGGTGAGTTTAGCAAAATTTTATTATCTAGGCACCTATTTGAAAATGTGATGTCTGACAGTTACACTCGTATTTCTACACAGCAAAGTGTGTATATGATACTAAGAAATGTAACATTTTTGGTTGCGACGCATTTTCCTATCCCCATTCCAAAATTTGGTTATACGTACCACACTTGTTTTTCCCCAACGAATCGCCACTGGACATAAATGGAATATGCAATTATAGATATATAATCTTAATTTGTCCTGGAAATATCAAAATCACTACTTATTTATCTTGTATCTTCTCTTCTAAAAAAAACATTCAGTAATTAGCAATTATTACTATGTGTAATAATAGCTCAATATTATGAAAAGTATCAAAACAGAATAATCCCCAAATGAAAAAAAGAACACAAAAAAAAACAAACAAAAACGCTATACATTCAACTACGGCCCTGTGTTCAGGCGTTCTCTATTATTTGTCGGGCGTTATCAGGAAAAATTCCATGGATTTTTTCTTGAAAACCAGGTCCTGATCAAAATCTGACACTTACAGTGGTTTTAAATTAAAGATGAGAGACCCGTAGTATTCGTCGAGACCGATTTGATAGCTATATATCCGAGCGAGTAATTAAAATGGAACTGTAAATGCAGATAAACAGTCTGTCACTGTTTTAAAAATATTTTATTGATATGAAGATGATGTACAAGAATTCTAATTAGTTAAATTAAAAACTTTCCGTGTTTCTTGGACTACTGTTTATATAATAATGATCTGTAAAAGATAAAAGCATTACAGAGTTCCGTGATAGTTAATACATATATATATATATATATATATATATATATATATATATATATATATATATATATATATATATATATATACATACATATATATATATATATATATATATATATATATATATATATATATATATATATATATATATATATATATATATATATATATATATATATATATATATATATATATTTAAAATCCTATTATTTCACTTTTTTATTGATATTAAGGTTTTCTTTTACTCATTTACGTAATCATCATTTTATTGTGACTCTTACTACTGCTAAATAAAACTCGACTATAAATGACCAATATGTTTAAAATTGATTTATTATTTTGAAGTTAAAAAATTACAATGGACCAACTGCCTTCAAAAGTAATTTAAAAATATAAGGAATCACTTTCAATAATACTAATAACAAGTAGTTCCTCCGTGGATCTGTATTCTGTATCTGTATCTGGAGATTTGGTATGCTGTCGATTAAATGATCAATTTGGGCTTGTGGAATTCTCTCACATTCTTCACGAGCTGCAGCTTTTAGTTCTCGCAGGAGGACTGTTTCGTTTCTTGATGAGTGTTTCCAGTATATCTCAAGCATGTTCAATAACATTCATTTCAGGAGAATTCGCTGGCTACCCTAACTTGATTATTCCCTCATTTCAAAAAAATTTTGTACTGCTACTGTTCGATGACGAGGTGCGTTGTCATCTATGAAAAAAAAAACCATCGACCACTGCGCCTGGAAACAGATGCGCAAAAAGATTTAAAACTTTCTCGATGTACGCAGCACCAATGCCTCTTCTCTCTCAGAACCAGTAGAGGTGTATCCCTCATAATACCACCCCAAAACATCACATTCCTAACTTCAAATTTGATACGTGGTTGAGGTGTTTCTAGTGAGGCTTGTCGACCTGAAGCTCTCCAAACGAATGTTCTTCGTGAATCAGAAACCAGACCATATCTCGCCTCATCGGAGAACATCACGTTATTCCAGTTAGGTCTATGATCCACCTTTTCTCGAGCCCATTGCAATCTATTTTTTTTATTGAAGAGTTAGTTTTCAGTCTGCGTGATATCGTTTGTCGTGAAACATTTACTCCTTCAAGCCTAATCATTGATATCTGCAGGTCTTGTGCAGATATTGTATATCGTTTTCTACCATTACTGGGGCGACCCCTTACCTCATTTGTCTCTTAGAATTTTTTATGATTTTTTGATTCACTTTGGGAAACACCTACAATTTCCGCGAGTTGTAACAAAGCAATTAGCCTTGATCTGTTAAAATGATATATCATGTTTCTAGGCATTTTTAAATGAGTTTATTAAAAATTGAAAAAGCACTGAAATAATGTGTAAATATCAGTATCAACAGGATGGGCAAAAATTGAAAAACCTGTGCTAGCTGCAAAACAATGTTTTGTTATTTTCATTTAAAAATGGTCTAAAATAAATATCCATGACAATGTTTAAAGTATCATAGGCGTAGATATTCTATATGTAAATATTCCAAACTTTTGGGCATGTGTTTAAATATATATATATATATATATATATATATATATATATATATATATATATATATATATATATATATATATACAAGAAAACGCATTCGAAAGGAAACGCGTCGGTTCAACATGCAGCTAGTGCAAAAAACAATAGAAGAAAACAAAGAAATAAACAAACCCAAACATAAGCTGATAAATAAAAGGTCACAAATGTTTGGCTTAATGCATAAGGATGGCACAGTGTGTAGGGAGCGTACAAAAATATTAGAGGTTATCAGAAGATTTTATTCAAAGTTATATGAAAAATCAGAACCTATGTGTGCGGCCATTTACGTAAACTATGCGAGACAATATAAAGACACTGAGTTGACACCCACAATTCATTTATGCAAAACAATTGCCATATATATTCGACCCGTTGTATTTATACATTTTTACAACAACATATAAGATAGGAAGGTCTGTGTGAAGATGTTGGTTAGCTATTTCGTCAGTTCTGTTGGGTCATTGGAAGACTTTCCTTTTAAACGTTTATATATACAGGGTGTCCCATAACTTATCCGCCATAGAGCAACTGGTGATAGTAGAGATCAAAATAAGAGGATTTATTCCATAAAGGTGTTGGCATATGTTAGTTATTAAAAAGATACAGCGTGTTGAAAGTGAAACTAATTTTTCGAAAAATTGAGATAACTTAAAAACGGTTGAAGATATCAGGTTCAAAATCAGGGTAGATGGGTTTCCAAAGGTGACAAATCCGAATTTGGTACTAGTTTGAGCCTTGTTCCTAGATGGCGCTTGTGAGGAATTAACTTTCTAATATTTTTTTTACCTTATAAAGCTGGGAATATTTTGACTTCAAAGAGTCATAATTCCCACCTAAAAAAGTACCCTTAGTCAATATCGATATCTCACGCCGTTTGCGAGATATTCGTGTTCGAATATTCCATTGCACATTTTGTTGATGGCTGAAAAATCTGGTTAGACCTTGTGTTTGTACAAAAACATGTGGCCTTGCATTGTCGTGGAGCAACATCACACAGGAAGACAGTAGACCATGCCGCTTGTTTTGTATGACACGACGAAGTTTTCTCAAAGTGACACAATACGCATGCGAATTGATTGTTGTGCCTCTCTGCATAAAATCCACTAACAAAATCCTTTTCCTGTTGCAAAATACAGTTGCCATGCTCGGGGTAGTAAGATCGGGGTAGTTGGGTTTTCAAAGGCGACAAATCCAAATTTTGTACTGGCTTGAGCCTAGTTCGTATAGAGCCTGTAACCCTTCGAGCCTTTAACCCTATAAAGCTGGGAATATTTTGACTTCATAATAGATAAGAGTCATAATTTTCACGTAAAAAAGGTATCCTTGATCAATATTGATATCTCACGCCATTTGCGAGATATTCGTGTTCAAATATTCCATTGCACATCTTGTTGAAGCTGAAAAATATGCAGTTCACAAAGTGTGTCTTGAATGTTGTGTACAAATTATTACGTCTCGATAACAACTGTCATTGTTTCTATCCCTCCTATTAAACGTAGGTGGAAACAAATTTCTCCAATCTTGAATTGATATTAAATAATTTGTAAAAAATGCCCAGACTTAATCAGTTTCCTAACCGTGATTTAAGGGATATGCTCTGCGTTTATACACAAGTAAATTATAATAGTCTTAGTGCAGTTAGAATGTATGGAGAGCTCTACCCTACCAGAATCATCCCAGATCGATAAATTTTTCAAAGAATTTTCAATCAGTTAGGCGAAATAGGTTCGTCTTATGACAACAATCCTGGTGGACGACCGATAGAACAAGACGAGGACATTTGATTAGCATTGGGTAAAATCCTGAACTAAGCAGTAGGCGTTTGGAGGCAACAGGAATTTGCAAATCTACCTTTTCAAAAGTTCTCCATAAGAAAAATTGTTTTCCTATCATTTTTCGCCTGCTCAAAAATTATTGCCACAAGATTTTCTGGCTAGATCAGAATTTTGTCACAATCTACTACATAAAAAAAACGACCCCATGTTCCTGAAAAAGATATTGTTTATTGATGAGGTAACTTTTACCAGACGCGAAATTTTTAACTGACGAAATAATCATTATTACGCCCTGGAAAATCCAGATCTACCAAAAGAGCGACATTTCCAGCACAAATTTTCAATTAACATTTGGTGCTGTATTATCGACAAATTAGTGAAGTAATAAAAAAATTGTTATTTTAAATAAAGTCCGTTGTATTTTTGAAAACTTAATGTTTTTTATTTCTTCGTATTCAAGGCACACTTTGTAAATTACAGATTTTTCAGCTATCAACAAAATGTGCAATGGAATATTCGAACACGAATATCTCGCAAACGGCGTGAGATATCGATATTAACTAAGGGTACTTTTTTACGTGGGAATTATGACTCTTTGAAGTCAAAATATTCCCAGCTTTATAAGGTAAAAAATATTAGCAAGTTAATTCCTCACAAAGTACCTAGCAAGCGCCATCTAGGACCAAGGCTCAAACTAGTACCAAATTCGGATTTGTCACCTTTGGAAACCCAACTACCCTGATTTTGAACCTGATATCTTCAACCGTTTTTAAATTATCTCAATTTTTCGAAAAATTAGTTTCACTTTCAACACGCTGTATCTTTTTAATAACTAACATATGCCAACACCTTTATGGAATAAATCCTCTTATTTTGATCTCTACTATCACCAGTTGCTCTATGGCGGATAAGTTATGGGACACCCTGTATATATAAAAGTTTAAAAGGGAAGTCTTCCAATGACCCAACAGAACTGACGAAATAGCTAACCAACATCTTCACACAGACCTTCCCATCTTATATGTTGTTGTAAAAATGTATAAATACAACGGGTCGAATATATATGGCAATTGTTTTGCATAAATGAATTGTGGGTGTCAACTCAGTGTCTTTATATTGTCTCGCATAGTTTACGTAAATGGCCGCACACATATGTGTGACACACATTTTAATGCCAAACGTTGGGAAAATATTCTCTTTGTCAGTTACACGTACCGAGATCAATGCAGACCTCTGGTCCAAATATGGTTCATCGTATAACTGGAGCATACCTTATCTATTCAGAAAAAATTGCTATACAATTCCTGGATGAAAAATTCATTTTGTAATGCGGTAATGAACCCTATCATATAGGGTATACTACTGAAATAAACAATGTTTCAAGACTGGTTCGGCAATTAGCAATTTTAATGAGTTTAATCTTTAAAATTTATTCAATATTTTTTGAAATAGTTACAGGATTCTAATGTTTTTTCTACTGTAGTTTCTAATATAAATCGGTTTTAAATCTACAGACATGTCCAAAAGTATTGATAGCTTTTGTATAGATGAAGTCTAAATACAAGCGTCGTTGGAAAAGTTCTCGGCCTGTTAAGGTTGATTCGTGTAGTGTACTGCTAAATTGTATAAGCATGCGTTTAGTTGCTTGCTTGAGGCGATCGAATAAAGCAAACGAGGTTTTACATTTTCTGAAAAAAAGGATTTTCAAAATTTATATTAAATAAAACCACTGATTATATAAAAATAAATGTTCATTAAAATAAAAAATAAAAAAGATCTAAATTATTTAATTTGAATATCATCATCGTTAACGTCGCCGAAGCCCTTCTAATCTAACAGTTAATAATTATGTCACTCACTGATATAACCGCCCAAACAGTCACTATGAAGTAAATGAAGTGGTTGTTAATGCTTCAATCAAGGAAACAATTGCTTCAAGGGATATGTCAAGACTTTTATAAAACCAATAGTAACGATTGCGAACGAAGTGCGAATATTGAAACATTGAAAAATAAACTTTTGGGAATGGGGAAACAAAAGATGTTGTAAAGGATAAAAAGTCGGAGATGTATGGAAAAGAAATCTTAAGATTCAAGATAATGCAGGTAAATCGACTTAGAACCCTATGGCCATAGAAATGGCCTTCTCCCCAACGGTTTATATTATTAACAGCTTATTGAGCGAAGTCAGATTGCTAATTGTCTAGGCCAATATTACTAAATTATCTCTAGCGATCAGAACATACAATTGTCGACCCATTTTTACTAATTCCTCCATTAAAGTCCTCCCCCCATTAACTCCGCTTTCACCATTCACATATTCAGCCGTGCTCTTGCCAAAAATAAAAACACTTCCTCAACCGAAAATTCCCATTTGTAAGGATTCCTCCTTACTCCTCATAACCTCCAACCTTCCTCCTCATGATCCTCATATTATTTTTCAAATATATAATGACATCTGGTATTTTGGGCGCTATCCAGATTCTTGGAGAAATGCTATTTAAATATCTATCCACAAATCGGACAAACCTACTAGTTATCACCAAGTGACACTAATAAGCTATCTGTGTAACGTTGCTATCTATTCTACTTGTGTAAGGTGCATTCATGCTTTCATTCGTGCATTCATCCGCTGTTCTGTTCCTGATATCTAGAGTCTAACTCTCTAATAAGTGAGTCTAACTTTTAAGAGTGATGTATGAGATTCTTTCACTAATGTAATTCACTTTGTCCTTGGACCTTTCAGTTTGGTTTTTCTTTATCCCTTAATAAATCGTTAGTGGTTTATTTTTGTACAAAAAATATCTCCTTGACAATTTCTCAATACCCTCTAGCCCCCACCTGAAGTTCCTTAGTACAGTATGGTCCAAAGAATTCAATTTTTTTTTAATATAATAAAAAAACAAGTTGATCAATTTTAACATCTCAAAATTTACAAAAATTCTTGGAAATTCAGGTTCTCGAGATTACGTTGTCTAAATGTGCTCCATTATTGCCCTGATATTCCTGAAATCGATCTCTAAAATTTGGCAAAACGCGATGAAAACTGTTTGTTGTGGCTTCGATTTCTTACCGAATATTCTTCTATAGATCTTCCAGAATGGAGGATCAGTTACGATACAATTGACTTTTAAAAAAGATATCCCCATAAAACAATTCCCCCGGGGAGAGGAGAGGGAGAGGAAACACTGAATGTTTCCTCTTCGAGAAATCAATTTTTCCAGAAAAAAGCGCCTGAACGACGGGCAAAGAGAAATTGAAAGTGTGGCAAGTTGCTCCGTCCTGTTGAAACCATATGTCCTGAGTGTATCCTACAAATTCTTGATAAGCAGAAATGAAGAAGTTTGAGCATGTCGACATAACTGTGCGAAATCACCATTACTGCGTGGCCTTGATGGTCTTCGAAAAGAAACGAGGCGATTATTCCGCCACCAAACTGTGACCATCGGGCTATGCAGAGGCCTTTCATGTTTCTTTTTAAGGTTTTCTCTATACCAGTAGAAACAATTTTGATTATTGATATGGTCGTTAAGGTGGAAATGAGCTTCATCGGAAAATAAGATCTTGTCGACTGTTGGAAGCGAATAAAACTCTATCAGCAACGTCCGTCGGCTTCAATTCTTGCACTAACTGAATCTTGTACGGCTGCAAGTGTTAATATTTGTGAAGGATGTGAGGCACCCACGATCTCGCCACATTTAAAAAGCTGCGCGCTTTCCATACCATCATATATATATATATATATATATATATATATATATATATATATATATATATATATATATATATATATATATATATATATATAAATTAAAAAGTAAGGGTGCTAACACTGATTCTTGAGGTAGTCCGTCTTTAGAAGAAGAATTAGATGTAGGCTAACCAGACGGAATAGAGATCCTGTCCAAAGATAACAGATCCGAGAAGACTATCTCTGATGCTATTATGAGTCTCTTAAAATGTTCGATGAGGTGAAACTGGGTAGGGCCGGATGGTACAATTAAGTTATATTTGTCATAGAATAATAGAATGGAAGGAAATTGGTAAAAATGATTATGCACAGGTTACAATTCTAAATGTATAGGGCAAAGGTAGCAAAATAAAAATGTATTGAACATAGAATATTAGGACAAAACAGCGAATACAACATGACATTTACATTTTTATACTTAAAATATTGACTAGAATTATATTTTGTGATGTGAGTTAAGCCTCTTTAGAAAATCTACAAGATGTTCTACAAAATCTACAAATTGTCAACTGAAAGGATTAGAGGCAGGTTTTATCCCAGGCTGCACGATACTCTCAGGATGTTTAGTTCCTGACATTCCTATAGTATGTAAAGGACTATTAAAGATGTATCACAACAGATGCACATAGGAGGAGATTTACGCTCCATGATATAATTATGGCAGAAATGACAGTGACCTGTTCTTAAGCGATTCCGTTTAACGCAATCTGATCTGTTTGAAAATGATAGAAAGGAGTGTGTGAATAATTATTTCTTAATTGTCTAGAATTTGTTTCCAAATTGTCCAATATTCGCCCAGTCTGTTTGAATTTTATTTCTGATACCGAGAATGAGTTTTCTGTGAAAATCTTAGAATATCTAATAATCTATCTTAAATCTTATCAAATAGAGGCGCCTCTATTTGCTAATAGATCAGCCAGTTCATTGCATTCTATACCAATTTGACTTCAACGCAGCTCAACAATGGGAAAATGGATGGAAACCGTTTCCAAATGCCGTGATATTAGGAGATAATACGGTTTAAGAAAGTGGTTCATTATTCTTAACATCCCTGTGCAAATATAAAGAACTGAAGCACTATTGAGATTTTTGACAGTATTTAAATCCCCACGCAGATTAGTGGGAAGCGCATTGGTGGAAAACGCGCATCGAGAAGTTTTTTTAAAAGTCATTTGGCGTTTAGTGGTAAATCTCTTCGAGCTTAATAAATGCGTCATCGATATTTATAGCAACAAATATTGCATTTTTTTAATCGAATAACTGGGATATCATTATGAAATTACACTAAAGTTCTATTTTTGAAAATCTTGGAATTAATGTATAGATATATTTCCGAGTATACCTTAACATTTTCTTCATGAATATATGTCTAATGCAGCCGGCCAAAACCATCGAAGAAGACAACCACGAGACCGTTTCAACTGATACACTTGCTGACCATTAATTAGGGCCGACATTTCGGCAAACATTAATTAATAATATTGACGTTAATTAAATTAAAATTCGCTGCTTAGATCACGCGATGATCGTCAGACAACCAGGAACATTTTCTGGGAAAAGGCCGAGGTAGTCTTCATTTAATGGATCCCCGAACGTTCTCACGATTGATAAGCTAATATTACAGTTTTTAACACTTTGAAAACAAGATTTCCGGTATGTAATTGATTTTTCTTTCCCGCATTCATTTACATGTTGTCGTGATTGTGATGTTTTGTTTTGATGATGTTTTGTTTGAGGAAACGGAGATAAAACTAGTAAATATTCAAGGATAGAGTGAAAAGTTAGATACTTTTTAAATGAAATATGGATTTTTTTTCAAAAATCGATATATTTTTCAATGTATTCCCTTTTAGCTCGATAATCTTCTCTTTTGGTGATAATCTCTTCATTTAATATGAATTTGTTTCTAGCTATTTCTTCATGTTTGGAAGCTTTTCATATAAGCTAGCTATTTCTTCATATTTGAAAAGAGAAAGAAGCTGAAGAGAAGAGAAGAGCAGATAACCAAGCTGGCCAATTTCGATGTAACAACGGCGGACGAAAGGGCGGGAGCATTGTTATGGTGATACGCAAATTGAGGAGAGTTCTTTAATAAGCCTTTGTGAAATTTGACTAATAATGCAGTATAATACGCTTGCGTGATTATCTATCTCTATTTTTTAATAGTCTATGAAGATAATGACTTGTAAATTACAGAAAACAGGGACCATAATATTTCCACCATGGAAACATTCACTTTATTTGTGACGTGTTTGCCAAACCCACTATTCTGACTGTTTCTAGGTTTCTGGTATGTTGTGGTGAATCCAAATTTTATCAATAGTCACAAAACACCATTGGATTACGCTTTTGCGTGTGTAAACTCTGCTGTGAAGTGATCACTCGTGTCGTTTTTCACCCGTATTGAGCAAATCATCCCATCACCCCATCGCACTGAGAGCCTTCTCATATACCCAAATGTTCATGCAAAATATTTCGTACACATTCATCTGAGATATTTGTCGTCTGAACAATATCCTTAACCTTCACTTTGAGATTGGCCAACACGATATTATGGATTTTGTTGCGCCACGATTTGCTGCCATGTTTGTGACGTCATTATGTTGTTTGCATTAAGTGTTTTCATCTAAGTACTGTTAACGGCTTTTACCTGTGTATATACTA
This sequence comes from Cosmopolites sordidus, assembly GCA_031761425.1. Taxonomy (NCBI): domain Eukaryota; kingdom Metazoa; phylum Arthropoda; class Insecta; order Coleoptera; family Curculionidae; genus Cosmopolites; species Cosmopolites sordidus. Next base: position 638,500 of record JARFXV010000837.1, read on the forward strand.
TCAAAATTATTAAAACTTAGTGCAAAAAAATATTGTTGTTTACTAATTTAATTCAGTAATGTGTGACAAAGGATTCATAAATGCCCATTCTGATAATACACATGGTGTGGATATTTTTATGGTCACAGGTTTTCTCAAAAATGACATTCGGTTCAATTCAGCTGAAGTTCGAGGTGTTAAAGCATCAATTTGACTTTTTTTTTAATAATAACGAAAATGTAAATAAAAAACAAAATATGTCTATTAAATGTAATTATATTATTTGTAGGATTTCACGCGAAAGTTACGATGACTAGGCTATATGTTATGTTTAAAATCTTGTGGAATATTTAAAAACATTTTTTCGGGGATTATTTTTGTAGTAGTCATACAAAATGGTACGAAACAGACACAATAACTAATTAGATTTGACATTTTCAATAAATTTATCAATATACTGATGATAATAAGAATAAGTTGATTAAAAACTAAGCTACTCGTATCAGCTGTCTGTAATGTTGAGGGGAAATAAACATTGTGACGTCACAAGCGCTCGGTACTAGGTTTACAAATGCATTTTCAACTTGATACAACTTTTTAATTATAAGGAAAAAAATAAAAATAAAAATGGCTTTGTTATAAAACATATATTATCTTTCCATTTGTGACCAAAAAAATATTCAAAACCCCATTTAACACAATGACTAAACAAAATTTTGAAAAAGTAGACATCAAGGTATTTTACAAACTATATAAGTTAAGAGAAGTTCTGGGTAATCCGAAGCATAAAGTAGAACAATATTAAAAATTGGGAATTAATGAAATTCTGTAAATATTTTGTTCTTGTCAAGCTGCCAAAATCTTATCAAGTTGTCAAGATATTGTCAAGCTGTCAAGATCTTGTTCAGCTATCAAAATTTTATCAAGCTCTCAAGTTTATAATCGAAGATATGTTAGGCAAACTAAAAGATCCACATTAACTAGATATAAAGAACATATTACAGATTTGGAAAAAGTGAGAAATCTGGTGTTGATAAACATGCACTCAACCATGACCATAAAAATTCTTAGTAACTTAATACTTATTAAAAGTGTAAAAAAAATAATGGTAGGATTTTGGATGTATATGAAAACATTCAAATAGCAGAACGCACAAAAACCATGAACCGAGAAAGACGACTTATTACATTCAAATTATTGATTGATTTGTCAGTTACTTTGTGATAGTTCATTTTTTAAAAAGGAATAAAACAATTTTTTACTTTGTTATCTAGCACTTTTATTTTTTTAAACAAAATTTGTGTGATTGTGAAAGTACTTTAAAACTTTAAAACTAAAGTAGTGTTCGAGAATGTAAAGTCGTTTTACGAAACAATAGTCACACAAATTTTCTTTCAAAATAAAAGTGATAGATAACAAAGTCAAAAATTGTTTTATTCCTTTTTATTACATTCAGTCAATTTTTTGAATTATTAATATAACATCTGACTAACTGCACGATTCATGATTTTTGCAATCTTTATTTGGTACGGTTGTCATAAATAAAACATAGTTTTGTTTTAAAATTAGATTTAATCAACTCCTGATTATGCTAATATGGCTGGCGAAACGCGCGCCAAGAAATTTAAAATAACCGACTTCGTGTTTAGGAGTAAATCTCTTTAAATTTAACGATATTCGTATTATCCAACAATTAAAACGATTAGAAAAAATATTTTAATCAGTAAAACAGCTTTACAGCAATTTCGGTAGATATACTTGGCCTCCGTATTTTTGTTTATTTTGACATTTATTTATATTGACACTTGAAGTTCAAAACATGGCATCATACAGTATAGAATAGCGTGAATAATTTGTTAGGTAATCAAGAACCAAACCAGCTGGATTTTGGAAAAAAAATCTTTAGCGCTGAAGAACATTTTATATTTATTTAACAATCAAAACTCTACAGCTTCAATATTCAAATAAAATTGTTAAATTGTCGTTAGGTGATTAGGAATTACGAAAATACTATTAGTGATTTATGTTTTAGAGGGGTCATTGTCCCATATATTCTGACGACGAGAATGGCAATTATATTATTCAACTTCAATGTCGCTTTCAACGACACTTCAATGTTGGGCGTCATGGTGCTTGTTCCAAGTCGCAACGCCGAAGAAAGAAAAACTCCGGAAGAATTCCAAGTGTTCTAGAATATGTTGACTGAGTCAGGGAAGTGGTCATTAAAAGCCTTAGATTAGCATTAAAAATGTTCCTTAGCATGGAAAAATGTTCAGACATTGCGTATGAGTGAGCGCATTCTCAAGCGAATTTTGCATAAGGATTTAAGATTTCAGTTTCATAAGTTTGAAGTCATTCCGGGGTTTGTAGGACTCGTAGTTTCTCCAAAGCTCTGCTTTTGTGAAAACATACTCACAATTCTGGAAGGAAATATCAACGCAACAGTCATGATCGGCAATGAAACCTACTTTCACGATAACGAAACTGCTTACAAGATTACAATAAACACAATTTCCGTTATTGGGCCCCTGAAAACCCTCAACGTTTGCACCGTTCCAAAGTAATGGCGTAATTAGCGGTTTCTTAACGTTTCATTAACTGACCGCACTTCTTTGAACAGAACGGAGTGCCCCATACAGCCATTTCGGTTTGTTATAGCTAAATCTTCCAAATGCGTGGTTCTAACAAGATTGGAGAGCTGTTCGAATTTTATATTCCCCAAGGCCGATTTTGTCATGTTTCGTGGCCCCTCCGATGTTCCACCCTCAGTATCTATGACTGCTTTTTGTGATCGTGTTTTAGTTTAAGACAGTTTATAAGGAAATCTAGGATTTCCTTAAAAATCCAATAATATTCAAAATTATTAATTTTTATTCGAAATTAATGGTTAATATAAGTGTTAATAATTATATTTTATTTAATTATATAAATTAGTGGGAAAAAAATTATGTTTCCGCCCGGGATCGAACCGGGGACCTTCCGCGTGTTAGGCGGATGTGATAACCACTACACCACGGAAACAATTGAACAATTTATATGTTTACTAATATTGATAATCTACATTGAATAAGACATTTCAATATTTTAAATACTTATAGTATTTAAATTGTTATTAATAACTACTGCGCTACTGCGCTATTTTGTTTGTTACAATCAATACAAGAATAAAAATAAAGATTTGGCATGTTCATGTCAAAAATGGTAATTTTGATATGAAAAATCAAAAATATTGTGTACGGCAGAAAAAGTTAAATTATTGAACATATTCGATCCTAAACTATGAAATCCCAAATCGAAATGAAATTATTGATTTTGATATGATAAAATCATTGCGGCTTTTTTCTATCTCAAGAGATGTATTAATCATGTTGTAAGTTTGGAGAATAATCCGGGCGCAACAAAGACTCCCAGCCCAACTGAGTAATGGTTTTCAAAGTTCTTTTTGCTGTATGTGGCCGTGCATTGCCCTAAACTAAAATTACTTTCCTTCTTCCCTTGCCAGTATAAAACATTTTTCTTCCAAAAGCGTCGCTAACACGAATCCGTTGTTGCTGATAACGGTCAACAATGGACGTTTGACCAGATTGGGGCAACACATAATTTACGATGCCCAGCTGATCCCACCAAATATACCGCAACACCTTTTTGACGTGGATATATGGCTTTGCGTTACTTATTGATAGCTCACCAGAATTTGCTCATGACCAGTTTCATCGCAGGGCACAATCTTATGTAGCAAGTTTTTTTTCTTAAATCTGGAGATCAATGACACAACAAGATCAAAGCATCTACTCTAATTTTCAGCGATCCCAAAGGTTCTCATTTTGATATGTATTTATATATGAAAACATTTTTGATTTTTAATTTATATTCTCTAGCTAGTGTAAGCTTTTAGAAATATTTTACAATGTTACTCCCAATTCCTATCCGAGCTCAGGCAGTATACGATAAGAATTTTAGTCCATCATTGCTTCCAATTCTTCATCCTTCACTTTGTCTGTCTTTTCAAAAGAAAGAAAGTTCAAAGTTTTTCAAGAAAGTTCAGATTGAAATATGTTCTGCACTCAATGTAACAACGTGGGGATAATTCTCAACTCAATTTAATAATTGAGGACCTAATTAGAAGAAAATCCGGTTTATTCAAATTATTTTTCCCTTGCTATACTCAACACAAGAATATAATATAACACACCCAAGAATAAAATATATTATAAATAAACAATCTAAAATTTATATCTATATTTCCAGTATATTTGAAACTTTTATGTATTACGATTGTTTCGACCCACAATGCCTTTTTCAAATACAAACTGTGTTAAACTAATAGTAAGAAAAGTAATTAGAACCTTAAAATTTAATAAAGTCACAGCGGCGGCAGCCGTTCGCCGGAGGCTTTAGGTCATAGGTCACGAATGGATTTCACAGACACGTCAATAGGACGCCAACCCGTTCTTCGGAATCATAAAATATAAAAAAATTACTCTTAAAACTGACAAAAGGTTTATTTTCACTAAAAAGACTCATTAACAGGAACAATTATTTAATACTCACAAACACAAATTCAGAGACCAACATAAAAACAAAAATTTTAAAACTATACAATTATAACACAAAAAATAAAGAAATATAACTGTGGTGTCCTCAACTACCCTACTTAACTAGCAATATAAAGAGAAAGTTTCAACCTTAAAACATTCTTATCGTATAAAAATGTTATATAATCACTGATGAATACTAATAAAAATAATATCTGGCCTTGTCCTTTTGTAGTTCAGTTTTTAAGGCTCAGGACTGTCCAGTTACCAAGATCGTCGATTACTGAACAGTTCAGTGTTTTCAACGCTTAGATCTAAAACGGGGGGTCTAAAACGACCAACTTCTAAAACGACCGGGCTCTAAAATCGTCGGGCTCTAAATACCTCTACAATAATATAAGCCTGTGCAGGGCTTGGCCAGCAAATCAACATACCTCAAATGGAGGCATTACTTATCAGGACTATTAGCGGCTCAATTTCTAAATCGCTGTCCGTCCTGTCGGCGTGGAGACATATGTTCAACATGAGGCGAGATGTTCAACTGTCTCGGCACTCGTCTCGGAGTATACAGGTGCGCTTGAAGAAAGACCAGCGCAAAACAATACTGCCTGTAGCAGACGATAATTTATAAACGCTACACTGTATTAAAGTAACAGTAAGAAAAGTAATTATAGCCTAAACTGCCCATAGATCTAGTAGTACCGTAAATGATGATAGTAGAGATTTTTTTTTCAGTGTCTAGATACGCAATATAAATTTAACAAGAGTGAATCAATCAAGACTATCCCATCATTTCGCAAAATATCTAAAAGTTTTCTTTTGTTAATTTCTAGGCTCTCTAAGAGATTTAGTTTTTTTAATGTATTTTCATTAGGTAACATTTTAAAATTATCGTTGAAAATGTGATTTTTTAACATTATGTGCTTAGCATAATGAGACATATTTTGTTCCTTAATATAGTTTATTTTATGTTCGTTGAGCCAAGTCTAAAATTACCTCCCTGTTGTCCATTAAGCTCAATGAACATAAAAGATCATATAAGGAACATAATAATTCTCATTATGCTAACCACTTAATGTGTTACATAATGAAAATTACTACGTGACATAGAAATCCGAACACTCTGTAAAAATTATTTAATGTCAATAATAATTTAGATAAATAATTATAAGGTCATAGTAAGCAAATTATTAAAAATACAGTGCAACTGATAAACTTTAAGCGCTATTACCTTGGCGTTGGTGCCTTGTCATGGCGTTGATGCTCCATGGCTTGTTATACACTTATTAATGCGCCTGAGCATTGATCTGATGAGGTGATTAATATCCTCCTGGGGTACGTCATTCCAAGTGACTTCTACATCATGTCGAAGTACCGCCAAAGTTTAAGGTTGTTGCAATTTAAGTAAATTTAGAATTTAGTTCGATTGGGCAAGTATGGTCCTATAAAGGTCCACAATTTTTTGGACGCAACGAAGTGCGGTCATGTTTCCTCTGATGTATGAACCCTAAAGGTGACCTAGAGCCATAAGCAATGACACCCACACTATAATCCCAATAGTGTGATGAACATTCCATTCAACAAAAAAATGTTAATCTCGTCGTTCACCACATCGTCTTCTCACTCGTGCTCGTCCATCATGCATGCTGAAACAAAATCTAGACACGTCACTAAACACTATTGTCTTCAATTCATGGTCCCACAATAGCCGTTCTCTACACCACTCAAGTCGATTGCCTCGATCCTCTGGAGTTAGAGGTAGTGCCCAATGCAGACGATATGAAAAAAGTCTAGAACTTCTTATTCGACGATAAACACTCCGCATTCCTATGCTCTTAAGCTCTTAAATCCATCAGCCTCGGTGGTCCTGAGTGCTGTACCCCAGGCTCGATTTGAACGACCTTCCTGAAGCCATGCCAGACAACATCTTAACACAGTATCTAGACTTCTATTCACTCTGTGAGTAATTTCCCGAAAAGAGAAACCAGCCTCTCGTAGTTTAACTATTCGTCCCCTGTCAAAATCGGTAAGTTGGCGAAAGTTTGCATTTCTTCGCACATGAGGCATGGTAAACGAGGCATGGTCCTAATCGTTTAGGAACGCACTCTATTAAAACTGGATATTTACTGCAGCTACAAATTTAACCTACCCATGTAACGCGAATCACAAAAAACCCTCGTAAAAAAAGAAAATCCAAATTTAAAAGTTGAGACTTTAATCATATTTTGTTTTTGCCATGGTAAACATATACACAAAATAATTTTTACTAGGTGTTCGGATTACTATGTCACGTAGTATAAATCTAAAAGCTAAGAAAGCCTGTAAATTTATTAAAAAAAAATTTTGGATATTTTGCTCAATAAACAGGTAAGCACATGGTTCATCCTTGTTAAATGTATATTGCACATCTAGACATTGAAAAAATATATTTCCCCACTATCATAGTTTATGGTACTACTAGGTCGATAGACAGTTTAGGTTGTACCTACTTTTCTTACTGTCAGTTTAATATAGTTACTGAAAAAGACACTGTGTGTCGAAATCACTGTAATTCATACAAATTTTATATGTTGTGGACATTTTGATGTAAATCTTATTTGTTTATTAAAAATTTCCAGCATGTATCGACTACCTCAGTTAAATATATAATAAAGATATTTAAAACCGTTCTTCAGTGAACTACGCCTTTGACTGTTGATTCAGTGGCGCGAGGGGGGGGTCAGTTTCCTTTACCGACTACACACACTTAGAATTGCCGTGGAGAGTAACGAAGATAGGCCTAATACAACTGCGTAAGTTAATCTGTTCTGCGAACACACGCTATTTACCCACACATTACCTAAATAAATCCCGATCTACGCGGAAAAAACGAAATTGCTCGTCTGCGGAAACTGCCGTGCACTTGCAATTTATTCAAAACGCAACTAATTACAATGTGGAGTCCGTCGTTTGATTTTGCCGACGCGCAATGGTCCAGTGCAGTAGTCGAGAACAAGAATTCAATAATATCACCAATCTTCTCTTGCTTTTTTTAATGTCACTCATGTGTTCGTATTTTATATAGTAGAAAAACTTTATAACACGAAAAAAGAAAGAAAAAATTGTTTGGAATCTAGTAATCGTTGAAATAGGTAACATTTATACATCATTTTTAAAATTATAACAGGCGATAAAGCCAATATCGCTTTTTACCATGTGCCGACACGTCAACAAAGCAGATAATGATCCAATTCAACCAGAGTAAAATACAATGTTTGAAGAAATGAGAATGAACATTTTCCAATTAGTAAGAGTCATTAAGCTAAAAAGAGAGAGGACAATCATGGTACTGCTGCATATATCGACTGGTTAAAATTCTTCAACGCCTGAGAATAAAGAACTGTACGTTCTCTCATGATAATTTGTGTTTCTTAATTCATTATATATATATATATATATATATATATATATATATATATATATATATATATATATATATATATATATATATATATATATATATAATAAGTTTATTTTTTAAATTTGACATAGGCACACTTTTTTATTTGAAGTGATAGACTACTACTTCCAAATGCAAAGTAGGAAATAACTAACTTAAAACAATACTTTCCAAACAATATATTTCTTCAGTAGCTATCAAAACAATATTCTTCAAGTGGCAACATCATAATTTTAACACAGTTTGACTGTTCTAAATAAAAAAATTAATGTTACATTTCTTTATTGGAGTAGTCGTTTTAGAACAATTAGCGAAAACAACTAAAATAACCAGCAGTCGGCAGGAAGTAAAAGAAACTAGCATAACAATAGTAAGCCTTGGAAATAAAACAACAAATTGTGTTATTTGAAAGCTGTTGTATTCGAATGTGTATAAAAATAACTTTTAATTCATTTGCTAAGATGAATCAATTATTTAATCAAAAAGACAAAGTTAAATTCATTTTTCTTCAGGTTAGTGGCTTAAGCCTACGCGCCAGAAAAATTAATTCTACTTTCTCTTTTTCTTAGCAACTCAATTCTCATCTTAGCAACTGAATTAAAACTTTATTTTTATACACATTCACATATAACAGCTTTCAAATAACACACTGACAGCACAATAATGATGGCCCCTTCCAAGGCCTACTATTACTATGTTAGCTTCTTTTAGTTCCTGCCGACTATTATATATATATATATATATATATATATATAATATATATATATATATATATATATATATATATATATATATATATATATATATATATATATATATATATATATATATATATATTTTGGGTTTTTACCAGGAGTACATCCGGTTGTCACGTTGGTCCCTGTCGGGAGCTTGCAGACGTTTCACCAAAATCTCATTTGGGATCTTCGGTGTTTACTATCCAGAAGTTCGTGGCTTTCAAAAGTCACGAACCGCGAAGCACTAAATAAAAGTTATTTATCAAATCCACGCAATTTTCCAGAAATTTCAACCAAATAAGCATGTATAACAATAAAGTTTTCAATCTTAAACAAATTTGCTTCTTCTATATTCTTTTAGTTTAAGGACCCTTTGAATCACTTTTCCACGAAATAACCAGTTCAGTTCACAATAATATAAAAGTGAGGTATCAATAGATTTTCTCACACAGCTTTGTAAATAACCTAAATTTTAAGGACTGCTTTTTTTAACTTAACTTTTGTACAAATGTCTTGCTCATATTTTCTGACACTTGTGCTGCTATGTGAAACATACAGTTGCGTTCAAATAACTTTCTAATTAATACTTGAAGACCATCAGTCCATTTCAACAAAATTTTTTTTTTCCAAATAAATGTTTATCTTATATTTATATTAAAATTAGAGTGAGGGGCGGTAAATGCTTTATAAAAGAGATTATTAAATTGAATATATATATATATATATATATATATATATATATATATATATATATATATATATATATATATATATATATATATATATATATATATATAAGGGGTATTATAAGGTCCCTTTGTGAATGACGTGGAATCAGTACGCTTAAAAATATACCTCATATATACATATATATATATATATATATATATATATATATATATATATATATATATATATATATATATATATATATATATATATATATATATATATATATATATATATATATATATATATATATATATATATATATATATATATATATATATATATATATATATATATATATATATATATATATATATATGAAAGGAAAGAGAGACATCGAGGAGATTGAAAAGAAGGAAAGAAAAATCATATGAAAAATCTTAGGCCCCAGACAAATAAATTGCACTACATACCGACTTCGAGAAAACCAAGAAATCAAACAATACACAGATATACATAGCGATATGAGAAAAAGAAGACTTAAGTTTTACGGACACATAAAACGGCTGAAAGTCTTTAATTTACTTTAAACTCATATTCTCATCAGATTTAGCTATAAATTGAAAACAAAACAGGTTAAGTTTTACTTTTAATCATCTTCTGATGATATGAAACACGCACCGAATAATTTCAATGCGATTCGATGGAAGTGGAAACCCTATAAAAGGAATATAATTCGAAACATTATCTAACGTGTTAAATGTAATCTGGATGAATAAATATAAAGTTATGTAAATAAAGAATTGTTCCGCTTAATCGGGCTAACTGGCAAATAGAAGTTATTTTAACCCATTATCAATAATGCGGCACATTTACGAGCAATATTTTCAGTGACTAATCAACTGGTCGACTACGAAAAGACCAACTTCCAGAAACAAATGAAACAAAACTAATTACTTGGCTACAGTATATATATATATATATATATATATATATATATATATATATATATATATATATATATATATATATATATATATATGAGGGACAGGTCAATGCAGAGACCTCAGGACTAACATGATCAAAAATCTGCCAACCCGCACTGGACCAGCGTTGCAGATTACGGTACAACTTAAGATACGGCTCTAGGCCACGGAGGTCTAGGAGCAACTACCTACTGCATCGGGAAGACCTACCCCAATGCCCCAAGGCTGAGGGTGCTAAGAATCACCGGGTTAGGTCTGGTAGTGGACATTGGACATTGGACATTGCAACTCTTAATATTCGGACAATGAAAACTGATGAACGACTACAAGAACTGTTGATTGAGCTTGAGAGCGTACATTGGGATATCACAGGGCTATGCGAAACACGAAGAAAGAGCGAAGAGCTAATTAAACTGGAAACAACTGGTCACTTAGTTTACATTCGGGGTACGGAGAATGGACGATGTGGTGGAATTAAATTCCTTGTTAATTCCTGTTAATTCCTAATTAACAATTCCTTGTTAATTCCTTGCTGAATGACCCAATGCGTCATTCAGCTGAATAAAATGTTGAAATATAACTTTTTTGTTAAAAATAGTCGATTGTATATTTTCTAGAGGAATCATTTTAATTCTGAAGAAAAAATGTTCATTTGTCGAAGAAAAAAATCGAAGTTGGATTCAACCTCTGGGAAGTGAAGTATAATCTTTTATTTGTAAACAAAGGAAAAAACGTAAATTCTTTTGTTATACCCTAGTAAAACAGATTATTTACAATAATAATGCCAGTCGGTGTTAAATTTATTAATAGTTTGATATTGATATCTTTGTAGATACATATATCATTTAAAATCATTCGGATTGCGGTTTTGTTCAATCATGCGGAATTTATTACGGTGAATTATTACCAGCTAATTAATTAATTCGAAAAAAGAAGGTCCGGTAAAAGGTAATAAATTCCTTATCTAAGTGCGAACGGTATATTTACGGTAAACGGTCGCAAGAAAACGAATAAAGAGGAAAAAATTGCGTTGGATGCACTGTAGCCAAGTAATTAGTTTTGTTTCATTTGTTTCTGGAAGTTGGTCTTTTCGTAGTCGACCAGTTGATTAGTCACTGAAAATATTGCTCGTAAATGTGTCGCATTATTGATAATGGGTTAAAATATCTTCTATTTGCCAGTTAGCCCGATTAAGAGGAACAATTCTTTATTTAAATAACTTTATATTTATTCATCCAGATTACATTTAACACGTTAGATAATGTTTCGAATTATATTACTTTTATAGGGTTTCCACTTCCATCGAATCGCATTGAAATTACTTGGTGCGTGTTTCATATCATCAGAAGATGATTAAAAGTAAAACTTAACCTGTTTTGTTTTCAATTTATAGCTAAATCTAATTGAGAATATGAGTTTAAAGTAAATTTAAGACTTTCAGCCGTTTTATGTGTCCGTAAAACTTAAGTCTTCTTTTTCTCGTATCGCTATGTATATCTGTGTATTGTTTGATTTCTTGGTTTTCTCGAAGTCGGTATGTAGTGCAATTTATTTGTCTGGGGCCTAAGATTTTTCTTATGATTTTTCTTTCCTTCTTTTCAATCTCCTCGATGTCTCTCTTTCTATTCAAAATAAGTGTTTCAGCCCCATATAGACATTCTGGCTTAGTAGCTGTGTTGTAATGTCTCAGTTTTGTGTTTTTAGATATGTATTTTTTGTTGTAAATATCTCAATGCAGTTTCCGTTTTTTTGACATCTACCCTTATCCATGATTTACCAAATATTTCAATTGAGAGACTCGTCTGATGTTACCTTATTTTGTTTTTAGAAATGGTGTTCTTAGTCTGTTGCAGGTCATGTATTGTTTATTTTAAAAAGAAATTTGGAGTCCTACCTATTCTGCTATTTCTTTTAGGATTTCAATCTGAATTTGAGTGCCGTTAATATATCTCGAGCCAAAATTGCTAGATCATCAGCAAACGCCAGACAATCAATTTTAATGTTGGTTCTCCCCAGTTTAATAGGCTGATCAATATTCAGGGCCGACTTTTTTTCACGCCACTCCTGTATTACTTTTTCTAGAACAGAGTTAAATAAGAGTGGCGAGAGTTCATCCCCTCACTCCAGTTTTAATTTCGAAGACCTCTGAGATGTCATCCAAGAATTTATCTTTTGACCTTGTGTTAGTCAGTGTTGCTTTAATAATTGCCAGCGTTTTCGGATCTAGTCCTTGTTCTTTCAAGATTTGGAATAAAGATTCGCGGTCAATAGAATCATATGATTTTTTGAAATTCACGAATGTACGGACGAGATTTTTATTGTACAGTTTTTGATGTCTTAGTATCAACTTTAGATTCAGGATCTGTTCATGGCAGGATCTGCCCGGTCAAAAACCTGCTTATTATTCACCAATTTTAGGGTCTGACTGTCCCTGTGCTCTGTCTAGTAGACATTGAGATAGAATCTTGTAACAAACTGGGAGAAGAGATATCCCTCTGTAGTTGTTTACATCCGTTCTATCTCCTTTCTTATATAGTGGATGGATTAGAGCATCTTTCCATGTTCGAGACATTTCTTTGGACTGCGTCCAATAAGACAACAGTAGTTGAGTGTCATCATACACCCTACTGTTGGGTTCCACAATCTCATGTGGAACACACAACAACCTGCGTCTCCGCCTTAATGACGTGTTCCGCATGAGATTGTGGAACCCAACGGTTGGGTGTATGATGACACTCAACTACTGTTGTCTTATTGCACGCAGTCCAAAGAAATCTGACATTTCATATATACGCCATCCGACGGGGAGTCGGCGTCGTATTCTTAATGGGGGAGCATGTGTAGGTACCCTGAAGAGTCTAAACATATATCCTCCAGTTCAAGGGATAGGTGGGGCTCGTCTTCAGTCATCAACCAACCAAAATGCTCATATATATATATATATATATATATATATATATATATATATATATATATATATATATATATATATATATATATATGCTCATCTAGTGCAGGATAATGGCCTCTTCAACATGCTTCCAACTTTCACGGTTCAGGGCTTTCCTCTGCCACTCAGGGTTCAATATACTTAACGATGTCATCAGTTCATCGTGCTTTCGGTCTTCTTCATGGGCGTGTGCGATCAAGCGGTATCCACTCCAGGATTGCCTATATACCCCCATCTGTCCTTCCATCGCCGCCTCGCTATATGGCTTGCCCATCTCCATTTCAACTCCTTTACTCTTCCAATGATGTCACACAATTTCGTTTGTTCCCTGATTTATGTGCATGGTTTTCTGTCTCTTCTGGTAATGCCAAGCATACATCTTCTCGTTATCCTCTGTACTACCCGAAGTTTTTGAATTGATTGCAATATGAATGTCCAGGTTTCACTTTCGGATATCATAATGGACAGAACGCACTGATCGAAAACTTTCCTTTTCAGGCAAAGTGGGTGTTTGCTTTTAAACACTATATTGAGCCTGCCAAATGCCTGTCAGCCACATTTAATACGCCGGTCCACCTGCAAAACGGTATCCCCCTCTATTGAAATCCTATGTCCAAGATATATAGAGTGGACCGCAATATCCAGATCCCTTCCTAAAACTGATATTCTTTTGTCCTCAGCAAATCCATTGAACATAACCTGACTCTTTTTCAGGTTTATTTTTAAGCCAAATGGTTCGCCAGCGCCTTGAAGCTCTTGTATGTGTCTTTGTGGCATCTCTGGGTTTTGTGAAAGGAGAAACATATCATGTGCAACAGTAAGATACTTTAAGTTTGCACCATTGATCTCTATACCATCCTGTTCTTAATCCATATTACGGAATAGTCTCTCTATGAAAATATCTATGAAAATCTAATAAAAAATATCTCTAGAATACGTAAACTAGAGTATGTTCACCTCAGTTCCTCGTCGATCTCAACAGTTGTGAATCTCAACCCTACACGCATATAAAATTGAACTAAGAGTTAACACCAACAGCTAATTTTATCTTTGATCAAGTTAGAAAAAATGCAGAATTTTGCAAGGAAATTATGTTTTCCGAAAAGCTCATTACCATCTTACAGGTTATGTGAACAAGCATTGTAGAATTTGGGGAAGTAAAAATCCTCGACTGATTGCAGAAGAACCTTTCTCTTCGACCATCCTCTTCAGGTAACCATCCTCTTCAAGTAATAATGTAATGTGCATTGTGGCCATTTTATCCTACTACAATAAATTATGAATGCTACCGCAATATGTTAAGAAACTTTTTATGGTTCCTATTTAATAATATCTACATTTACAGTATGTTATTTCAATAGGATAGATCCCCACACTCCTGTGTCACGGTGAGTCGTCCTGTCACACGGTGAGGGAAACTTTGGTTTTGTTACAGACACGTTCTCATGTCCACGTCATTTCTCGAAATGGTTATATTCAGTGGCCAGCAAGAGCATGCGATCTAACTCTCTTCAACTTTATCTCGCGGGGCTTCCTTATGGACTTTTATGTTCTTTTTTTATGTCTATGTTCTTTCTCTTATGCTCTTTTGTTATGTTCTTTCTTTTATGTCTATGTTAGAATAGACTTTTTCTAACAATCCGCAGACGATTAATGACCTGAAGCAAAATATATGTCAAGTTATTGGTGAAATTGAACCGTAATTGTGCCAAATTGATATTGACAATTTATGCAAAGAATGGCATCTATAGAAATGGTCAAGGGTGACATTTGGAGAATATTTCCAGAATATAAACAAAATTGCCATGTCTTTACATTTTGATAAAATAAAAAAGCCTGTTATTTTTCTAAAATTTTTGGTTTTGTTTAAAAATGAAAATCCCTAATACCTATATACCTATTAGGACACGCTTTACTTTTATCATATCCCTGCATTTTCTATAAGAAATTATCTTGATAATTAATTAAGTTGAATTTGAATCAAAGCCGAAATTTCATAAAATTTATTATAGAGAAATAGTTAAAATTGTTAGAGATATACCAGTGATTAATGGCCATCAAAAATATTGCTTTCGAAAGTGTACAAACTTTATTTCAATACTTATTCAAATAAACCATTAGTAAATCCAAACAAAATCATAAACATATTTCAGTGGCGCCAGAGACAAACGCACAAAAAAATCTAATTCCAAAAAGGCATTTTTCTGGCCATCCAATTATCATAAATTCAATAATTTCGCCCAGAAACCCATGTTTGCCCAGCTAGACCCATGCCTTACGTCATATTATCCTTCCACCCTTATAAAGGTAGTAAATGGCCCCCCAGGGACCAGGCGGTAGGGGTCTATTCTTCGGCTGTCACCGGCACACACTGTTAGGCGCTTGTTTTCGGTCATCGATCATGGCCGTTATCGTCGGACCAGATCTAGTTGGCTTCGGTGGAAAGAGTGCCGCGAACGTATCGTACCTGAAAGCGTCAACTTGACTTGTTCTAACCTTTTCAAAAACACGAAAAGTATTGTAGGATCTTATAAAGAAGCATGTGACCATTTATATTCTCCTGAAATTTTTATCAGTGAGCGACCTGGTTTTTACAATTTCTTAAATGTTTTTTTTTAATTAAAAATTATATTTAAATTACTAAGGTGTAACACTTGGGGTGCAAGTACTTGCGATTTTGAAATACTTATTTATTATAATAATAAAATTACTTATTTAGCACTTGGCTACTATTTACAATCTGTAATAATTCATTTATATTTGTATATGTCTATACATAATATAAATATATCCAAATATGATCTGTTTCGGAATTTAATATACTAGTCATCATGAACACTCAGTCCACATGACACTAGTCCATCCAACATCAAACATACCGAACCTATTTTGCCAAATAATGTTTACGGACTCTAGCGACAAACATTCTTAAACTCCTTATACTTTCTAGCTCTGCTCCCAGACCATTGAACAGACGAATACCATTCCCAAAAAGTGATTTCTGCATATTGGTAATATGTTCAAAATTTATATGGAGATCCTCGTTTGAGCAAATGTTACATTAGTGTTGTTCGAATCGCGCTACTAAGTATCCTTCAAAATATGCAGGCATTAAGTTATTTTTTATTTTAAAAATCATAACAATACTGAACATCTCAATACTCTGCCATACAGAGCACAAGCCCAAAGAGCGCAACATCAAATTCACCGGTGTATATCTATCACAATGCAAAATAATTCGCATTGCCTTTTTTTGTAAAATTTGTAATCTACTTATTTAATTTTTATTGTAACCTAACAACATGGAGCTACAATAATTAAAATGAGGATAATTTACGGTATTATATATTAACAATCTTGACCAATTACTTAAGTTATGCGATATTCTATGAAAGAACTCTATTTTTTCTATTTTTCTTACCTATTTTTACTCATGTAATTTACATAAGCACATAACTTCAATTGAGAATCAAGAATTAGTCCTAGGTATTTAATTTAATCAACGATTTTAATGTTATTCTTATAAACGACTTGTAAATACCTCTCTTTCCCAGAATCATATATTTTGTTTCCTCACAATTTAATTTTAATTTATTCACACATAGCCAATTATCTCATATAGAGAGTTCTAAATTAATATATTTCACCATTTAGTCATAATTCTGTCCCGTTATTAACTGTTTAAAAAGTTTTTACCTCTTCTTCGGTGAGTGAGCCGAATGGACCTAAACAAGTGGTAATCCGACAGAGCCAGATGGGGTGTATATTTGGTGAAGAAGAAGTTCAAAGTTCAATTTTGGGGTGGTCAGATGAGAAGTGAACGGCCTTGCGTTGTTTTGGTGCAGGAGGATTTTTTACGGTCATCCAAAGCTGAATATTTTTCGGTTAAAATAGCGTGTAGTCTCTCAAATTGAGCTAAATAGAATTATAAATGTATTCCTTTAAAATTCCATCAAACACACAGTATGCCCTTTCGAAAACTTATTTTTAAAATGTGTCAGATGTTTCACCAACATAGTTGGTGATGTCATCAATCTATCTTGCGTTCGGTTTTCCTCGTGGACCTTTGTGATATCCACTCCGGGATTTTCCTAATCTACCTATAGTCACATCGGTTCGCTATATTACCAGACCACCTCCATTTCAATTCCTTTACTGTTCCAAAGACGTCACCCACTTTCGTTTATTGTGTGGTGTGTCTGGGTTTCACTTTCTCATGTCATAATGGGTAGATGGCACTGATAAAGAATTTTTCTCTTTAGACGCAGAGAGAGTTTGTTCTCAAATAGCATGTTGAGACTACCAAATGCCTGCCAGCCTCACTTAAGACGACGTTCTACCTTCCGGATGTTACCCCTATTCATTAAAATCCTTAGCCAAAGATATATGTACTGACCAACATCCAAATCTCGACTTAAAATAAAAATTCTTCTGTATTTAACATGACCTGGCTATTTTTCAGATTTAATTTCAACTAATTTGTATTTAATATGACCTGGTGTGTCTTTGTAGCTCCTCTGGGTCTTGTAAAAAGAGCATGATATCATCTGCGAATCTAAGATGGCTTAAGTATACACCATTAATATTTACTTCATCCTGTTCCCAATACAGATTACTGGAATACCTCTTCAAGACTACATTGATTTTAATTTAAAGATCATCAAGGTGAACTGACGATGTAGCATCATCATATATCGATCCCAGTAGGTTTATATATGCTTTGCCTACTGCTTAGTTAAGTAATGCATCCATTATGACCTGCTTTGAAATTGAGTCAAATATGTGTGTGGTCGACTCTGAGGCTGTTTTGGCGCTTTTTCGTCGCAATCCTGATAAGTTTCTACGTCGATTCATAACTGTGGACGAAACATCGATACACTACTACAGAGATAAAATAATAATCAAAACAGTGGGTTTTCTAAAGGCAAACGGGCTACGAAGAAGGCGAAGATGGTGATCGGCCGGGAGATTATGGCCACAGTTTTTTGGGATGCACGCGGAGTATTATGAAAAACATCCTCTTCCATCAAGACAATGCACGGATGCACACTAGGGTTGGCCAAAAATTCGTTTTTTTCGAATTTCTTTTAAAAATACCGAAATTATATTTCATTATTCAAAAAAAAAATGTATGCCAAGGGAAACATTTTTAAGTCGTTATCTTAGGCTCCTCAAAGTTAGTCAAACTTTGATGGGAAATTTAATTCTCTACAATAGTGTGGGCCGAATATTCGTGTTTTTCGAATTTCTTTTAATAATATCGATATCTTAGGCTCTTCAAAGTTAGTCAAAGTTTAAAGTTTTTTCGACAATTTTCTCTGTATTTAAACTTAATTTGGTGTAAGGACCTGTATGTAGAGAATTAAATTTTCGATCAAAGTAAGTTGAGAATTTTTTTTTTTTGAGAACTTTGAACTTTAACTAACTTTGAGGAGCCTAAGATATCGACTTAAAATTTTTCCCTTGGCATATTTTTTTTGGCTTAATGATAATGAATATTTTGGGTATTATTAAAAGAAATTCGAATAAAACGAATTTTCGGCCCATCTTAGTGCACACCTGTACAGTTTCAATGGCTAAAATCATGAAATTAAAGTTCGAATTATTACAACATCCACCGTATTCATCGGATTTGCCCACCAATATTTTTTTTTATTTTCGAACTTAAAAAAATGGCTCCGCGGACAACGGTTCATATCGAACGAGGTCATCGCTCAAACAGATGCCTATTTTAAGGACCTTTGGAAACTTATTTTTAGACGGCTTTAAAAAGGAGAAACGCTTGGAATAGTGTGTAGTGCTAAATGGAGATTATGCTAAAGTGTATATGGCTAATGTATATGGTAAAATGACTAAAAGTGTATATGGCTAAAAGGCGATTATGCTAAAAAATAAAAAAATCTACTTAAAATAATTTGTTTTTCTATCTTTTTCTAAGGACTTATTGAACGACCCTCGTACATACACTATAATAAAATGATATGAAGCTTCTGTCAAATGTTAAGGACAGTCACATCAATATATAAAACAAATAGTTGCATGGATACGTAAAGCGCCGGAATTTTTAAAACAAAGATTACCTCAGTT
Organism: Cosmopolites sordidus; assembly: GCA_031761425.1. NCBI lineage: Eukaryota > Metazoa > Arthropoda > Insecta > Coleoptera > Curculionidae > Cosmopolites > Cosmopolites sordidus. Next base: position 657,882 of record JARFXV010000837.1, read on the forward strand.
TTTGATAATAGTAGTACGTCCTATATCAGTAGAAAAAACGGAAATATGCTGAGTGGAGAATTGTAGATGGAAAGAATAGAAATTTGAGAAGTCTGTATTAAACTCTGACATGCAGTTAATTCATATTTCAAACATCTGTTAAACATCATAAAATCAACAATCAACAATAAAGATCAAACTAAAAAATAACTTAAATATTTAAAATTAAACCTAGAAATAACACTTTTTTGAACAATATAATGTAATTTTTTGTACGATCATTAATTAAAAGTTTACTAAATCAACATTAAATACGAAATAACTCAAAAATTAATTGGAATTGTAGTATATTCAAAATGGACTTTTTTGTTTGAAATTAAATTTTAAATCCCCCTCTGAAGTTTGGTATATTGAAAATTATAGACTTTGTAAAAACACTATCAAACTTCATTATAACTCATATCATTCAACATTATAAATAATAACCCACTGTAAATGACAATTTCTTTTTTACGTATTGATTTTTGTATAGTCTTTTTATTATTTGTTGAATTGCCTGTAAAAAATGATTAAGGCTGGTCCATTAGCTTCGTATGTGTTCCCCTGCATATATACGTCCGTACATTTAACGGGAATACGTATAATCATGCTGACCTTTACGACAAGGATGAGTATTTACCAATCCATAACGTCAACTAAATAGTGATAGTTTTAGAAATCTGATTCTTTTTAATACGTAATTCATATCACATAGGTTAAGATATGGTTTGGTTTTTTGGGGAAATTCTCCAGATATAGAAAGGATAATTGTGCTCCAAAGAAATGCATAAGAAGTGGTTTTCAAATAAAGCATTATGAAAGCTGCAGAAATATTTTTACTGGCAAAATGATTCTGACACTTGGATGACGTCAGGATGTTTATTTTGAATTCGTACACTTTTGTATTTAATAATAGAGATCTCTTTCGAGAGGCTATCGCAAACCTGGTTATATGTATAACTAGGTATAAGTCGAATCTCGTGAATGACAGATGTAAATTTAGTTTTATGCTGAAGAATGTGCAGTATACTGTTATAAAGATATATAATATTTTTCTGGAGTGTGTTCGAGTGTGCTACGTAATCAGTCTGTGAGAGCGATCAGAAGACTTATTATTCATTAAATGATTTTCTTGGGGAAACAAAGGACAATTTAAATTCAATTAAATTACTAGATTTAACTGTTTATGTTTGTACTAGTTATGTTATCGGATAATTCATGTAAATTATGTTAACAATACTATGTTGACTGTGTTATTTATCTCCACTTCTTTTCTTTCCAATTGTTTTTTTTTCTTTTTTTCTCTTTTTCCTTCTTTTCTTGTGCCTTGTGTTATAGATATTATATTTGAGTTGTAATTATTTTATATAGTATTAAGTGTTTATTATGTACTTTCTTAACGATGTTCAATGCCTTATGGTTTTGGGAACAAATAAATATTATTATTACATTATATTATTATAATTATTATGTATATATATATATATATATATATATATATATATATATATATATATATATATATATATATATATATATATATATATATATAGATGATGAGCTTCATATAATCTTATAAGTACCGGGAAGTTCTAGACTCGTCACGACGTTTAGTGATTGATTTTTTATTAATTTACATTTATATTTATTATTTATATATATTTATATATATATATATATATATATATATATATTATATATATATATATATATATATATATATATATATATATATATATATATATATATATATATATATATTTTTTTTTAATTTATTTTATTATGAATATTAATAAATTAATTTATATTGCTATTGGTTTAAATTGTTGTGTTATTAATTTATGTTATTTATATTTTATTTATAATATTATCCAATATTAATAAATTAATAATTTATCCAAATTTATTTTGTCTCCTCCAAAATACCCTCTGACTGCAATACACTTGTACCAATGTCTTTTCCAGTCTTCGAAAGAATATTTATAGTCCACTTCCATAGATATATTTCGATTAGGTACAGTCAAAGCTTATTATGCCTTATTCGCGGTTCTATTATTCTTTTTCAGTTTTCGCAGATTAAAAAATTGTGACCACTTTTTGTATTCGCGGCTGAAATTTTCTTTATTCGCGGATCCAAAACCAATGATACATATTGTATTTTTAGAATAATATGTATTTATTTACAAATTACCTTTTAAAACGAACAGGTATCAAACTATTTATAAACAAACTAGTCTTACTGTGGTTTGGCCGAAAATTCATTGACAAATAAGTCGCCACCGGGTTACGCATGACGATACGGCTCTTTATAAAAGCCGCCTTCTCACGATCGGTGCAGAATCTTTTGTTTCTTCATTTCATTCGTCGCCAATTTCGAGTAAATAGCATGTGTTTCTTCTGCTTTGTTCGAGATTTATATTGTCAAGTAAAAGCAAAGAAAAAATAGTTCTTACACGGAACAAAGTCATGTTGCCGCTTAAGATAAAAATAGAAATGCGTGACCCTTTACGTCTGGGCGAGTCGTTTGCATCCATATCCCGTTTTTAAAATTACTGAATCAACTGTCTTTACGCATACTTTAAAGAATATAGTGATGAACATACTGATGGAAGATTGCAAGCATCGAAAGGTTGGTTCAATAAGTTGCATAACATCATCAATGCATAACATCAAAATTGTTGGAGAAGCTACATGTGCAGACAGTTCAGCAGCATCTACACATCTAGAAGAATTTTTGAAGTTAATTGCTAATGAAGGATACAAACTTGAACAAGTATTTAACGCAGATAAAAATACCTGGAAAAGAATGCCAAACAAAACTTTTATATCCAACAGTGAAAAATCCGCCTCTGGTTTTAAGACAGCAACGATAGAGTTACACTGCTGCTCTGTTCTAATGTATCACGAGATTGTTTAATTAATCCACTTATGCTTTACAAATCGCTAAATACTCGTGCTTTGAAAAATCAATACAAGGACAACCTACAAGTATTTTGTGATTCAAACAAGAAAGCGTGAGTTACAAATGTCATTTTGTGTGACTTGTTCCGGAATTGTTTTGTTCCTGAAGTTGAAACTTATTTAAAGAAAAATAATTTAGATTTTAAGGCAGTTCTAGTTTTGGACATTACTCCATGTTATCTTCGTGAGCTTGAAGCTATGCATCCAAATATAAAGGTGATATTTTTTTGTGAACCTGTGGACCAAGAAATAATCCAGGCCTTTAAGCTCTATTACATTAGACATACATTTAAAATAATACTGGACACCATGAATGTGATCCTGATATGAATGTTATGCAATGCTGGAAAAAATTTTACATAGCAAAGTGCATTGTTAACATAAAACAATGCACTGCAAGAGATGAAGCCATACAAATTGAAATCATACTGGGAAAACTATGGCCTGATGTAATTGTCGGTAATTACAGGTTCGTACAGTTCGTTCGTACGTCGGTTTCGTACAGATAGAATCAAGTGACATTCAAAAATTGCTTGCATCGCAAGATGTTTGGAGGATATGCTTAATCCCCATTCCATTGAAGAGCAAGCTTCAACAAGTACCAAAAAGACATTAAAAAACCTGAGTGAAAGTTTACGAATGGCAAATGAGCTTTGTGATTTCTTCATCAAAATTGATCCGTCTCTAGAAAAAAAGTCAAATTTTTAAAAGGCAAATTGTTAATGCCACAACCGAATATCAATCTGAATTGAAAGGCCCTTTAAAAGCGGAAAAACAAGAAAAAATTATTAAATTCTTTAAACCATTGCCTAAGCCTGATAATTGACATTGTTAAAAAATTTCTCATTAAATTGCTTTTATTGTATATTTTTTTCTTTTTATTTTGTATCTTTAGAACATGTCCCTTATAATCCCGTACAAAATACCATTCCGTATTCACCTTCTTCTGTATTCGCGGCATATTTAGGGGACGTATCCCCCGCGAATAAGGAGCTTTGACTGTATTCCATTTCTGATATTTCCAGAAGAGGCCAGCGAACTCTCTTGAATGGCTTCTATAGACTCAAAACAGCATCAACTAAGCGATTCCATCAATCGAGGGATCAGCAAAAAGTCGAACGGTACCATATCTGGTGAATATGGTGCTCGTACAACGGTATTTGTTTGATTTTTAGCGCGAAAAAATAACGAATAATTAATGCGATGAAGCATTATCGTGATGTAAAAAACACGAATTCTTTTATCACATATCTGGATTTTTTTTCGAATGTACTAACGCAAATGACTTATAATGATTAAATAATAATATTTATTAGCTACTTGGCTAGTTATAGGCAATACCACAGTAATCTAAGAAAATAATTAACATGACTTTGATTTTTGACCGATTGTGACATGTTTTTTTCGGCTTTGGTTCATTTTCAGCATGATACTCTCATAATTGTTTCTGGGTCATAGGCGTAGATTCATATCTCATCATCAGTAATTATTTCAAAATCTCAGAATGTTGTCATCCAAACAAAGCATAGTTTCAACAAATTCAGCACAATGATATTTTTGAAAAAATTAGGGTTTTCGGAACAAAACGAAAAGACACAGGAGACAAGCCTAATTTTTTCAATATTGATTGAACTGATCGAAATGATATTCCAGTAATATCTACAATGTCTGCAAGGCTTCATCGGCGATTACTCGATTTTTTTTTATGTTTTTTTCAATGGTTTACGAGGAAGATCTTCTTGAACGAAATTAATTTTCAAATGCTTTTTTACCATACTAAAGTCCTTCTACCACTAACATTTTTACCGTAAATATTTTTTTTTACATAGCTTCGTCGTAACACTTTCTGATCATAAGAAGGTTAATTTTTTAAACAAATTTAGTTAAATCTTTACTCGATAATTTTTTCCATTTAAAAAAAGACGACAAAATTTTAATTGTTACAAAAAAAAACAGAAAAATGCTATAATTTCCAACTTAGCAAGCGAAATGATACAAAACTTCTGTTGAATGTCAAGGACATATATATATATATATATATATATATATATATATATATATATATATATATATATATATATATATATATATATATTTAGAAAATATTTGTATGCTATCCATTTTGTTGTAACTAGCCACTAGACGGCACTGTAGGACCTCAACTTCTACACCATATAACCGATCCCTAAGTATTTGAACAGTGTGTATATTTTCGCGCTATATAGATTGTTGTACACTGTGTTTTGTGTTTCACTCTTTATCTCCTTATCCTCAATAATAACAAATAGTAATTGTAACTGTGATTATTAGTTGGTGAGTGAGTTTAAAATGAAATACCATTACCATCTGATCAATATGTTGCTTGCTCCAGAGTAGGAACTCCAAAAACTCTGTACAAGTACAAAAATATTGTTTATGCACTTGCGTTACGCAAGATGCGTTGTTATGCGTTGTTATGCGTTGCGTTAGATGTTAATATTAGTTTGAATTACTTTAAATTGGTTTGATTGCATAGCGAATGGAATAGTAACAAATATTGTTCGTTCACATAAATTATTACTAAAAAAATGTATAGAATTTATCATCAATTTGTAGTAATAAAAATATTTGAATCTTATCAATATGAGTAATCTTTCATTTTTCCACAATTTTCTATAACGCTTTATAGATTCTACATTACATACCGACCATCCATTTTAGAATTATATAGGCAAATAAATATACATTGGCAGGGCAACGTCTGTCGGGTTCTGCACATATATATCAATAAACTCCGACACCGTTTGACCGATCACCATAAAAATTAGGACATCTAAGTATTATTTCATGGAGGTTTTTATGTATCTATTTTGTTGTAACTCACCGCCGACTGCAGGACATCAACGTCTTCACTGTATAACCGATCACTATGAAAATTGGTATACATAAATATTTGAACACGATGAATATTTTCGCGCTATCCGCTTTGTTGTACTTCGCCACTAGATGGGGTTGTAGCGCATCAACTTCTACACCTTAACTACATCTTTCCCTACTTACAGTATTTAAATTTAAAAATGCTACCGTACAATAGCTAATGGATATAGGTAAAAGTAAAAGGAAATTTCTACAGGGCGGCTAGTTTAACTGAACAGAGCCCTCGACATGTAATCGAACGATCTGGATTCGAGTCCCAGTCCGAACTATTCGATTTTTTTCTCAATTTATATATATATATATATATATATATATATATATATATATATATATATATATATATATATATATATATATATATATATATGTAATAGTAGGTATGTCTGTTTGTGTTCGCAAAATTTCTGAACGACTTGACCGATTGAGATCATATTCACACAATATATTTGTTTTGTCGAGACGTAGTTCATAGCTATGCTAAGATGCGATACGTGGTGCTGTAGTCAAGTTATTATTTATAAAACGAAATGATACATATTTACACAATATGACATATGATCATCAATTCTGTGTTATTGCGTTAATCAACTCAACATTTGCATTATTTATTATTAAAAAAAGGAATTTAATATCAATTATTAAAAAAATTGGGACAAAAAAGGCAAAACAACGTCTGTCGGGTCAGCTAGTATTATATAAATGATATGATCTTTCATACATTTCTCCCCTAGGACTCTTAACCCAAAAAATCATACAAACCATATTTCTAATATCTATCTAAGGGTTCCACTGTAACAGTTCAATTCCGAAATCTGTACTAGTTCGATCGTGTAAAGGATCTTTTGTTATGTGTAAATAAGGCAAACTCGGCGTTTTGTTATAGTTCGATGGAGAGAACGAACACTAATTGCATCGGTCGTCCCATATGGCGTTCCGATGTCTCGTCGCCCATAAATCTCAATTCAACAACCGATTCGAGTAATTGAACGAGGGCCAGATCGTAAAAGGTGTCTCTCCCATCGATATCTCACTTATGATCTGCTGCTGCCTACCAAATTTTCGGTGCATAAATAAAAGCTTCTTTTTATTAAATATAGAACATTTAATCATTATTTTATAATTTCAGGTAATTGTTTTAATTATCTTTGTTTAGTAGAACATAAGTATTATAAGGCGTAAATGGATAAACTTCCACTAAAAATGCAGTCAAGAGGGGCCTTATAGCATATCTTTACTATAGCACTGGATACAGTAATAAAAAGATGGGAAAAGAAAGAGTACACAACAGAAGCTCAGATCAAATAATTGCATACGCGAATTATGTAGTGATCAATTCTAGATGTAGAAAAGAACAAGAAAATGCAACATTGAAACTGGAGGAAGCAACGAAATTGATAGGATTAAGAATAAATGAATAAAAAAATAATGTTTGTACTACTATAAAGAAGAAAGAGAAATTGTCATTACTTAATAAACATTTAAGCACCTGGGAGTATTAATAAAACCAGAATAAAATGAAAATGGAGATATATAAGTGAGAGAATACAGAAAGAATATAATATATCCTTGTGTACATAATGTATGTCTATATAATGATTTTACTACCTTAAAGAGATGCTCAAATATATAAAATTTAGAACAATATAACGGGTCTTTCAAATTGAGCGTTTTTTTTAATTATATATCGTTGTGATTTTGCCTAGGTCTAGTCTCACATCAGAAGTAAAATGTATGACATTTATAAAAATGCAGTTGTACACAGTACAACAACGCGTTAAAATTGTTGAATTATTTTATGAAAATGGGCGTGAAGATGGGCCCTTCTGAAAGCACTTTCAATCAAATTGTTCAAAAATTTCAAGAGGCTGGTTCAAATGACAAACAAAAAAATCATCTTTTCAGATTAAATACATTTTGAAATTGATGGCTATGTTAATATCCACGATTGATACATGAGAAACCTTTACTTCCTAAACGAGTCACTGTTTGGTATATTATGGTCAGGAGCTGTAATTGGTCACTATTTCTTTCAAAATGCTGCTGGTGAATCTGTGACTGTGAATGGTTCGATATAGTGAGATAATAACTGAATTTTTGTAAGCTGAATTGAATAAAATTGATCTGGAGGATATGTGGTGGCAACAGGATAGCGCTATACCTCACTCTGCTAATGAAACAATTGATTTATCGAGACAAACATTTCCTGGTGGATTTATTGCAAGAAACGGTGACGTTAATTGGCCACCAAGATTATGTGATTTGACACCATTGGAGTATTTTCTTTGGGGTTACGTGAAAAGCCAGGTCTATAAGAACAATCAACAATTGATTTCTGAACTAAAGGATGAAATTATTCGAGTTATTGGTGAGATAGAATCCCGGTTATGCCAAAATGTGATCCAAAATTTTGACAAAAGAGCGATGTTGTAGGGCTGCAAGAGGTAATCATTTAGCAGATATTGTATTTCGAATTTAAATATCATACTCTACGCTTTAATTATCAATAAAAAGTTTCTTGAAATCAACGCAAATTCTGTGTTTTATTCAAGAATTAAAAATACGGCTCAATTTGAAAGACCCTTTACAACGGCAACAATGATACTAACCAGAAATTAAGAAAAACTTAAAATTCTGTAGAGAAAATTAATCAGTCAATAATGGGAACAAAGAAAATACGTGAAAACGAGCACAGCCAGCTAATATATTGCAAAATAGAGGAGATAATATGAAAAGAAAATAACATTTATAATTTAACGAGATTATAACGTTTCAAATACTTATAAAGTTAATGAGAATTAGACGGAATCTACAGATATATAAAAGAGAAAATAAAACAGTACTGAGAACTTGAACTGAATGGAAAGACCCTGGAGAAGAACAAGAAGCAGATGAAAAGACGGAAAGACCAAGTGGTAAAAGACATCAATGATATCCCTGTAGAATAGTGAAGGGAGTAAATAACAAAACGAAAATATTTGACAATAATAGAGAACTAATTAAAAACTCGCTAGAGAATGGTATGAGATGTATGGGATTACATCCGCCTTCCGAATAAATCAATTTATATGGTCTTTGGGTCTGACCGTTCCTTCAGTCGCTTTTCCTGCATCTAGATTGAGATCGACTGATGACGGCTATACGTTAGAAACCGATCTCGGGAGGTCGGTTCGCTCTTGCTGGCGTTATGCTCTCGACAGAAGGAATCCACGTGGAGTGTGGGTGAAAATTCCTTGCTTACTCAGGCACAGTGTTACACAAGATCTATGCTGTTGCGAACGTCCTTTGTAGTATGGCTCGAGCTGAAAAGTTGAGTGGGGCAAAATAACGCACTTAAGGGTTAAATGATTATGGGGGTTAAATGGTGAAACCACAAACCCGAAAAGAACTTTATTTATTAATAAATAAAAATATCATGACAAACAAAACATGATTTTTGCCTTATATGTGGGGCAAAAGTCTGATTAATATCCGTACAAGCTTTAAATGCATAAATCGCATTGAAAATCCCCAATTTTCTCATACCACGTACATTCTTCATGCCACCACTTTTTCCATACTGAATCCATTCGTCAATGCGGGAATCTTCATTGGGTTAATGCATCCTGGATACACATAACATAGTTTCTCATTTACCTTAACCTTTTTTGATTCACTCGTACCATCCTCTGTAAGTTATCTTTTTATTTTGGCACGCGTTGACTTTCTCAACTTCTCTTCAGCCAGACCTTCCGGTTTTAACTTATTTGGAGTGTTAGAAAATATTAGCAATTTCTTTCCTTCTTTTCTTCTTTTTGTTTTAAAAGTGAAATTATATCCTTCGGTGACACTAGTATTTTCTCTGCATGTTGCTGAGTTGAATGCAGGCTCCAACTTCTCTAGTGTTCAAGGTGTTTACTTGACCGCGATGTTTCTTGTTAAAGCCGTTACTTATGATATTGTTGTTAGGTGAATAAAATCGCTGTTATTTAATTGGGTACTGACTTCATTTGCATTCTTATCTGTGACCTTTGATGGAAAAAAATCCTGAGAGCACATGTTTATTTATTGGATATATTCCACAAACTTCAAAACCTTTTACTCTCCTGTCCATAGTTGAGTCACGTTCATAAGCTTTATCTAATAATTTGGCAACCTGAAAGTAAATAATATTTCTACCGTCATTTGTTGTCAACCATTTCTCGCATTCGTCTGTATAAAATGTTTTAGTGCCTTAAAATAACAGCGATCCAAAGGCTGGATTATATGACTGATGTGGGGTCGTATCGTCAATAGATGAATAAAGTTGTCTGCAATAATTTACAGCTTCTAAAATGGCGTGGGAAGAATGGTTGAGTATAAAAAGAACAGGATGTTCATTATTTGGTCTAACCTTGGAGCAAAAATAAATGTTTAAGCCACTTTGCTATTGCCATAGTTGCTATAGATTCTCGTGGAGACTCATCCATCAGCTCGTTTTTCATTATCTTTCGAGGAAATCTTATCGCGGGATAAAGGTCCGCACTCATATCGCAAACAATAGTGACTAATTCCCCACACTCAGTTGAAAATATTTTTCCCACAAATTTTTTGCCTTTCGTGCTAATAATGTTTGGTATTTTGCTAGGAATGGTAGAAATACCATTCTCATTCATATTGTGGGTAGCACTTGGTGGAAAATTATTTTTTAAACAATTCTGTTAGATTTTCAAAAAACAAATTAACTTGAAGTTATAAAACCGGTTATCCAGTTTTTGGTAGTGTTTTTCAAGTTCACGTTCCATTTCTTCTGAGAAAACACTTCGATACCTTCCCAAGTTATCAACACCGTGCCCCGATTTTAGTCTCTTTCGTCGAGTAGATTCATCTTTTCCAAGCTCTTTTGCGACGGTTCTTTTGGAAATACCTTCATTTATTCTTTGTCCAGCTATTTTTAGTATTCCTTCCGTACATGTTTTCCTATTTGTTTTTCTTTTATATGACCTAAAACAAATAAACCTTATAAGAAAAATTACAAATAGTTCTGATGGGACAAAAGTCCGTTTGCGGACTATTGCCCCATCCTGAACATCGGACTTTTGCTCCACATGTCGCAGAAACTAAAATATAGTGTCTGTTGTCACGAGCAGCCATACGATAGGCACTACCATACCTATTGTAGATTCTTAAAACATGACTAAAAGTTGCCCATATTTTGTTTTACAATTAGAACTATTGATTTCATGAAATATCTTAAATATTAAGGTGAGAAAATAAGATTATGTTTATCCAAAATACGACATACATCATATTTTTCATAAATCTTATCACAATACCGTTTAAATTTCTCAGAGACTTAAACATATGGAAAACAAATAAAGATTAGTGTACACGTTGCCAGATTTTGCTATTCTTGGATAAAATTTATTGATAGAAGTTTTGCCCCACACGGACTTTTGTCCCACTCTACTCTATGAGATTACACCGGCCTTCCGAAAAAACTAATTTATTTGGTATGTACCATTGACCAATCCTATAGTCAATTTTATTATGTCCATTTTGAGCCCAACTGATGAGTAATCTCGGCCAGAAACCGGTTTTAAAGAAAAACGACTCTTACAACAAGGATTAAAAACCGAGCTCACGAGAAAAAAAAATCAAAGTTACTAAATCACCAATCCAAAAGCTATGACAAAAATTAATATTTTAAACAAATAAGTGTAACACCATATTTGACAAATATTAATTGGTTTGACATTGTTTATTGTTTATTGTTTATTTGACAAATATTAATCTGTTTTCCTGTTTTTTGAAGAAATGGATTCATTTTGAACACATGTTTCAAGTAAACTTTTAATGAATAATGATGGTGTTGTATGCTGAAGAATGTTTTTTAATTTTTATTATTTATCTTTTTAACTTTTATTGATACAGGGTATTTCAATATACACTCGTTTCGAATTAATAAGCGTATTAAGAAGTTTAGAATGTGGTAAATGAAGAAAAAATGTGATTTTTTGATTGGGCCACACTATACCCTATAAGAAAATTTGAAATAAATATTCGATATTACGGTCGGCCTCTGATATATTTCTTCCCCTCCCGAATGGAAATAGTGCCATTAAAATAAAACAAAAGGCAAATCGTTTTGCATAAACGCTGGTGATTTAGCTAAATAGACGGTTAAAAGGGGTCTCGAATAGGGCCTAAGTAAATGAAGTCCTAAATCACGTTTTGACAGGCCATACGCCATTAAAATCGGAGATGTCACCTGATTGCTCGAAGTTGATTCGCATCCATTCGATAGAAATTCATTTTAATGACGAAGGATAGATATGGTCGCCTATTAATAACAGTGACTCTCAAACTGTGCATCTAAAACAAACGTTGTATTGTTTTATTATTTTCCATATTATTATAGTATTATATATATATATATATATATATATATATATATATATATATATATATATATATATATATATATATATATATATATATATATTATATATAGGTTCTCGGGTAGAACCGCGTTTTAGATTTGTAAAATCTCGACGTTGCGGCTTCTACTTTGAAGCCATTATCAAGAGAATCTAGTTGATTCATCCCGTGGTCTCAATCTGCCTACTCCCCAGGGTTCACTACTAAAAAAAGTGGTTGCTTTTCTGGCTTTTCTGGTTGTGAACCCTGGGAAATAGGCAGATCGATGCCTAGAGGAAAATCAACTAGATTCTTTTGAAAATGGCTTCAAAGTGCAAGCCGAAACACCGAGATTTTACAAAGACAACAATGCTCACGGAAAAGCAAATACCAGATATCCTGGCAGATGAAGTAACAATTGCTCTAGAATCGATGAAATGCTAAAAGTGGTGGTCAAGCTTTACATAAAATACTGGCAAAAATAGAATTCCAAATACCTCAAAAAACAAAAAATACCCCACCTAAAAAAAGTGATTCTTCTTCATTACAAAAGAGCATAAGAAGATTTAAAGCGCCCAATAAGCCTTCTGTGGGTAATGCACAAAGTTTTTACTAAGATAATAACTAAAAGAATTTAAAAAAAACCCTGAATGAAGCAGAACCTACAAAGCAAACCAGGCCATAGAACTTTTAGCACTTTAAATACATCATACGACTATGTTTGACTTTTATTGACTATGAAAAGGTTTTGAATCAATCTAAAAATAGTTTCTTCCGATCAAGGAACTTGAAATAATGACTGCGATCTCATCGAAACGTCGTCAAAACCCAAGTACTTCCAAAATATACTTCCAATATATATATATATATATATATATATATATATATATATATATATATATATATATATATATATATATATATAGTAGGGCCTCGTTAATCCAGAGAGGCAAAAACAAAACCCTCCGCATTATCGAGGCGTCCGGGTTATAGCATGCCATATTTAATGGCATACTATAATACGGCATAATAAAACACATGTTTAACTTTAGTTTCTTTAATCAATTTTTAAATAAAAGCATAAAGACAAAAATGTACATGTTCAAAATTATAACCACGTAAGAAAAACAGTAAGTTAAAATAAAACATTAGTTAATTATTCTTGAAAAAGTCTGTAATACTCTTCTGTTTATAATTTTCGCACTTCATTTCAAAAGCCCGGTCTCTAAGTCGACGGAGAAACATAACTTCGTGGCTATCAAATTCGTTATCTTCAGCCCATTTTAAAGCAGTGTTTAAAGATCTTACTACCTCTAAATTACCAACTTTTTCGGAGGCGAGAACTTCAACGCAATTGTCCTCTTCTTGCTCATCGTCCTCACACATTGCCGCTCGCACAATCTCCTCATCAGTTAACACTTCATGCGTGGCGGCGCCATGATGTTAGCGAGCGCGCTAAATTGACACTGTAGACGGAAGGCGATAAACAAAAGACTGACGACGGATTAGCTCTTGGCAGCCCGCACCTACACCCGCCTCCCTCGCGAACCCCATTGCCCGACCGGATTACAGCGGTCACCGAACAAGCGGGAGTCCAGGTTAACGAGACCCTACTGGGTATATATATATATATATATATATATATATATATATATATATATATATATATATATATATATGTTCGGAAAGGCTTCCGCGGTAGGAAATATTAGAATTACTATAGAACAGAGTTTTAGATTCGTAAAATCTCGACATATCGACTTCCACTTTAAAGCCATTTTCAAGAGAATCCACTTGATTTACTCCGAGGCCTAAATCTGCCTACTCCCCAGAGTTCATAGTTTATGATGTTCTGCTAAAGTCGAGGAGAGATCCGATATTCTGACGGCGAGAGAATGCTCGTATATGCGATTTTGGATACGTCTATTAGTATGGCCGATATAGAATTGGGAGCAACCAGAATAAGGAATCCCATAGACACCATGTGCCTCTTGTGGAATACTATCCCTCACGAGTCTAAGGAAACTGTATATATTTATTTCTATTACGGGATATTACGGGATGTGAATATGTGGCAAATTTTATCAGTAACTCTCTTGATCTATTGCAGAAGAACTTTGGGGTCCACGTTCTCTTCTGGTTGTGAACTCTGGGGAGAAGGCAGATTGAGGCCTCGGAGTAAATAAACTAGATTCTCTTAAGGATGGCTTCAAAGTGGAAGCCGAAACGTCGAGATTTTACAAATCTAAAACGCGGTTCTACCCGAGAACCTAGTAATTCTGATATATATATATATATATATATATATATATATATATATATATATATATATATATATATATATATATATATATATATATATATATATATAATATATATATATATATATATATATATATATATATATATATATATATATATATATATATATATATTATTATAAAAATATTATAGAAACAGACGATTGTATGATATTGCAATCGAATAAAACTTTTTAGAACCGCTCATCTATCTGATTGTTTTTCTAAATGAATCCTGGCCGCGGTCTCATTAATATACATATTGCATGTTTCCAGATGAGGATTCGTGGTAGCTGATCTGACAACTAAATCAGAAATGGAATTACCTACTTACGATAATTTGACGTTTAATCAAAAGCTATTCCTATGCGAAAAGTCAACGGAGACATAAACCGGTCGACAGAAGGGCTGGCTTTTATGAAAGGGTAAAATATGAATTGAAAGTTATAGGGCGGCTAAAAGAAAAAAAAATATGTATATATAATTTTTTTTATAATTTAATATAATAATGTTCACCGTGTTCAAATATCTATATATGCCAGTTTTCATAGCATAAAAACCTTCACCATAAAAAAATACTTAGATCGATCTCATATATATCTGATAATCAAAAAGAGAGGGATGAAGTATTGGCAAGGAGGAAAATGTTAAAGGGCAGCAAAATAGTAATGAATGAGGAACTTACAAAGGTCAAGCGGGAATTGTTGCTGTTGGGAAGAGAAAAATTTGGGAACAAACAAGTTTGGACAAAGCATGGTAACATTTTTACTAGAATAAATGGGAGGATTGTTAATTTGAAATCTGCAGAGGATATACAGAAAATTGTTCAATAGGACCGGAGGCGGAGACAGGGAAGTCCTCCTTTTATTGATCAGTTGTTCATTGTTTTTCTTGTTTATATTTTTTTCACTGTTAGGTTGTTATGGTATTTTTGTTTTTTTTTTTTTTTGCTTAATGGGTATATTGTAAAGATTTATTATATTTATTATTAAGATGAGGAAATTTTCATTTGCATTTTTTAATGTAAGAACGCTGTCTGGGCACTTTACAGAGGTTAAGAGTCTTCTTTTTACGTATAAATATGATGTATTGGGATTGTCGGAGACGAGAATGAAGGAGGGTACATTGGATGATGTTTTTCAGGTTGAAGGATATGATTTCTTGCATAAAGAGCGTTCGGGCTTGGGTGGAGGAGGAATAGGTTTATATGTGAATAAAGATATAAAATATGAGCAGTTATTTCTGAACTGTGGGGATGTGTTGGAGGAGATATGGATCAAAATATATATAAAAGATTATACCCACTTTTTTGGTTCCCTTTACAGACCTCCAGGTTATACAAATTACAATAATTTTCTTGAGGTTCTTGAAAATCGGTTTTCTGAACTTGTATGTGAGAACGTTATATGCGGAGGTGATATGAATATAAATGTTTTAGAATCAAATTCATTTACTGACAAATACATTGATTGCTTAGAAACCTTTAACTTAAAACAGATTATTTCCGTTCCAACCAGAACTACCAATACTAGTACCACATTGATTGATCATATAATCGTATCCGCTGATCAGGATAATTGCAACAGTAACACTATTGATCTGGGGCCGACCGTTTCTGATCATGTAATTGTGTGTTGTATGCTTAATTTTGTAGTGGACAGGAGAAGAATAAATATGTTGTATCGAAATTTAAAATCTATCGATAAAGATTTATTAAATCATTTTTTAAATATGACAGATTTTACATCGATTGTTTATATGTCTAATGTCAACCAGAAGATAGAATTTCTCAATAAAACTTTATTGAATATCTTTGACGTTCTAGCCCCCGAGAGGGATAGGAAGGTAAACAAACAGAATATGCCATGGTTTACTGACACGATTAGAATTATAGTTAAATTAAAAAATAAAGCATATAAAAAATTCGGGGAAACTCGGAGCAGGTCACATTGGGATTATTATTGTCAATTAAGGAATCAAGCCAATATCGCTATACGTAATGAGAAAAAAATATATTTAGAAACTTTGATTGGCCAAAATGGTAATAATTCTAGAATATTGTGGAATGGCTTAAGAAAGCTTAATATTTATAATAAGGTATCTAATTGGACTATTCCAGAAAAACTGAATGAACCAAATAAAATTAATGACAACTTACTGGAACATTCAAAAAATCAGTCTGGAGTTGACACTGACATTTTAGCGTACTATAGGCAAAACTTGCACTCGGATGTTGAGGTTGTGTTTGATTTTCATTCAGTGTCCGAGGGGATTGTAAAGGATTATATTTTGGAAATTAAATCTAATGCAATTGGGGCGGATGGGATTGGTTTGGATATGGTGTTATTGTGCATGAATGAAATACTTCCTTTCATTACAAATATAATAAATTCTTGCCTATTAGATTCTGAGTTTCCTGAAAAATGGAAAATTGCTAAAATATTGCCGTTGCCTAAACTATCAAGTCCTAAATCATTTAATGATATTAGACCTATAAGTATACTTCCTGTACTTTCTAAGGTCTTGGAAAAGATAATGAATTATCAAGTTAAGGAGTACTTAGACCAATACAACTTACTACCAAATAATCAATCCGGATTTCGTAAAGGATTTAGTTGTACAACTTCATTATTGAATATAACAGACGACATTTTTGGGGCACTTGATGTAGGTAAAATTTCAGTTATGATATTATTGGATTATACGAAAGCTTTCGATAAAATAAATCATGATATCTTAATTTCTATCTTTCATCATCTGGGCTTTTCTAAGCAATCAATTAAATTATTACATAGTTACTTAAAGAATCGAAAGCAATATGTTGTTACTGATAAAGGGAAATCACGTAACAAAGAGATTATTAATGGTATACCACAAGGATCTGTACTGGGGCCGCTTCTATTTAGTATGTATACTTGCAGGGTTTCTGACTGGATCAGTGACTGTTCTATACAACTGTACGCTGATGATACCCAACTTTTGTACTCTTTTTACCCCAATGATATTGATAAGGCTGTGAGGTCTGTTAATGATGATTTGGAAAGATTGTGTGAATTTTCACATAAACACCAACTTGAAATTAACATTGCCAAATCCTGTTATATGCTTTTTTCCAGAATTGCAGATCCAGTTTTAAATAATATTGCATTATCGATAGATAATAATATTCTAAAAAGAGTTGACATAGCTAAAAATTTGGGCTTAATTTTTGACAGAGATTTGAGGTTTCGGCCACAGATCATTAAGTGTGTTAGGCAGGCCTATACTAATTTAAAGATGCTATATCCACATCGACACTTTTTGTCTACTACATTAAAAATCAAGTTGACGGACTCTCTGGTTCTTTCATGTTTTAACTACGCTGATGCAGTGTATGATCCGTGTCTTGATCAAGGAGATATTGCTCGTATACAGAGAGTGCAGAATTTTTGTCTTAGGTATATATATGGTATCAGAAAGTTCTCTCCGATAACATACAAATTAAAAGAAGCTAACTGGATATCTATGGCAAAGAGACGAAGAGTGCATACGGTCGTTCTATTTCATAAAATAATTTATAACAAATGCCCTCCGTATCTCATTGACAGATTAACGTTCCGAACCGATGTCCATAATTTGAATCTTAGGTTTGGGGGCCTCATATCGCCTCCTTCGCATCGATTACAAATTTTTAAGAGATCGTTTACGTATAATATTTATAAACTTTATAACAACATTTCGCGCAAACTAAAGAAATTATCGCCAGATTCGTTTAAATATCACTATAAAATGAACATCGGATAATGTATCCTCCAGCATCAAAAATTAAAGAGTATAAGGGGCTAGAAATGGAGAAATTGATTGTTTGGCTTCTTTTTTTTTTTTTTATTGATTGTGAGCAGATGGTGTTTTTTTTTTTTTTTTTATCTCTGTTACTGTTATTGTTTATTCATTTATTGGTACTACATTGATCAATATATTGTAAAAATTATATTTTACAATATAATTTTTCTAATTATTTCTAATATGTCGAATTAAAAAAGAAATCTGGAACTGGACTAGATCTTTTTTAATTGCTTCCAGTTCCATTTTGCGTATCATTAGTAGGTGTTAGTGCATAATAAAGACGGATTTGTATTTTGTTATAACTATAATTGTATTATTGTATAATTTAGTTATTGTATTCAAACATTGATACAGCAAATAAACTTATTATTATTATTATTATTATTATTATATACAACATCCATTTATATATATTCTATACTTAAGTATGGTACTTAAGATATATCTCAGCAACCAGTCGCGCCATCTATTGATGAGCGGCGTCGTTTCAAAGCTTGAACATTTCTGGACCTAACGAAAACCTACTTTACCACGATCGGTTTACATTTGTTGATTTTATGACGTTGTTTACGAACCAAAAAATTTGATGTACAAACAAAATGATGGCACAAAGAGCTGATATTGAATTGAACGCAAAACTCGGTAAAACTACGTCGGAAACATTCCGGTTGATGCAGCAAGTGTAAGGCGCTAGTTGCCAGAACTAGTTAAGCAAAACAAATGTTTTTTTGTAGTATAAGTTTTTTTGAATGAATTTGAATGAATGATTTTTTGAATTTACTAGAAATGATGGAAAAGGCTTCGACTCATTCTTGACAAGGATTTGAGTAAAACAAAGGGGTGTGCAAAATTTGTTCCCCATACGTTGACGAAGGAGCAGAAATCAGTTCGTGCCAATCATTCCAGAAAGGTCGGCGCAACTGCCAGAAATGATCAAATCTTCCTGAAATGAATTGTTACGGGGGATGAAACATCATGCTTTAAATACAATCCAGAAACTAAGCGCCATAGTGCGTAATGGAAGCCGAAAAACTCACCACAGGCAAAAAAACACGAAAAACTCCTTCAAAAATCAGGACAATGTTTATTATTTTCTACCATAGTAAAAGCATCATCCACAAGGAGTTCGTTCCAACTGGTCAAACTGTCACTGGGCAGTACTACTTAGAAGTCCTGAAACGATTGATGCAGAGAATTCGCCGCAGTCGGCCAAAATATTGCGATCCAGACGGCTGGAGTTAGTTGCACGATAATGTGCAAAGTCACACATTATTAATGGTGCGTCAATTTTTGGCCCGAAACCAAGTGTGTGTGATCAGCCGTATTGATCCAATTGAGTACCCACCGTATTCACCAGATTTAGCCCCTTGTGACTTCTTCTTGTTCCCAAAGTTAAAATTTAAGTTCAAAGGGTGTTCAGGGTACAGACATATGCTCTCTGACATTTGGACAGAGATGCAGGTTGTTGTGTGTTGTGGATTCCACATGAGATTGTGGAATCAAGCAATTGAGTGTATGTAACACTTAGCTACTGTTGTCGCATTGGACGCTGTCCAAAGAAATGTTATATTCATTGCATATATACGTCATCCGACGGTAAGTCAACGAAAGTATGGGTAGGTGACTGTAGATAGGATCTTCCTAATCCTGACGAGAGAGCATATGTCAGTACCTGATATATATATATATATATATATATATATATATATATATATATATATATATATATATATATATATATATTAGTCGACCAATGCGTCCTAAGGAAGCTACGCCACTCCATTCTAGGCATTCTGAAGACGGTTTTTCACAAATATTTATGAAATTGTTTACAATAAAATTATAAAATTTGATGAGTCTTCTAAAATTTCTACGCTAAAACAAACTGTGTGTTTAAATTTTTTAAATTTCAACCAGAGACATAACATAATGAGGGACCCAAAGTAATAAATGCCCAATTTTTTTGTACGAATTTTTTGTGTATATTCCTAGCCAAAAGTCCCCTCCCCTTTTTATCTTTTGAACAGTTATACTTAAACTAATGTAATTTGGAATGTGAAAATGACTAGACGTAAACTCCTTTTCTAGTGATACCTGAATAACGTAATCATCATAGATGGCGCCACAGTGCCATTGTGACTAATAATTTTCAATGGGATTGTATGTATGGGATTGAATGGGATTGTATGTATGTATGTGTATGTACATAGAACCATTTATTTAAAGCAGCTGTGGATAGGGGGAATGTAGTCATGATGGTCGCCAACCTTCGTTTGAAGACCTCACGATAAGAAGAAGTTGTGTATTAATACACATATTAGTATACACATAATTAGTAACACAGTATTAATATACATAATATAATCAAATGAGAATTACTAATACCAAAAACAATATTGTTGAATGATACATATATCATCAGTGGTCTCGAGAGAATCATTTATTCTCAGAACCAGTTTTAAAACCTTTTCTGTTTATGCAGTGAATTTGGACCAATATTACATAACAGCATATGGTTGTTATAAATTATGCAATTTAAGATCAAGAATTGTACAGAGTTTAGTTCTGTAAAGCAGAGATTTATCATAACTCTTCAAAAAATAATACAAAGGCGTGAGATCGCATGATCTTGGTGGCCAGTTGATATTACCATTTTGCGGAATAACGCGTCCAGAAAACATCTCTTGCAATAAATCAATTGTCTACCGGGATGTGACAAGTCGTATAGCCTTGTTGAAAGAAAACTTTGTTTATATCCACATTTATCAGTTTAGGCCATAGATATTGTGTTCAGCATTAACAGTAACATGATTTTTATGATCATTTTCAAAAAACAAGGTCCTATCAGTCCTTCAGCAGAAAAACTGCACCAAACAGTGGCTCTTTGAGGATAAACAGGTAAATCCTGAATTACCTAAGGATTTGCATCGACTCAAATCCTGCAGTTATGTTTCTACACAAACCCAATAAGCCAGAAGTGCACTTTGTCGAAAAATATTATTTTTTCCCTAAAGTAGAGGTCGCCTTCCAACTGCTCTAGAACTCAATACGCAAATGCTCGACGCAGATTATTGACACAATCTACTGAATACAGCAGTCTATTAGTAACAATTACATTTTAAACAGTGCTGCCACTATTACTTTGCAAAGTTCTGGCACTCTTATTAGAAAACCCTATATAAATGAAAACAAAATTATGAAAAATATGGGCGAAAGATGAACTGAAGTGTTAACAAGATCATTTAATAAGATTTCATCAAAAGAGGCAAAAAAAAACATTCCAAAGCAAATAGGTATACCGATTCGATCTATAATAGAGTTAAATATAATAAATTTTTACTTTCTTATTTATCACTTATTTAATTTTTTGACTTTGTGACTATAGTTTTATAAACAATGTTACATTATCAAACCGACTTTAAAACTTGACCTTACTACCACGTTTTTAACTATGACAACTTTAAAACCGACCTAAAACAAATTATTAAAAAATGTTTTATTTATTTTAAAAAATGAACTATCAGAAAGTTACGAACAAATCAATGAATTATATAATACACTTGATCGATAACGTGTATACACAGACTATACAGGAATAACAATATTCAGTATAAACTGTGACTGATTCCCAAAGATCTTCATCGCCGCCTCAGTGTAGTGAGTGTAAGGGGAGAAATTAAAAGAAAGAGAAACGTAAATAATTTATGTAAATGTTATTGAAATGAGTTGCAGCTCCATAATGTCCCATACGGTTACATACCGTTTGGATAAAAAAACTGAACTATTTGTACCACTAGAGGTTATATGATTTATTTTGAAATCTATACGAAAACATGTGACTTCGAAAAAAGTTTTGGTCTTGATGGAGATGTGCTAATAACTTTACTAGACAAGGCTCAAGTTCCTTCTAATAACGTATACAAACTATTTTTTGACAATTAATTCACCAGTATAAAATTGCTGAAAATAATATATGTGCCACTAGAACAATTAGAGAAAATCGCATAGAAAACTGCCGATTTCTTGAAAACAGCTCCTGGAAAAAAAATCAAGAGGAAGTTTTAACTTTGTTTCATGTGAAAATGTTACGTTTGTGCAATGGAAGGATAATAAGGTGGTGCTAAATTTTGCTTCACTACTAACTAGTTTTCTGCCCTTAGTTTCCTTATATCTTATAGCAAAAACCCAAGTAGTGGAAAAATTACCACACCGTATCCAGTTGCGTCTAGACTTGACAATATGGGACACATATTAAGATACAATGAACCAGACAGCAGATGCAAGAAGAAAAGCAATTTCATATGCACAAAATGTGGCCGTAGACTTCATTCTAAGCTTTGCTTTGATACATACCATTCGAGTTAAAACCCTAATTATGTTAATGTTTAAAATATGTGTTCGTTTTACATAGAGCCACTTTGAAGGGACACCCTGCAACAAGTTAATAAATATTGATAATTGCAGAGTTTCGTTTTTTGACTACTTATTATAATCTCTTTAAATATTTTATCGAAAGAAATAACAAAAAAATATATTTTTGAAACCTCATGCATTAATGGGCTGAAATATTACCCATTTAAACAATTTTGAAAGAAGCGAAATATATGGTAATCCGAGGGTGCTATGTTCCAACGGGTAAGGTGGATGGGGAGAAGCATCCCAATTAAAGTTCAAAAATTTTTTGCTGGATCCTAATTAAAACATGTGGTCGTGTATTGTCATGACGGCTTTCCAGTTTGCTAATTCTGACAGTTTTTCTTCAATTGTTATCTTCGACTGATTTAATTGTAAATAGTAGAGGTCGGTGGTTTCGTTGCGTAGAAGAAGCTCAAAATGTAAGGGTCCCAAAATGTAAGGTCATTACACGTTGTTGTACACAATCCACTTTTCATCACTTCTTACTGTTTACTTCAGAAATGGAGCCTCAGAATTTAGAGACTCAGAATTATACATAGATCGTATCGGCAAACGTACACATTTTTTGCAGATGGTTAAAAACGGTCGATTTGCCGATTATTTAACTTATCTGCTATCTCCTCGACCGTGCATAGATCTTCGACTATTATGATCTATATTTCCTTTCCAGAGCGATGCGGGTCTTCCAAATCAAAATATCCTACCTTAAACCGACCAAACCCCTTTTTCATGGTAGTCAATCCAACAGAACCCTTGCCATAAATAACATAAATTTTGTATTTTCTTTGGACAGCGTTCTTGTCCTTGTTGAAATGAAATCAACCGTTATCAACCGTGCAAAAGTTATCAACCGACATTTTCAATGATAATGATTAAAACACTTGGTATTTGTTTCACAATATATTGAAGATATTCAATGACAAGTTTCGGCCTTGCGACCATTCTAGTTTATACATAACTCTGTTTGAGAATAGTTACGAAGCCGAGACATGTCAGGGAATATCTACAATATATTTTGAAACAAATACGAAATGTTATAATCATTATCATTGTTACTATGTTTCACCTAGAGTCAACCGCGCAATCAAGCGAAACGACATTTTCAATTGGAATCAACTCGACTAACTGAGAGCACATCAAAGCTAATATGAAACGTAAACATTTTAAACCCTGCATGAATTACTAATATGTAAATAAACATTACTAGTCCAGCACAGATTTTTGTCTGCAAGCATTAAAAGACAAAACAGTAATTGAAAACCCTACGAACCTTCCGGATAGCCCAGTATTTCCACAGGCTCCACTTTTCAGAGGAAACACTGATAACCATAGACATATATAATAAGGACATAAAGATCTGGCTAGTAGATTTTATAATCACTCTTACTGAAATTATTATTAAGTTTATTAAAAAAATGTAGTTAAATATTAATCATGTTATTAACTAAATAAAAAATGTAGCTATTAGGTAACCTCTTACATATTGAAAGTAAATTTTGTTAAACCAAACACCAGGTGTGGTTTAACAAAATAATATCTTGAAACAAAGGTCGGTTCACAGTCTAATCTCCTATGTCATTTTCTTACTACGACAGTATCTTTCAAAACGCCATTGATGTATAAACCATTTTGCGAAAACGCGACTAAAAGCCATCGTATACTTGTGAAAACTTACGGTGACAACACAAGATACTTGTGGTCGTTGGTTTAGACGATTCAAAGAAGAAAAAAAGATGCCGAAATGCAAGCATTGTTCTAAGAACACGATATGCAAACTCAACAATAAATTGCAGAGAGGTTAAATGTTGGTCGCCGAACCGTTTGTGATCGTCAGCATGTCATGGGAAAGATCCAGAAGGCAGGAAAATGAGTACCACATCAGCTGAACGCCAGATGGAAAAGAGAAAGCCGGTATGCGAAGTTTTGCTTTCTCGGCATTTTTGCATCGGATTGTGACTGGAGTCAAAAAATGGTTATATTGCGAGAATCCAAAATGCATAAAATCATAAGTTGACCCAGGACAACCATCAACATCGACTGCAAGACCGATTCGCTTTGAAAAGAAGACAATGATGTGCATTTGGTCTGATCAGAAGAGTGTCGTATACCATGAGCCAGTTAAAACAATTAGTACCGTTCGCCACCATCAACAAACGATCAATTTGAACCATAAATTGATCGAAAAGTAATCAGAATGGATTACAACACATGGAAAAATGATTTTGCAGCACGACAACGCCCCATCACACACAGTGAAACCGGCAGAGACAACATTTTTGTACTTGGATGGGAACTTTTGCCCCACCCACCATACTCAACATACTCGACCCCTTACGGTTACCGTTTGTTTTCATTAATGTCTCACGCACTTTCCATGAAACGCTTCAACAATTACGGATATGTCGAATAGTGGCTTGATGACTCGACCACTTCAAAAGATGTAGTTTTTCTGGATGGGCATCCCACAAATTGCTAGATAGATGGGGAAAATGTGCACTTAGCGATGGCGCATACATTAAATAAATCATTTTTACCTTTCTCCCAAATTAAAAATGTTTTTTTTTAAGAAAAATTAAGAATTATTCACCGCCACACCTGGTACTGAATGTGCTTTGAATCCGATTCCAATGAACCGTAAAAATAAAAAGAAAATCAAATAAACCCTGTATAAATGTGCAATTTTGATTAATAATTTTCTTTGACCTTCTGGAAGATCACAATTCGGTATTTCAAAATTAAATCATTTAACGTTGTATTACATCCCTCCTGTCTAACATTATTTAAGCAGTGCGTATGTCCCGATCGTTTTTCTTCCCCTACAACAATTCCGTCTCGTTTTCTAAGAGATGGTCCCGCAGACACGCAACATATTTTATTCTCGTGCGCAGCACAATACGAACAATTTGTCATATTTTTATCTTCTCGGCGTGCGGTCAGTTATGCCGATTTACGAAATCTCTAATAAAAGGGCGGCTGGGGACGACAAGCGACGTTTAGGGCTTATTACATCCACCGTCGAGTAAGACGTTTCCTGAATTTCGGATCCGGATAAAAGCCACCCCTTAAAAAACACCCTCGAGCCCCTATTTTACTTGTAGTTTTGTTTGACCTCTATTCTTTTGTCTGACGGTTCGATCAATATGCCGAAAAAATTCGCTCCCGAAAGATAAAGAAAACTCTGAACTGAATACTGAGTTATAAGTGATACATTATAGTAAATAGCTGAAAAATGACCATAAAGAACCTTTAAAAGACAATTTTTTGATATATAGTTCTCTTAACTTTTTTGAAATGTGCATTACACAAAGATGTTAAGGAGTGTACATTTTATTTATGTACAAATCTTACCCAATTTTTTTTTTCAGGCTATTATTATTCCATTTATGGGGTATAATCCCAGCATACCTAATTTAGAAAGACAGAAATCAAAACTGCTCTATAGTCTAAAACACGGCAAGATCCCTTGTTGGATGGAGTAATCGCAGAACTAAATAACTCAATAGATAAAATAGCTCATAGTTCTGTTAACTTTTTTGAAATGTGCATTACACAAAGATGTTAAGGAGTGTACATTTTATTTATGTACAAATCTTACCCAATTTTTTTTTCAGGTTATTATTCCTCCATTTATGGGGTATAATCCCAGCATACCCAATTTAGAAAGACAGAAATCAAAACTGCTCTATAGTCTAAAACACGCCAAGATCCCTTGTTGGATGGAGTAATCGCAGAACTAAATAACTTAATAGATAAAATAGGGATAAACATATTTCACAACATCTGCTAGAAAGTATGAGATACCCGATTGTGGACAGAAAATTAGTCGCTGAAAGCATTTATACTTCTACACAAAAAAAGAGTTGAGAGAGAAATGCGAAAATTTCCGCCTTATTACTCTCGTTCCACATGTAAGTAATATCCATCACATTATCAACGAACACATAAAATCCAACTTATCATAGCAGATTTCCCCAGGGCAAACTAAATTCGTTGCAGGAAGAGATACACGAACATATATTCCACAAATAATCGAAAAAGCCATATGAGTCAATCATACTGCATACCTCTGGAGTGGTAAAAATTGAAGATCACACATCCGATGAGTTTTTACAGCAATGAAGGAACCAGACAAGAATGCATCCTATTCCCAATTCTATCCAACATTTATGATGAATATATCATGCTAGTATATCATTGAACTACCTAACTTAAGATATGCCGATGATACTACATTTCTTGCAAGATCAGCCGAGGAAGTGACCTTAATTATCAAAAAAATTTAGGATGAAACCCATCTTTACGGACTAGAAATAAAGGACTTCTATCTCGTTCGTCTATCTTGGGTCTTTAATATGGAACGAAGGCTGTAACTCTCATAAGATCAGAAGGAGATGTGAATTGACAAGAAACAAAATTCGAAATTTGCGGAAGATCTAGAGGAATAGGGACATAACATAGAACACAAAGAACCTAGTTAGTAAGAATCTTAATTTTTGCAGTATTACTAGACATCGCTAAAACATGGACCATACTTTTAAACTTTGGTGCTGGATGGATCATTTGCATTGTACACACTGTCTATCCCATTGTACCCATGGCTATCCCAAACTCTTCATGAACCAATATTAATATTCCTATACATAATCTATTCTTCATTTTCGACGATTTTTTCCGGCCTGCAGTCGTAGAACTTTTCCAAAGTTACTATACCAATTCTCCGGCACAATGACCAGTGAATTATTCGCGCAACATATATATATATATATATATATATATATATATATATATATATATATATATATATATATATATTAGAATTACTAGGTTCTCGGATAGAACCGCGTTTTGGATTTATAAAATCTCGACGTTTCAGCTTCCACTTTGAAGCCATTTTCAAGAGAATCTAGTTGATTTACTCCGAGGCCTCAATCTGCCTACTCCCTAGAGTTCACAATTAGAAAAGAACGTGGACGGCGCAACCTCTGCATTAATAGATAAGGTTGTGGGTGGGGCGCTTGGCTGAGGGGATGGGAGGTGGACGTTTGACTGGAAGGGTTTCGGATGGGCAATTTGGAAATAAGCGGTTTCCATATATTTGGAACTCTAAGACCGTCGTCCCTCTTGTTAAAGCAGTCTGGAAGTTTTTCGATCTCAATTGCTTCATAATTCTATGCGGGATTTGTAGGAATATATAGGAGCAATTACTTTGGCCTTGTCGAAATCTATTTTGTGACCCGTGATGTTCTGCTAAAATCGAGGAGAGATCCGATTTTCGGACGGCGAGAGAATGCTCGTATACGCGATTTTGGATACGTCTATAGTTTGTCCGATATTGATTGGGAACAACCAGAACAAGGAATCTCATAGACACCATTTGGCTCTTGGGTAATATTATCCTTCACTGGTCTAAAGAAACTAGATAAATTTATTTCTATTGTAATTATCGTTTCGATATAACAGGATCTGAATACGTGGCAATTTTTATCAGCAACTTCTTTGATGTATGGCAGAAGAACTTTGGGGTTTTGGGACAATTCTCTAGTGGATTGGTTGGTATGACCAGTTGCCTGAATTTTATTAATATGCCTTTTTATTTGACGAATCTCATAGCCGTTTTGAATTAATGCCGTTTATAGGGAATTAAGTTATGTTTGCCTATGTTCCCTATCCGACAATTTTAGTAATCTCGTGACTAAAGTTTTAACTACCGAATTTAATTGGGATGGATGATAATGTGAGTTCGCATTTAGATAACGGTTTGTGTGTGTGGGTTTACGATAAACTGAATAGGAAAAGCTTTGATCTGGCCTTTTTGATATTAGAACATCAAGAAAAGGAAGGGTAGAATTGTTTTCAGTCTACCTTGTAAATTGGACCTGGGGATGTATACTGTTCAAATGCGAAAGAAACAGATATAAAAATTGTGCTCCGTGTGGCCAAAGGGTGTCATTTACATATCGGAGCCAGCAAATAGGTTTCAACGGACTGGTGTTAATGGCTTTAGATTCTCCTTAGGGTCTTCTGCCATACATCAAAGAAATTACTGATAAAATTTGCAACGTATTCAGATCCCGTAATATCGAAACGATATTTACAACAAAAAGAAATCTATCCACTTTTCTAAGACCAGTGAAGGATAATATTCCACAAGAGTCACATGGTGTCTATGAGATTATTTGTTCTGGCTGCTCCCAATCATATATAGGCCAAACTAATAGACGTATCGAAAATCGCATATACGAGCATTCTCCCGCCGTCCGAAAATCGGATCTCTCCTCGACTTTAGCAGAACATCATATCCAAACGGGTCACAAAATAGATTTCGACAAGGCCAAAGTAATCGCACCTATATATTCCTACAAACCCCACATAATTCGTGAAGCAATTGAGATCGAAAAACGTCCAGACTTAAACAAGAAACGACGGTCTTAGAGTTCCAAATACATGGAAACCGCTTATTTCCAAATTGCTCATCCGAAACCCTTCCAGTCAAACGTCCACCTCCCGTATCATCGCCACCCCTTAACCGAGCGCCCCACCCACAACCGCATCTATTAATGCAGACGTCGCACCGTCCACGTTCTTTTCTAGTTGTGAATTCTGGGGAGTAGGCAGATTGAGGCCTCGGAGTAAATCAACTAGATTCTCTTGGAAATGGCTTGAGAGTGGAAGCTGAAACGTCGATATTTTATAAATCTAAAACGTGGGTCTACTCGAGAACGTAGTAATTCTAATATTACGGACTACGGAAGCCTTAATATATATTATACATATCCAATTCATATTTATGGAGATATTCTCGATAATAACTTCATTAACTCCATAAAGTAAACATTTTAAGACCTACAAATATAATTTTTTCTGAAATATAAAAAAATTTGTAACTTTTTTTTTGTAATTTTAACACATCTAATACATCTAATATTTCCACTTGATGCTCTTCAAAAGATCTATATAGTGGTCCACAACCTCCATATCCCTTCCTAAAACAGAAATTCTTCTGACCTCAGCAAATTTATTGAACTAACTAAATCAACATAACTAACATTTCTAGGCTAACCAATTTATATTTCAATTTAGAATTCATAATCTTCAAAAGTAGACTAGATAACTTAGCAATTCAAATCGACACAGTTTTTTTTTACGTTCACCCCCATTATACGCACTGCCGATTAACCCGAAAAACGTCGACACAAAAGATACGTAGGTCGTACCCACAAAGTGTCGTCCAACTTACACAATAACGAAAATTTATCAACATTTTAATAAATAACAATTAAAATAATAGAAGCTGACAAGTTAATGTGACAGGGTAATTGCCGCTGAATATGTTGCCGGTGGATGTCAAGGCGTTGCGTAGTCGATGAAACGGTACCGCCGTCACGGTGGGAGGTCAGA
Source organism: Cosmopolites sordidus (assembly GCA_031761425.1). Classification (NCBI taxonomy): domain Eukaryota; kingdom Metazoa; phylum Arthropoda; class Insecta; order Coleoptera; family Curculionidae; genus Cosmopolites; species Cosmopolites sordidus. Next base: position 688,091 of record JARFXV010000837.1, read on the forward strand.
GGCGTAGTTAATAGAAACAATATATATATATATATATATATATATATATATATATATATATATATATATATATATATATATATATATATATATATATATATATATATATATATATATATATATATATATATATATATATATATATATATATATATATGTATACGTCCAAAAGTTTGGAATATTTACAAATAGGATATCTATGGCTATGATACTCTAAAACTTGTGATGAATATTTATTTTGGACCATTTTAAATGCCCATTTTAAATGCCATTTTAAATTAATTTTTGCCCATTCCGTTGATATTGGTATTTACATATTATTTCAGTTTAAGACACACCATATCTCCATTTTAACAGATCAAGAGTAATTGCTTTGTTACAACAGGACTTTAATCAAAGTGATATCGCAGAAATTAAAGGTGTCTTCCAAAGTGTTGTATCGGAAATTCATAATAAATCCAAGAGATAAATGACGTAAAGGATCGCCCCAGAAGTGGTACAAAACGATACACAACAGACGCACAAGACCGGCAGATATTAGTGATAGCTCGAAGAAATCATCTGGAGTATACAAATTGTATATTAAGGGAGCTTGTTAGACCTAAAGGGATAAATGTTGCCCGACAAACGATAACATGCAGACTAAAAGCGGTAAATTTCCAAAAAAATGCAAGATTGCAATGGGCTCAAGAAATGGTGGATCATAAAACTTTGATATGATTAAAACAATAATATGTTTGTACCGACAGTGATACACTATAAAAAGAAACAAATCACATCAAAGACATTTTAATAAAAAACAATTACCCAAAAAATTTCATACATAAATCGTTTAAAACTTTTGATACCAGACAAAAGGGACAAGTTATTAATGACAATAATAATAACTCTCAAACAATTAACCTCACAATTCCTTATATCCGCGGTATTTCTGACACAATTAAAAGAATAGGAAATAAATACAACATAAGAACGACTTTTAAAGCAAAAAATACTCTTAGATTTATATTAACAAAAACTAAATCAAACAACGCACAAGAGTATAACAAAAATGTGGTTTATAAAATTCCCTGCGAATGTTTTGTACAGTGAAGAACAGTGATGTACAGTGTACAGTGAGAAGTACAGTACAATGTACAGTATTTCTTTTAACCAAAGACCTTATGTATTATATCTATAAGTCATCTATAACAAATTGAATGATGCAAAGATTCAGTGCAAAAGGAATTGCTCAATAATATGCTTCAAATAGGTTGGAGAATTCTGGTAGCAAGCTAATTTGGCCATATGATGTCACATCTTGAGGAGATCTGCTAGGTTTTAGTATAAGATTAATTTAAGAAACTTTCCATTTGGCAGAGATATATTCTGCGGACTTCTTTCTTTTTAAATGGCTTGATTGGTGTAGTCATCTGCTATGGTATTTCTAGGAAAGTTTTTATCTTTCTTTTAGATTTAGTTTCAAAGATTGGTTTGAAAACACCCAGCTGAAAATTAGTATGAACTTCTCGATCATTCTAATATTCGGTTCATGCCAATCCACGTTGAAGCAAAAATTATCTGAAGTGTTATCCTTTTTCGCGATTTCCTGATGAAAAACTGAAATAATCAATAGATAGTTTGATAATAATCAAACCGAAAAACCGAATAAATCAATAGATAGAAAGTCAAGCAAATGTAAACTGTCACCATATTTATAGAAAGATTTTTTCTCGGATTATGATCAAATCATTCTCTTCTATTGTCAATATATACTCTCCGACAAAAAAAGAGAGGCAGTAAATTAATATGTATTATTTAATCTACAAACCCGTAAATTATAAATATTAGCTGATATGAGAATAATCATTCTAAACCTTAAATGGATTCGGCTTCAAATAAATAATCCATCTAAAGTAAATATTTTTCTACGAATAGCCCTGTTAGTGTTGACTTTGAAATAACTCTATCCACGTGAAAAAGATAAAAGTAGATTGTTTATTTTTAATAAAGGTAAATTGTAGATTCTTAGTGCATTTTTGTACGCGATTGTATACTCTTTGCACCAATAAACTAATTTCAAAGTGTTTATAAGTGTTATAGGGTGTTATTTTAACTAAGCGTAGTGGTATTAACTTGTGATCAAGAAAAAGGAAGAATTCTTGCATAGAAAGTAGATAAATTTTCCAATCGTGCAACTGCTAGGAAGATATCAAGTAGTGCCTCAATACTCGACCATTTTGTTAATAAAAAAACTATGGCAAAAGGAAGAGTTCTGGAAGACCCCAAGCGATTAGAAAACGAGAAAAATCGGTAATTTTAAAAATTGTTTAAAATTCTACCTTATCTGCACACCATCATACAGAAAGCAGACGTCCAAACAAATCTCCGCAAGCCTAACGTCTGCTAGGTAAAATTCGTTGAATTTATAGGAAAAAGTTTAAAAAAACCACCGCTTACCCCTTATCACAAGACAGTCTCCTTGACGTTCACTCTGCTTAATATATCCTGGACTGTGGAGTGGCAAGAACTTATTTTTAGCAACGAAAAAAAGTTGAACCTCGGTGGTCCAATTGTATACCAATATTAACACGTAAGTATTAAGGATATATCGGCAGTACAATCGGAGGCAAAAGTCCTGAAAATGAATATTAATAAAACTGTGCAAAATTGGTTCCAAACACTTTAAATTACATAATTTAAAAGTTTGGAATGCTTGATAGCTTTTCTTTGTATATTTGTAACTTACTTAACTTATTATATTAGTGAATCTCGATAAGATCACATATAAAATTACGATAATTTTAAATTGCAATAACCTTTGAACGGCTTAATCAATCGATTTGAAATTTTCACAGTGACTTAAAGACTGAGTAAAGAATATTCTGTCTTTAAACCTTTTGTAGTATTTTAACATACCTCCCATACATCGTTAAAATTTAAAATATTTAAGCGCCATAAGAAGTATAACTTCAATAAATGTTTCTGCCGAAACTTTAAAATCAATGCATGTTTACTACAAACAGTTAATCAAAATGTTTCCATACTATTTGTTATTATTTAACTTGAAGTTTGCTCTTTCTTTTTAATTATATATTATGTCTAGCATTATCTTTATTAATTTTCCTTTTCTATGTTCTGTAAAGATGCAAAGATATTCAGGAATTTATGATTTTCAGTACTTTTGCCCCCGATTTTAACTTCGATACCTTCTTAAGGAAAGAATGAAATATATTGTCACAACAAAGGAGGGTGGATGGTTTAGTCAGCTATCAGATTTTTCAAAAAATGTTCTATAGCTTTCATGGAAAATCGGGTGAACGTTGAAAAACATTAAAGTATGCTTAAGAAGCATATTTTGAAGATTTAGCATAACCGGAGTTTGTTTTCCAACAGGATAAAACACCAATCCGCAACCCATGGTTTCGAACCAAAAATATTGATGTTAATAATTAAACATAATAGAAAATGTTTGGGTGCTTCTATCAGAAAAGGTTCTTAGAAATTGTAAGCAGTTCCAAATAATAGAAAAGCTGAAAAGTGTAATTTTAACCGCCTGGGACGAAATTAGCCAATAGCAGATCCAGTCCTTGTTTCAAACGATTGTTAAAATATAAAAACATATAATATGTTAATAAATGTTGTTCTATTTTAATTGTTTTTATTTTTTTGTAATGCCTCTATATTTTGTCACAGTACAAAGTAACAAAAAAAAACTAAAAACTCTTCAAATCTAGAAACTATAACTTTCTCACGCTAACCAACTCGTACAATGAACAATTAACGTTAAATAACTCTACTTAAAGCAAAATTGAGGAAGTTTTATAAAAAGAAATCAATATACTGCTGTTGTATAAATATACACAAATGCAATTGCAAAATGTAATTATTCAAGCATATCTTTATGCTTGAATAATTAGGTAACTAATCCAATAATTATGGTTCATCATAGCAAAATTTAATAAATTGTGAAGTTGTATACCAGATAATTAAATGTTCCTGAAAGTATTTCTAATAAATTAGAAATGTATTGATTTTCCAATCACGTTTTCTATTGGTGACATCATATCTCAATTAACAATATAACTCCGACCAACCCGTTCCCACATTGTTCACCAAACACCTACGGATTCCTCATGCTCACACTGTAACCAATGTCGTCGTCATCGAATGATACCATCTTGACCACGTAGTCTAGTGTGAATTAAGTGTAAAAGTTACACTTTTGAACTGGGTTCGTCATAGGGACGTGCCTTTTTTACGCGCAGATAATTTTCGAGATATCACAGTCGGAATGTATGTGCCCGTATCATTTATTTATGGTTTTTATGATGTACGATGCGTTCGAGTGCGGAATGTTAAATAGGTAATACACCAAGTTGGTTTCTGATGACATCAAGCAGATATTTGAAGGTGTGGACTATTTGTTGGAGTGCTGCATTCACAGATTTACTGGGAAACCAAAAAAAAGGAGACAGCGAAATATTTCCTTAGTACATTAACTAACTTTCAGATAATTTTATTAATATGCATTAGAATATAAGAATCAACTGATTTTTGCCACGAAGAAACATAATTTTACAAAATCGGGTACAATACAAGGATTGCTACTTATATCCCAGAATAATAAATAAAAACAACTATTTATCATTTAAAATGGTTTTATGGTTTTTCAAAATATTTTGCGCGATGATAAATATACTTTTGCATGCGTTAGAACCAATTTTTCATAGCATTATTTCCATTACGAGTGAGGTATCTCCAAAACATGTAATTTGAAAGCATCAACCGCTTCTTCTGGCGTAGAAAATCGTTGACCACGTAGTTTATTCTTCATGGAAGGGAATAAACAGAAATCATTAGGTGACAAATCAGGACTGTACGGCGGATGACACATCAATTCGATGTTTTGACCGGTCAAATATTGAGTTGGTAGTTGTTTTTCTTTTGATTTCTTCAAAGGCTTCTGGCAAACAAATGGTACCATTCAGAACTGACTTACTATGATTCTCTAATGGTACTGTAGCCAATGACCATTTATCCCAAAAAACAGGCGACCATTTGCTTCTAAGTGCTTCTTGCGAGAACAGCTTTTATTGAGCCTGGCTCACATATTTAAAAATTGCCAGAAAAATTATTTCATTGCATGCATTTACAAACAAAAATATATTCAGTGCGCGAATATCAGGATATGTTTCTTATTTACGGAGAACCACTCCACAATTCCGAAGGAGCTAGGCATAATTTGAGGCAACGATTCCTTGAAAAGACTTTTAGATACAGGTAGTGTGGTTCCAAAATTTAAAAAATATTGGCGGTAGCGAGAAATCGGTCCGGAAGACGAAGAACAAATTTTACAACTTGTTGAAGAGGATTATACCAGAAGTACTCGAAGTGTGCAACAAGCTGGAACTTTTCATTGAATTATCCATAGAACACCGAAAGAGAATTTGTTCTACCCTTATAGTGTACAAAGGGTACAAGCACTTTTATCCGCTGATTTTTCCCATCGGCAAAAATATTGTGAATGATTTATTGGCCAAAACTAAAATAATCCAAATTTTTTGTTTAATATTTTATTTACTGACGAAGATTCTTTCACGAGGAATGGTATAGTAGATATTTTGACCATTTAGTTTTATAACACAATTAATCATGTATTTTTTAATCGTAGTAAATCGTTTAAAACGTGTTATAATTTGAAAAAGTATTGCTAGTAATTAAAACTTTGACGTTAAACAACAATGTGTAAGTTTTCCTTTTTGTGTAACACAGCAAACCAAATTTATGTTGAAACATATGGAATAAATGCTATGAAAATATTACTTAAAAACTAAATTCAGATGGATCGAAATAAATAAGATGATGTGACGTAACCATTGTTAAGAAAATTAAAATTAAGTTTTGACGTGTCATGAAAGTGGTTGCATTTTATAATCACATTTTAAGGAAACGTTTTGTTCAAACATCGTTGTTTAAATTTACCGAAAGTAATTTTAGAAAGTACTATTTAGGAGTAATAACATTTCTTGGATTTCTTAAAATAAAATGGAACTACTACAAAAATACTTTTCTTATCATTCACCGCCTTGATAAATGTTTGAAACAAAAAATAATCGCAAAACAAAATTAATTCGAGAATATCATTTAAAAAATTATGTGGTCAAAAAAATAAATGTGTTGAGTATATTAATAACTGTGTTTATAACATTTTATCAGAAATTGGTTTTTATTGTTTGATTGGCGTTGTTAGTGAAAGTTTCCTGTATATACAAACATTTTAAAAACCATGAGTTATACTAAACATTCTCCTGACGAAGAATGCACGCTAATTTTGCAATTGCGAGAATATAAAAAGCTTAAAAATTTATTTGTCAAGCTTTGAAAAGATCTGGGATCGTTTCAAAAGTATGGAGCAAAAAAAAAGTAAAGAAAAAAACATGGAGTTAAAACCAGAGTTCTGTGGCCGGAAACGAAAAACTTGAAGAAGATGAGAAGATACTCGTTTAACTCGCGAAGTGTGTAAAAATCCTTTTTTGACTTCGGCGGTTGCTAAACGGGAATTGCAGTTACCAATCAGTACGAGAGGTATTAGGAGACGTTTGCAACAATTTGCAAGAAAAGTTCCCTATTTGAATTAAAAAAAAACTTAAAACACTATAAGGAGTTTACACAAAATAATTTAAATAGAGAACAACAAAACATACTATTAGTTGCATTAAACATGGTGGTGGCAATATTAACCCTCAAGAGAAGCACTTGTGTGTTTCCCGATTCAGGAGCACATGGGTATGCCCGTATGTCTTTGATTATTAATATCTTTTGATTAAATTATCCTATCTAATACATTTTTTTTTATTTAAACCTCAGTCAGTATAGAAACAGACTATATCTATAGAGTGTTCCAAAAAATAATATTATTGCTAATACCATCGAAAAAATCAGAAAAAATAAAAAAAAATTAAATGAGGTGTTCTATTCAAACTATCATATCTAGGCAAAATTAATAGATAAAAACTTTCTTCCAACAGCATTTAAAAGGGGACTTAATATACTTTCAGATACTTATTATATAATTTAGCTTTATTTTAAAAAATATATTTATTTACTTAGGTAAAGTTCACTGGTATGATGCTCTTCAAAAACCGATTCGGTCTCGCTTTCACTCTCTTTGTCGTCGAAAATCAGCTCCCATGAGGCGTTATATGGATAACGCTTCTACTTCAGATGCACAGCGAGTACGAGAACGGGTGTTGATTTTGAGCTAAATGGAAAATGAAAGAAACCGTCAAATAAATATTAAAAAAATTAAAAATCTAAGTTTTTAATAAAAATACTTAAAAATAATATTTATATTATATAAAATATAATATTTATGATTTACTTACCACAAACCAAAAAACACCTTATTTGTGCAAAAAGGTTATTTAAATAAAAGAACAAAAAAACTGACACAATAACAGCACTGGGTAGCATATACCCATAGACCTCTACACCTTTAATTTACCCCTGGGTATTTCTTATCCAGTACTTCTCTTAAGGATAAAAATTTGGAGTTCATTTCCATATGCCGAAGTTGGTCCAATTCTTTGGATGAAACTAAACATGACCAAATAAATTTACTTAAACACCTTACAGAATATTATTTTGCCTTATGTCGGAGAATATATGCTATTACGGTCGAACTTTCAGCACGACAATGATCCCAAACGGACTGCCAAAAGTGTAAAAACTTTGTTGAATACCCACTATATTGTATCTCAGTCACCGGACATGAATCCTGAAAATTCATGAAGACGCGTGTAACTTTAAGAAAAACATTAAACACCAAAAAATTATAGGAGACTGTTCAAGAAATCTGGTACTCCATTCCGGTTGAAGATTGCCGTACTTTTATAGACTCCATGCCTAAACAATGTGCCGCAGTATTGGAAAGTAAAGACTATCCAACAAAATAATTGGGCGCTATTTTGGTTTCATGATTGGATAGGTCAATAATTGTGACAGGTCGATAAGACTTAACTCTATTAACTTTACTTTGCAATTTTTATATAAATGATTTTTTGTTAAAATTACTTATTTATACGAGTTCTACAACCTGTTAAAATAATATATATAATTAATATATAGATATTATTATATAATCTTTATATATATATATATATATATATATATATATATATATATATATATATAAATATAAACATATATATTATAAGATATATAAATATTAAGAAATATTTATACACGACCTTTGATCCTGTACATATATATATATATATATATATATATATATATATATATATATATATATATATATATATATATATATATATATATATATATATATATATAGGAATAAAGGTCGTGTACTATAAATATTTCTTAATATCGTAGCATCAACAATTAACTACAACATTTTATTACACAGATCAAGAGCTCAGTAATTGTTCTGTTATTAAACAGTAATACCAATTAAAATAAGAAATATTGTTATCTTTTTACATCACACACGATGGCTTCTGTCTCAGAGTACAGAGGAAATTCAAGGAGAAAAAAAATGACATTACTGAAGATAATTGAAACCAATTATCGTGCCTACTCTTTCCATTTGAAAAAAGATGCATTGATGGAGTATTCCAATGGGACATTCCTCTTCTAGAGACGTGTTCGTTTCGCAGTTGAAAAAATAAATAAATAAAAAATGACGCTGGTTCAAGTTATTCGCGAAATGGAGTGAAACTGGTAGCTGCAAAGGTGTGAGAGTTTAACGGCTCAGGTGTGGACATGTTAAACTTAACCAAAGGTGCCGACAGTAGGCCTATATCATGATAGTTTTATCGGCCGAAGATCAGGCATTTTTCTCTTCAAGTTAACATGGTTCTATGGGATATTTTTTCTGTAGAAACGGCCAATTAGAATAGTTAATAGGATGGAGTTCATTAAAATATTTGGAAATAGTCGAATTTTTTCTAGTCACTGAATTCCTTTAGTAAACATCTTAATATAAACTTGCCTGTTATTATGAGGTTCCTAAAACATTTCTACTACTGTTTTGTATTAACTGTGTTTTTAAACCTGTTCAAACGAAAAGAAATGCTTAAAATTGTTAATTCCAAAGAATATTAGTTGAAGTTTTCAACAGCATTGTTTTTGTATTTTGTGCAATATTAAAAAAGTTAGAAGAGTAGTTCAATCAGCTTCAGATATTAATAGAAAGAAAATAAAAACTACCCCGCCCCTCGGAGATGTTCCTAAAGAACATCGAAAACAGTTCGCTCCCGACCATGTTCGTTGGGACAAAGAATATTTTCTGACGAAAAGAAATTTAATCTAGAGGGCCTGAACGGCTGCTCTTATTAGTTGCATGTATTTTTTGAAAAACCAAATGGATAGTAGTGGCGCCATATTTTGTGCTGGCATCGGCATGTAAAAAAGACAGACACCATTTTTATTTCTTGCTGAATGAACAGAATCATACATATGATTGATTCATACGCAATAAGGGAGATATTAGAATCAAACAATAATTTTATATTTCAGCAAGACAATGATGGTGCATATAACTCGGATTGTAAAGGAATATTTTCAACGGGAGAATATCAACATTTTTGACTAGTCAGCAAGGACTCTAGATCTAAAGATCATCGAAAATCAATTCTTCTATTGGACCCTTCGGTATGAAACACTAAACTCAAAGAGATTTACCACTAAACACCGAATCACTTTTTCTCTCTTTTACAAGTTCTCGACGCACGTTTCGCTAACCATGTTAGCATCATCAGGAGATGATTTAATCTAATTAAATCATCATCAGAACTTAGAAAAAGTAAAGAGAAATGTACAAGGGTTCGAGGCAAATTCAAACTCAAAAGGAATTAAAAACGGCTATTGAGGTTCATAGGTAATTTACAATTATAAATATTTTAAATGAAGTAATTTTGGAAAACATCAAAACAGTCGTATCATTTTTGGACCACCTTAAAATAATTATTTACAAAGATTTTAGATGTAACAGTCCTCATCGATATTAAATCAACAGGTACATTTTTTGGTAATTCAGTCAAGTTACTAAGAACAAGAAGGCATGAATAATATAGAACAAAAATTTTTTAAATCTTAAAAAACATGGGTCTTTTTGTCCCCGACCTTATGTAATATAATTATCAACAAAATAAATGTGCAACATTAGGAAAAATATATTTTATAGGATCACTTTTATATTTTTTGATTAAACCATGACAGTATTAGATAATGATCAAAAAATCAAGAGATTCCGCTTACATGTGATTAAAAAACGACTAATCATTCTGTAATTATACAAGGTATAGATTGAATTAGATCATATACGAGTATGTCTTCTTGTGCAAGGCTTCGCAGTCGCATTATATTATATAAATGGTTCAAATTTGTTTAAACTTGTCTTAGAGCTGGTGCAATTCATTCAACATTACAACAATAACAACAACTATTACATATTTGTGCCATTGGCGAAAAATTTAATGATTTACCCGGCTATCGAGTGTCACTATTACAGACTCTTCTAAAAAATGCTCTATTTGACAAACTGACGTTCTGGTGTTATTTTGCTGAAAACAAGATTTAGAACGGATTGCATTTAAACTTCTGATGGTTACTAGAGATGACCCAAAAATATGACCCACCTCCATACTGTAGTTCTGAGAATGAGAGTAATGTTCAGGAAATTAATACATGAATTATTCTCTACAAAAAAGGTCCTTTCCATATTTTTCATAAAATTCATATTTATGAAGAAATTCTGAATAATAAATTCATTAACTCCATTTAGTCAACATTTTAAAACCTACAAATGTCATTTATTAACTAGATAACATTAAATAAATGATTGTAAATTCTACTTAAGTTAAAAAAAAATTATATTTTAGAAAAAATTAAGTTTGTAGATCTTAAAATGTTGACTATATGGAGTTAATGAGTTTATTATCGAGAATATCTCCCTATATATGAATTTTATGAAAAAAAAATGGAAAGGACCTTTTTTGAAGAGAAAAATTTATTTATTAATTTCCTACAAAATTGTTCCTATATATTTTTCTCAAATCCGTATACTTTAAGAGATACTTATAAAAAACTACGATTTTTTCAAAAAATGAACTTAGATTGTCTTGAGGCATGTGTTATTTTTGTTTAAAAAAAATCCCCAGTAATTTTTTCATCAAAAGAAAGGTTCTTTTGGAGCGTCGAAAAAAAAATTTAACGACAACCCATATATATATATATATATATATATATATATATATATATATATATATATATATATATATATATATATATATATATACATATTATAGTTATAATTGCTGCAACAGGTCGAGAACTTTACGAACTTCCCACGTAGGCGCAATCGCAGTAGTAGCTACAGGGCTAAACGCAAAACAGGATTTTGTCAGTAATTGATAAGATTGGTGTACATGTTATTTTCGATTTGGGTGGATAAACTTTTTAATATGCATGGACATATTACTGGTGATTGGTTCAGTTACTAGAGCAAGTGCTTCTTTTTCTATTCCATAAATATATTTTCAAAAAAGATTGAATGTTGTTAAGGCAAAATGATAACTGCATTGAATGTGACTTTCGCTTTGAACATAGTAGGCGCGCTCTCAATTATTCTAAATCGTGTGACGTTTGAAGACGAATTATCCAAGCGACACTGAGCGTGTTAACTCGGTTAGTTATTTTCTCACCACCGGGCCCCGGCCGATTGTCCGTTTGACAGACGGGAATAATGCCGCGACCAAGAGAAAGACGAAAAAGCTCGAAAAAGGCAGCAAAAATGCGATCGGGAGGTGAACAGACGCAACGGCTCGCGCTTAAGGTAATCCGCCCAGATAAGGGCACTCACTTTTAGACCACGATATTCAGGTCATATTCTGAAGATATTAGTCTAGCAACTTTATGAAAGAAAAGTTAAAAAAAAATCATCATTTTCTTTGTTATACAATGTCTTTTACAAAAGAATAATATGTCTCCTGATCCAGAATTCCTTTTTGAAAATGAAGAATTATGACTTTTGAACTGGCCGACTGAACTGAACAATCTGGCCGACTTGTTTACTTCCTAAATCATAAATACTAACTAGATTTAGAAACAAGAATAAAGAAAGTAACACAAAAATATATAGGAATGGAGACGAAAAGTAAAGGGAAAGAGTGATTCGATGAAGGGTGCAGGAAAACAATCGAGATGAGGAAAGTGTCAAGGCAAAAGATTCAACAAGGAAAGTAGAGAAAAGGCTATGTAGAAGTGAGAAGCGAGAACAGACGGATAAAGAATTACGACAAATTCAAGAAAGTTATGAGAATAATGAAATAAGAAACTTCTATCAAGAAGCCAAAAATAAGAAAAAACCCTGTACAAAACAATCAAAGTACGCTAAAAACAAGGATGGACTCTTAGTAGGAGATATCGAAGGAAAACTACGCAGATGGAGAGAACATTTTAAAAACCTGTTAAAGAGTGAAATGATGAAAAACGAAGAACACGTAACGGAGGGAGGCCAGAACGAGAATGTGTTGGATCGGGTAGTGGAATTCCCTTCCGAAGAAGAAATAAAAGGAATTATAAAAAACTTGCAAATCAACAAAAGCGCAAGACTCAGTGACAAACAGCGGAGATAATTAAACACGGAGGAAAAACATTATTTGTAAGGACATCTGCAATGCAAGGATTGCATTGTATATGGACTGATAAAACGGATATGGGAGGAAGACAAGACTCCAACAGACAGTTGAAGGTAGGCCATTGTATGCCCCGTATATAAGAAAGGCGATAAAAGAGAATGCTCAAATCATAGTGGAATCGCATTACTCGATGCAGCTATAAGGTTATTGCAAGAACTATAAGAAGCTGACTTGAAAGATATTTAAACTTTTATTTATATTTAAATTTAAATTATTTATATTTAAACGAACAAGTGGGAGAATACCAAGAAGGGTTTAAGAAAGGCAGATCCACTACTGATCAGGTCTTCGTCGTGAAAATTATCCAATACAATACGTATCAACAGAAACTTAACTTGAAGTTAATGTTCATCGACTTCAAACAAGCCTATGACTCAGTCATAAGTAGAAAGTTGTACCAAGCATTGAAAGTGCTTTAAATCCCGAAGAAGATCATTCAGTTGGTAAAGATGTCACTAAGGAAAACAGAATACAGAGTGAAGGTGGAGGGGTGCCTTTCGACAAAAAAATTCGAAGGAAAAAATGGATTGAAACATGGGGATTCCCTGTCTACAGTACCTTTTTTATGCTGTGCTAGAGGTAATACTCCGAGAAAGCGGAATAAGAGCAGGAGGAACAATTTACAACAGCAAAAGCCAAATATTAGCATACGCAGACGACGTCGTACTCATGTCAACAACAACAATAGAGCTAGCAAGAATCTTTAGATTGTTGAGAAAAAAGCGCAAGAATATGGACTGCAAATTAATAAAAATAAGACAAAATTCCTTGAGATGGGAGAGGACCCCAAGCAAAGGGGGAGCTCCCCTTTGCTTTGGGAAGCTCCCCTTTGGGAAATTAAGGTTATACAGAACAGTTATTCAACCCACGGTATTATATGGTTGTAATTTTGGGTTATGAATAAAAAAAGAATAAGAAAAATTGAATGTCTGGGAGCGAAGACTAAACCATCTATAAGTCAGATAGTTAAGTCTACCAGATTGCGGTGGTTGGTTAAGAATACCAGATAGTAGATGGGCAAAACAAGGATTGTTAAGTGGAGATGGACGAAGGAGAAGAGTACGACCAAGAAGGAAGTGGCTGCAGGCATGCAAGAAAGGTTTAAGTTCAGCAAGGGTACGAGGATGGCGGGATGCAACAATAAATAGAATAAATTGGAAAACAATAGTAAAGAAAATCGAAGCCATTGGTTTTTAAGGCCTGTCGAGCTGCTTTATATATAAATCATAGATATATTTGTTCTTTTTTTTCTAAAATATAAAACAACCAATATTAAATATAGACCAGTATTAATCAAGTAAACCACTCTAGCGTGGAACGAAGTCATCAGCGACAAACATAACAAACATAAACATATATGGAATAGTGATAAATATAAACAGATAGAAGGGTATGTTGAAAGAGAGACATATGATGTAACAAAGGTGAACATTAAAAGAGACGTTTTAGCAATAAATGAAATATAAAATGCAGGTAATAAAAAGGAGGAAACCAGAAATAGATTATCGGTGGTGACAGCATTGAAGTTGTGAATGACTTTTCTTATCTAGGAACCAAACTATACGAAAACAACAATATTAGAAATTGTATTATGAAGGCCAACAACCACAGAAAGAAGAAGATGAAAATAGTAGACCACTAAGTGGCATTACCCATTTGTCTCACTCAGGACTCTCAGAGTATCGCAATGAACGAAGGGCAATACCATACATACAGAAAGAAAATTATCGAAGGAAAAAAGAGAAAAGGAGAAATTTTAAATGAAGTGAAGAACCAACTCATTTTTACGTGACACTTATGATTTACTCCCTAAATAAATCATTATGTTATTAAACATGATGATTTTGATTAAATTGTATGTGTTACGCTTGGCCATAACTCAACCGAAAAAATATTAATAACAGTTAAAATGTCAATAACTCTGTTACTCTATGAAATTGAACCGGTATCAAGAAGAATATTGCATTCATTTAAATATTCACAAAAAGCAACATACAATAGGACAAGTTTCCCAATATAAACTTTTTTAACAGCTTTTCTAGTACATCTTTTACATATTTGAAAGCTGCATCTTTTTTGTTTTCTGATAGAAAATTAATGGCTACCGATTATATCACCAATCAATGTGCCATGAACTGAGAAAAAAACTATCTTTAAGAGATATTATGGAACTAAGCGAAATCGACTTATTGTTGTATTGAATTGTGCACTTTTATTAGCACAGTTGGACTACTTTCTTTGAAGCTGTATTAAAACAGGACATTTGTAAGAATATAGCAACAAGAGGCGAGCGTTTGTTGTAGTATTACTTTCTATTGAATATTTGGTTCTCAACCAGTTTTTTTGGATATGAGATTCGACAGTTGCCTGAAAGTTTGCGAAAATGTATAGAAAGTGAGGGGGGTTACTTCGAAGATTAAATTTGTATTAATTGTTTCATAAATAAATATCAAAAGCAGTCAAAAAAGACTGAGAATTAAGTTAAGGGCCTAATTATATTACGTATCAAATTTTCTTCTTCTTTCTCTAGTTCTACAACCCGCTAGTAAGTCTTGACCTAGTTCAATCCAATCAATCAATTTGAACTAGTTTTGCAGAACTTCAACAGGCTTACGAAAATAGTGTTTTGTCAAGGGCCAACGCTTTCAAGTGGTTTAACGAACCTCACGGCAAGACGAACCTCACAGTAGAAGGATTTCCACTGCAAGAATTGATAAAAATGTCCACAGAATCCGTGAGCTTGTGCGTTCTGAATGATCGGCGGAGAGTTAAATTTAATTGACACAACCGTTCATCTGAAATTGACCCTTCAATTAGATATGAAGGAAATCTGACCGAAAATGTTTCCGAAAAACCTTTCGCAGAATTAAAAGAACAACAGGAGGGAAACATGTCTTAAAATTTTGGAATGGATTGAAAATGACCCTCATGTCCTAGAACATATCATTACTGGCGACTAATCTTGGATTATTGAATACGATCCAGAAACGAAGCGCCAGAGCCAGAAATGACATGATCTCCACACGTACAAAAAAGCCAGGCGATTTTTTAATTATCAGAAAATCGAGATTCGGGTGAATACGTCCCGAAAATGAATCGCCAGTATGCCAAAAATTTCAACCTCAGCTGTGTCAAAAAATCCAGAATGAGCAAATTAATGATATAAAGCATGCTGGTTTGCTTTTTTGATAGCCAGGAGTTCACTCATAAGGAATTTGTGCATCAGTGCCAAAGGGTAAACCAGCATTTTTATCGAGGATTTCATGTGTCATTTCTGTGACACGAACATCAAGACCACCTGGGTTGATAAAGCATTGCCGCACCGCGATTTCAATTAACGAGTTTTTGACAAGTAAAACATCATTGTAGCTCCGCAACCGACTTATTTAGTAGAATTCTTCCTTTTCGCAAGATTGAAAATTTACCTCAAAAGGCACTATTTTGAATCATTGGAGAACAATGAATAGGGCGTAAGCGACAATCTAAAGCTGTGAATATGGACAAACCGTCTCCAGCGCTGTGTGGCTTCCCAAGACAAATACTTAGAAGGGGACAGTATAGAATTATTTTCTCTATTCAATAAAAAAAAAATATAAAAAATCAGTCGCATTATTCTATTTACACACCTCGCATCAAGTTTTCGTATTCAAATATGATATTTTACCATTTCCGATATTACGATCAATATTGTATTCATAAAATTTTAGTTTTATCCTATTTTATCATCATTAAATATTATTACATTTTTTCCTTATAATCATTCCACTCAATTTCGTTCCTTATTAACCCATTTTTGGCCAATAATGCGCGTACGCACCAACCTACTAAATATATTTTTAAGAAAATGTTTACCAACCATGTTTTTCATACGTATATATATATATATATATATATATATATATATATATATATTTTTTTTTTTTTTTTTCTGAGAAATATTTTTTAAAATATACCAATTTATGATAACTTTTACTAACTGCGCCGATATATAAACAATGAGGAATAAAAAATATTTATTGCTATATGTCTGACATTTTTACTAAAGTACTCTAAAATAATGTGGCATACTTGAAATATCTCAGATATTTTCCGATAACAATAATTTTGATAAACATAATAGTGGTACGTATATGCATCATTGGGGCAATATACGAACAAAAAGTAAACATACGAAGGGCGTAAGTTCATCACATTTATCAGTCAATTACTACTATCGCGCACCAATAGTAGACTTTTCTTAGATTCTGTCTCAATGCCTTTTTATTCAATTCTACTTTAGTTGCTCGATAGAACAGTTGGAATTTATAGTGTTTAGTACAAACGATACATGTTTACTGAAATGGCGGAAGAAAGTTTTTAACGCAAAGAGAATTGGAAAAGGCAATGGAGGAAATTATGGATGAACTTCATGATCATAGTAAGTGATTTACTTTTATTTTACGGTTGTAGTGGAGTTTAGCATTGTTTTTTTTTTAGAATTAGGAGTATTGAACGCTGTGTACATACCGCCAGAAGTTGATGAATTAGCTGATGAAGAGAATATTGATTAAAACGAACTATTGAATGAAATACCACTGGACAGAATTTGAACATGGAACATTTCATGAAGAAATTGGAACATTTGAAATAGATGTTGAAATTGACGATTATTCATTTGATGAATCTGACGAAGAGCTTCTTTCAGAAAAAGATGAAAACTCGTACAAATATGAGTACAAAAATCAAAAGATCCTAATGGAATAAAATGGAAATAACGCACATTCGGTTGCCTATGCCAAATGAAGGTAAAACCTTATAAAATCTAAAAGGCTCTTTGGAAGGAAAAACACCATTGGAAATATTTTTCTTATTTTTTGACGAAGAAATTCTATTTATGATAGTGGACTTTTCTCTCAAATATTCTCGAGATAATAATCGTTTAGATTTTAGTTTCAACAAAAATGATCTAAAAAATCTCTTTCTTCTTCTCTTTTCTTCTTTTGATCTTTTCTTGGTATTCTAAACCTTTTTGGTTATCATATTTTACTACAAACTGATCTTTACTGGAGCAAAGACGAAAAAAAAATGTGTTGTTAAATATTGTATGAAAATGTATGGGTAGAAACAAAATTAGAAGTATCAAAAGAAACTTGCATTTGTCAGACAACGCAAGTCTAGACAAAACTGATAAATTTGCCAAAGTGCGTCCATTTTTTGACGCTATGAATGAATGAATGAAAAGCAATTTAGAATATTTTCGCTCAACTTTGCTATTGCCGAGCAAAAGGTACCATATTTTGGTAAGCATTTCTTTAAAATGGGGTGCTCATCAGATGGATACCTCTACACATTTATACCATACGGAGGAGCAAATGCTGAGAAAAAAAAATCCCAATGGATTGGTAGGGCAAGTAATTCTAGATCTTTTGACAGCATTAGAAAACCCACTACACCACAGGATTTTTTTATGACTTTTTCTCATCCTATATATTTTTCGATAAATTACATGAATTGTTATTGTTACTGTCGCTAGTAATAATTTGGCTGTGCTACTTTTAGCAAAAACTAAAAGATACAACCGAAAAGAGCGTAAAGAACTTCAAATTTCCCAACCTGATATGATAAAGCAACACAATTCCTACATGGGAGGGGTCGATCATCGTGATAATGTTATTGCAAATTATAGAACAAGCTTAGAGCAAAATATGGTGATCGCCTTTATTTATCAACAACTTAGACAGCACTATAGCTAACTGTTGGAAGCTTTACCGTTGAGTAAATAACTCCAACATGACACAACTAGAATTCAAATCTTATTTTGTAATACGTATTTTGAAAGACGATGATACCACTGCAAACAAATCTACTATCGGAAGACTTCCAAAAGAACCTATTGTGAATGAAGTTTGAGGCTTGACGGGCTTGACAGACACGACAAAGATGCAAACAATGCAAAAATCATGTGCTGCAAAGTTCATCTGCACACTAATTTGTTTTGAAATCTATCATAAAATTAAGTAATAAATAAAAGTTTATTTTAAAAATTTAATTCTTAGTTTAAGCTAATAATGCGGATACGCATGAAGTTAATTATATGTCAATTTTTAATAATAAAATATTTTGACTACAAAAACTTTTTCCATAACTGGACCGTAAATGAGTTAATCTGAACTTCCTGGAAACCATATCCCTCTTCTTTTGGGCATACTTAATGGAATTTGTAATTCAAGGTATTTCATCAATATTAATCGGTTTAACACATAGCCCATTGCCTATTTTAATACATAGATTTTTTTTTTAATTTGAGTTGATTTCTTTTTGGTTCTCATTACGGACGACGTCGTTATAAAATGTTTTCAGCTCCCAACGCAAACTTAATATTCTGTGAACAGCCATCAAAGGTAATCTAACCAAAACGGTCCGATGATGAAATAAAGAAGGTCGAAAATAATGAGACAGGACAGGAAATTGGTAAAATAAAAGCCTACACGTTCATCCAATTATAAAAAATTTAGTCTGGCGCAATAAAGGACCCAAACGGAACGAGGTGAAAATATAAAAAATATGGAAACGGTACCGAAATAATAAACGTGCCGTTTTTATCGCTTATTTAGATCGATGCGCAGATTGTGCCTGGGTTTTTTCATGATTTTTTTCATTGAGGAGAAATGCATAAGCGCCCACTCTGATTTCTTTACATTTGATTAATAATGAATTCGTTGACCATGACTTTAATGGCCTATTATTATAATTCATTTTTCAAGATATTTTTTATTTTCCTCAAACAAGTGCACTTACAATTTTTAGTTTTCTTTTTTGTATTAAAGACTTTGGTTTTAACTAGTTGTCTATCATAACTATCAATTATTATGCCTCCTTCAAAGTAATACCCTCTCACTGCATACCCTCAACTTTAATGAATGGCTTCTAGTTCAATCAAAATGGTATCCACGACATGGTTTTTTAATTGAGGAATGAGGAAAAGCAACCTGCAGTCATATCTGGTGAATATAGTATTTGTGAAATGGTATTTATTTGACTTTAACCGATAAATTGTGGAATTATTGCAATGCGCGATGGTGCATTATCGTGATGCAAAAGCCATTAATTGTTTTGCCACAAATCTGGAATTTTTTTTTTTAATGGTTTCACAAGTATGACGAGACGATTACTGAGTTTTTAGTTACTCATTGATTGACATCAAATGTCTCCATGAACGAAGTTCATATTCCAGCCCTTGAACCAGTGTATTTTTTTTACATAGCTTAGTAGACATTATTAGTTATTTAGACAAAATTTAATGCAAATTAATTGCTCGATAAATTTATCAATTTTATAAATATCGCCGACAAATTATCAAAGTAGGACAACTACCCGGTAATATCGAAATTACGACAAAGTATCTGTGTTACCAACAAAAAAACACGAAACAAGACAAAAAAAATACGTCATTAAAAGATTAAAAACAACCGAAAGCAGTAGGAAGGAATTTTAATATATAATGAAGCAGGAGCTAGAAAAATCAGGGACTTATAAGAGCAGTAGCAGAGTCGGTAGACGATGGATGGGTAACAATAAAATCTGTAATACTAAAAGTTACGGAAGAAACCATTAGGGCCAGAAATGAAGAGAAAAACAAAAGAAGCGAATGGTAGAACGATGAATACAAAAAGGCAGTGGGGCATAGAAACTAAGCTACTAAACTAATCTACTTTACGTGAATACAAGTGCATACAAAAATTCTCAACAGCATAAAAAGAGGAATACGAAAGACTGAGAAGGGAGACCAAACAAGCAAGAGGAAAGAACGGGAGTTTAAAAAAAACCCAAATCGACGAAATTCAAGAAGTATATAACAAACAGGAGACTAAAAAATTCTATCACATAATTGAGGCAGCAAAAAGTTTTCATCAAGGCCTTGATCAAGGACCAAGATGGCCAAATGTTAACCAATATAGAGGACATACAAAAGCTATAGAAAACATATTTTTAAACGCTGTTAAATGGAACCACCAGATATCATAATGATAGGTCACAATTTCTGAATGCGGTGTAGCCATTGGTAGAAGTATCATCGTTGCAGGAGGAGGAAAGTTTAATAAAACTTAAAATTAATGTCGTAAATATAGATAACATACTTTTAAAGTTACTGAAGCTGGGAGGTAAAGAATTAGCTCAAGCCATTCATCAATTAATAGTTCATAACATCTGAAATATTGAACCGAGGATAGTACCATATACAGATGTACAAAAAGTAGTAGTATATGAGGCCATAAAGACAATGGGAATACTTACGGGGCTAACTGGATTAACCTGGATGACAATGCTCAATTTCAAGGCAATACTACTAATATAACGACACACCACGGTAAAATTTGAGATCGGAGAAGGTTTGCGAAAGGAGAATGAATTAGCACACATGGTATTTTTTTGATATATATATTGAACAAAGTCATCAAAGAAACAGATATAGATATAAATGAAACAATGATAATAAAGAAAAACAGATCGTAGGATATGTAGATGATCTAAATATTAACACGATCGAATAAATTATTAAGAGACCTATGATGAAATAAAAATGAAATCAACAGGGTGGGTCTAGAAATAAAGACAAAAGAAAGATAATGGAAAAAAGAACTAATAATCTAAGAAGAGAACAGAACTGTAAAGTCGACGTTGACCATATTGAAGTTGTGAAGGAAGCAAACTTGACAAAAACAATTCTTCAGAAATATCTATATTCGTATTATGAATAACAAAGCTATTTACTACCTGCATTCAGTAATAAGATCTAAACTTATTCAAAGAAACACGCAAGTAAGGAAATATAAAACATTCATTCGGCTAGTAGTCATTTATAACTGTGAAATGTGAATATTCACAAAGAAAATAGAAGAGATGCTTGCAGTATTTGAAAAAAACATTACTAGAATTTTTGGCACTGTGAATTATAATAGAATTTGGAGGATTAGGTATAACTTTGAACTCAAGCAATTATACAAAGATCTGCATATTGTGGACTATATCAGATAGGAGGGACCCCTGGCTAGAATGCCAGAAAACTGTATACCACGGAAAATCCTTGACAATTAGGGGGTAACAGAAAAAGAGGTAGACCAAATACATAATGGCAAGACAATGTAAAAAGAGATGCTGAAGAACTGGTGCAAATTAAAAACTGGCAAGGGGCTGCGATCCGGTTGGAGACGAAGAATAAAAGAGGTCAAGGTTCACCACGCGTTGTAGCAGCTCAGGAATAAGAAGAAGGCATTGTATTTAAAATGAATCATAATCAAAGTAAAATTAAAAACATAAATTATATAGAACTCAAATATGTGCTACTCACAACTACTTACTACTCATCGAAAATAATACATATTCGCCAGTAACCTACTAATGGACACAATCTGTCTGGAAGCATCGCTTGTAGATTTAATAAACAGGTCTTAACCAGTTACATTCAGTTAAAAAAAGTCTCTGAACACCTGTAGTTAAATTGACACAAACCCCTTTATTGGAAGAGCTAAGCGTCAAATGTTAAAATTGATTAAAAACACAATTTACATTCCATAGAAATAAAACTGTATAACGTAAGCAACAATAATTTCAAAACAAAATACGGAAGTATATAAAAAGTCTCTGAACACGTTATTTTTAAAAATGTTATATGCAAATATATTGTTTAAATTTGATTTCAATAGCCTGTTGGCCCACCCTTACTTTTTATAACTTAATATTTTGTTACGTTTAATTTTTTGTTACGTTTGGTGGTATATGAGTCCATTCCTGTAAAAGTTTTTCTCTAAGATGCTATTTGTTTTTAATCATTTTCTTTGTAACATCAGCCATTCCTGTGTTTTTCGAGCCATATGCTGCGTTATCTTGTTGAAAACGGAAAGTATTTTTTACATCCTATTTAATTGCACTATACTTTAAATCATTTTTTAATATATTGATGTATATGTATTGATTCAGTATCACATCTACTAGGCTAGCAGAAAAGTTCGCGGTGCGACACCTATAGGGTAGTAAAAGAACTATATAATCTACTATATTTTGAAGTTTCATCCATCATATGAACAAATTTAAAGTTTCAAGTCGATCTATCAATTCATTCGTACAAAAACAGCAGTTTAGTAAACATATACGTGTTCTTCTTTAAAATGGAAAATACTGAAAATCATGCAGTGGTTAAATTCTTTGTAAAAAAGGTTTAAAGGCAATGAAAATTGATAGTGAAATGGTAAATATATTAGGGGAGTCTGTTCCTTCAAAAACAATGGTTTGTAAGTGGGAATGTGAGTTTCAACGTGGTCGTACAAGCCTGGAATGACCGAACAAATAATTAACTCTATACATGATATGGTTATGGATGATAGACAATTGACAATTGAGTAAAATTGTTAAGGTCATGTGCATCTCAAGTGAACGGGTGTTTCATATTTTGAAAAATGAATTAAGCTTGAGAAAGCTATGTGTAAGATCGATGTCGCATTTCTTAAATTCTGATCAGTAAATCAGTACGACTTCGAGTAAAACTATCTAACCAACATTTGGATTTTTTTTGAAAGAATAAAATAGATTTTAAATGGCGTTTTGGAACTATGGATGAGGCTTGGGTTTACTACTATGATCCTGAACTGCGACAACAAATCACAGAGTGGACTGGTTGTTCAGCTCCAAAGTAATCAAAATCGACCAAAAAGGTTATGGCAGCAATTTTTTGGGATACAAAAAGCATTTTATTAATTGACTACCTTCAAACCAATAAAACAATAACAACGCAGTATTACTCAAACCTTTTGGATGAAAAGACCTGGTTTAGCGAAGAAAAATTTTTTTTTCATCAAGACCGGCTCACAGAGGTATTCTTGCAATGGCCAAATTAAAGGAGTTACACTACGAATTGTTAGAGCATCCATTATATTCACCAGATCTGGCCCCCTCTGACTTTCGTCTGTTCCCAAACATCAAAAAATTCCTACGGGCAAGTAATTTTCATCAAATGAAAAATGGAGAATCTATGGAAGAATAAAGTCATTTTTTCAACTATAAAGTTGTTTTATCATTTTCGCTCTTTGAACTTTTCAATTAGCCTAATATTATGTGCAAATTTCTTCCTGCAACAAAAAAACACCCTGCAATTCCCATGCAGCCCCAAGTGAACCCCTGCCGCCCTCATGTTTGACCGTCGGTAAAATATTTTTTAGTTTTAAATTTTCCCCTGTCTTGCGTCACACTTTTTCCTTTCGTCCGACTCATCAGACATTAAATCAGACATTAAATTTGCTTTCGTCAGAGAAGATAATAGTCTCCCAAAATCTCTACGGCTTGTTTAATGCTCTTTAACAAACCAGATGCATTTTTTGTAGTTCTGCTTGTTTATGTAGGGCTTCTTCCTAGACGTTCGTCCGTGCAATCCTTGTTTTTTTAACAATATTACGGAATGTCTGAGGCTTTACTGATACATGATCTGGATCTTCATTAAGAGTACCTGCAATTTCAGTAGTACTTGTAGATGTACAAGTAGTACTTGTAGTAGTACTTGTTTAAGTTTTCTGGCCATCCTGAACGAGGTCTATTGCCAGCATTGCTGAGCTCCTTATATCGGGAAATAATATAGTGAATTTTCGACGGCGGCTTTCCAATTTGTCGAAGTGATTTTTCTTCTCGATACATTCTAATAATCACTTCCCGAGTATTTCCCTATTGAAAGCTAATATTACTGATTAAGTAAATCATGAATTGTATTTAGATAAAATTGTAAAATTTAAACAAAGCATTAACCTGTAGACTTAATTAAAGAAAAGTGTTTGTGTTATTGTGTTTACACCTATACAGGTGTTCAGAAACTTTTTTGCCCTCTGCTTTAGTAAATTAATCATCAAAATGGAAATAGTCTTTGAATTTAACAAATGATTTTCCAATATTCAAAAGTCTTAATAATATATGGGGTTAACAACAATAATATTTTTTATCTTATGACTTTTAATAAATAATTTGCAGCACATATTTTCACCAAGCCCTAGTGTTCGTGTTCGGAGACTTTTTTTACTGAGTGTACGTCCACCACTGCTCACCGCAGATACAATCCATGAGGTAATTAAAATCCTGCATATTACAAAATGTAAAATTGCGTGTTACGGAAAATCTATCGGTGAGAGAATAATTATGATTACAGATTTTTTCAACGTACAACACCATAAACTCCTAAAAATTGCTCTCACAATTACAGTGTTTAAATTTGTTATCAGCTTTCCATTCCCACTCTATCTAAAAGAACTACCGTTGAGAAAGGAGAACCTTCCATAAATATTCCGACATATTAAATAGAACAATTGTTGCTCAAAGTTCAATACAAAAAATTGTTGACGCCTATGGACATAACGGTCAACACGACAAACACGTTTACAAGTGAATATTTTGCTATTTTTTTTTTCGTATAATTTTCATAGAGAATACAAATTTTATTATCAGCTTGTGACATTGTTAGAGTCGACCTAGGCTTAGGTAATTTGATCTTATCTAGAAAAATTCACATGTTGTTTATAACAATATTTATCATTACTGTTTTGTTTAATAGGAATATAGTTACGGTTTTATTATTAATTATATTGCAGGTTTTAACAGTTATTTTAGCGTAATTATATATAATTAGATAAAGAATTGATTACATTTTATTCTATTGTAGTTGACTTTGTATTCAGTGTTTAAATATATTTTTTGCATAAAATATTTTTGCAATATTAAATTTGTTCAATATTAAATTTGTTCTCTCCGACCAAATGAGAATTTATGTTTGTTTTGATTAAGTGCCAAGCCCAATTTACTACTGTGGTCCTTGACTGGGCCCTACGTCTTTTTTAAAAAATTCTAATGTAAGCTTTACAATAACTAAAAAATGTTATAATATATTTCGAAATAAAAATCATTTGATTCCATAGTTCGAAACCTTACATTAAGTTGTGTTATTCTGCATTAGTTTATAAGGTTAGCAAGTATATTAAGCACTCAACTTAATTCTCAAGCTCCACGTTTCATAAATTGTAGAACCTATTCGAATTAGATTTTTTGCCCGCAGTATAGGTATTTTAAAGCATCGTCTTTCGGCTTGAAAATGAGGTATAATATACGAGCCTACTGGAAATATATTTTGAAAAATTAATTGTAAGTGAGAAGTGCGAAAAGAAACATTTGAGGCACACAACACATTGCACATTAAGAGCACAGAACACATGAGAAGCTTAGGACATGATTTGTTCGACTGTAGGATATATTATTGTTTCATACAATACTTCAATAAAAAGTAGTTCCAGCAACTCTGAAGAAATTTTCACTTAAGTGATGCAAAATATCGGATAAAACAAAAAAAGTGAATGAAGACTGCTGGAAGAAAACCCTTATCGTACACTACTAGAACTCGGAGTACCACGGCAAGCAGATTCTAAACACCTACACAGGCTAGGTAAAATTCAAAAAGAGAGCCGTTAGGTATTTTATAAGCTCACTGCTGAAAATAACGGTTGACTCTTTGGCGTTGTTAGTCATTGGTTTTCAGATTCAAGAAAAATAACTTCCTTCGTAAAATTATATGATGTGAAGTAAAGTGGATCCTGTACTATAATAAAAAAGGCGAAAATCGTGAGTTACTCTTGGTGAGCCATCAACCAGTACCACAAAACATAATATCAGCTCCAAAAAGATGTTGTTTTTATATAGTGGGATCAGCTGCATATCGTGCCTTATGAGCTGATCCAATCTGATCAAACTGCTGATAAGTAACAGTTATCAGCAGCTAATGATTCGTGTCAATGACGCTCTGGATGAAAAAGGCCTTATAGTGGCAAGGGGAGAATGGAAGTAATTTTGTTTTAGGACAACGCATACAAACCACATATAACAAAAAGTCCCACATATAGCAAAAAGCCACATATAGCAAAAAGCACTCTGGAAATCATCACTAAGTTGGGCTGGGAGATTTTATCCCACCCGGCGTATTCTCTAGACTTGACTCTTTTGAGAAAGTCAAAAATAACCTATATGACTGTATCACATAAAAACTACCAAGTATTTTTCGATCTGGGGTTCGACAGTTACCTCAAATGTGATAAAAGTGTGGAAGATTATTTCGGAAATATGGTTTATATTACT
Organism: Cosmopolites sordidus; assembly: GCA_031761425.1. NCBI lineage: Eukaryota > Metazoa > Arthropoda > Insecta > Coleoptera > Curculionidae > Cosmopolites > Cosmopolites sordidus. Next base: position 714,928 of record JARFXV010000837.1, read on the forward strand.
TTATTCGTTAAAAAATTTCAAAGGTAGTCAAAAATAGCCAAGATTTACTTTGAGGTTGAGCACCTAGTAAATTCCTCAGAAGTAACAATCTCATGATATCCTATATCGAGTTGGTTCAAAATGTTGACGTTCCTTCTATAAAAGACCTATTCCAATGCTCAAGATACATATAAAAAGGATGAATAAAGAGCTAGTCTATATGTAATAGAAATTCAATCAATTGGGTTTTTGAAGAAAAAATAATTATCGATTTTTTTACTTTATTTTAAAACTTTATCATAAATAATATTGATAATCGATGCGAAAAACTTGTTACAATTAATTATAAATGAATAAACAAAAATGAATATCTAAAAATTTCCACTATATTTAAAATTGTATGTATAATTGTTTCGACACAAAGTGCATTTTTCAAATACAAACTAAACTCAATTCAAATACTACTAAACTTTGCAAATTATACTAAACTATACTAAACTTTGTATTTGAAATATACAAGTACATACAATTTTAAATATAGTGGAAATTTTTAGATATTAATCTTTGCTTATTTATTTAAAATTAATTTTCATCAAGTATCGGCTACCTCAGTTAAAATTAATTATAAATAAATTAAAATGTATAAAACTAAAAAAATCACGTGTCTACGAACGCGCCGCGATTGGCTGCTATGTTTGTGACGTCAGAATACTTAGGTGTTTTCACGTCAGTACTGGGTACTAAATATTGTTGATTACTAATTTAGTTCAGTAATGTGTGACAAAGGGTTCATAAAGGCTAATTCTGATAATATACCTGCTGTGGATATTTTTATAGTCACAGATTTTCTGAAAAATGACATTCGGTTCAATTCAGCTGAAGTTTGAAGTGCTAAAGCATCGATATAAGTTTTTTAAAAAAATAATAATAATGTAAATGTAAATAAGAAACAAAATATTTCTATTAAATATATTTAATCTATTTGTAGGGTGTCACGTTACCTTGATTATTAATGAAAAATTACACTTAATGTCACGATTGTGCAGCTTCAGCAGATAATAAATACTCAAAAAAAAAAAAAATAATATTTTAAATAATAATCTTTTATATAAATATATATATATATATATATATATATATATATATATATATATATATATATATATATATATATATATATATATATATATATATATGCGGCTGATATTTAAATTCTGGAACTAACCCCTCCAGTCTTAACCTCTGAACCGTCATGGTTCAAACCTTTAATTCAAAGTACAAGATGAAGCGTTCTAGTAATTACAAAATTACCCCAGGAGGTAGACAATCCTCTGCCAGCTTTGCTGGTACAACCGGACTTTCGGATTCTGGGGCGTCCGGACTTAAACGCAAAATCTTTCAGAGGGAGTCGGAGACCTCTGGCCAACGTCTGAAACCGAAAATAAAAACTTTCTTTGGAACGGTAAATTTCAATTCTCTCCGGCGTCCAGGAAAACTACACGAATTGGGGCGAACATTAAATCAGCAAAAAATCCAAATTTTAGCTTTGCAAGAAACCAGATTGATAGATGATAACACCTTGGAATTTGGCAACTACAGACTTTTTAAAAGTAAAACGGACAAAAGAATACTCAAAAATACACCACATCTCGGTGTTGCTTTCGCTGTCTCAAGAAACATTCTTGGTTCTATAACAAATGTCCAGCCAGTAAATAATCGACTTATGACACTATCCCTCAAGTGTGCTAACAAAAACTATACATTAATCAATGCACACCTCCCAGTTAACGAAGAAAATAAATCTAATCTTGAAAAAGTAAATAAGTCCTGGGAAATTCTGGAAAAGACTATCTCTAAAATTCCCTCTAACCATGTAAAAATCCTATTGGGTGATTTCAACGCCCAACTAGGGAAAGAAAAAAAGTATAGGAAAAAAGTACAGGCAGTTTTCCCGCTCATAAATGGACTAACCATAATGGTAGAAGATTGGTTGAACTATGTTCGCAGTTTAATCTAAAAATAATGTCAACCCATTTTAAGAAGAAAATAACAAAACAAAAGACCTGGAGGTGCCCTAACACGTACATGGGTGAATTTCAAATTGACTATGTTGCCATTTCGTACCCCAATTATAAAGAGAGTTTGAATGTGCAAGTCAGGAAAGGAGCAAATATAGACACGGATCACTACTTGACTAGAATCAAACTTAGCTTAAAACCTCTAAAACTTATTCAAAAGGGGCTGCTAATACCAAAGTTTGACCCAACGAAAATAAAACCAGCCCTAACAGAAGAACTTGATAAACAACCTGCGCAGAACTGGCAAGAATTAAAACAAAAAATCATTAAAACAGCCTTAAAGTTGGTCCCTTTACAAAAACGTAGAAAACATCCGTGGTGGGATGAAGTTTGCGAGCAAGCAGTATTAAGCCGAAGTAAAGCATTCAAAGATTGGAACAGTCAAAAAACAGCAATAAACTATAACATCTTTTTGGAAGTAAGAAAAGAAACATCGAAGCTAATTAGACAAACTAAAAGAAAATATGAAAACAATCAACTTAATGAAATAGAAAAAGATTTCCAAAAAAATAACACCCGAAACTCTTACAAAACATTTAAAACTAAATTAACAGGCTATCAACCGCAGAGCCTATGCTTTCAAAAGGAAAACGGACAATTAGCTCTAAATAACCAAGACAATTGCAAGGAACTTGCGAAATATCTTGAACAAATACTAAACTGTCCTGAGCCCTTAAACAAATTACCAACACTAAACCCTAAACAAACATACCCAGATTCATTACCACCGAATGAAGAGGAAATAATTAGGCAAATCAAGCGGCTTAAAAATAACAAAGCTTCTGGTGAAGATGGAATCACTGCTGAACTTTTGAAATCCGCTGGTCCATGTACAATCAAGGAAATAACCAAAATTCTACAAGAAGTTTGGCGAACCGAACGGATTCCGGAAGACTGGAAAGATGCTCTAATCCATCCACTACATAAGAAAGGAGATAGAACGGATGTAAACAACTATAGAGGAATATCTCTTCTCCCAGTTTGTTACAAGATTCTATCTCAATGTCTACTAGAGAGAGCACAGGGACAGTTAGAACCGAACATTGGTGAATATCAAGCAGGTTTTCGACCGGGCAGATCCTGCCCTGAACAGATCCTGAATCTAAAGTTGATTCTAAGACATCAAAAACTGTACAATAAAAATCTCGTCTGTACATTTGTGGATTTCAAAAAAGCATATGATTCTATTGACCGCGAATCTTTATTCCGAATCTTGAAAGAACAAGGACTAGATCTGAAAACGCTGCCAATTATTAAAGCAACGTTAACTAACACGAGGTCAAAAGTTAAATTCATGGGTGACATCTCAGAGCCCTTCGAAATTAAAACTGGTGTGAGACAAGGGGATGGACTCTCGCCACTCTTATTTAACTGTGTTCTAGAAAAAGTAATACAGGAGTGGCGTGAAAAAAAGTCCACCAGGGCCCATACGTGAATAATAATATATATATATTATATATATTATATTTATATATATATATATATATATATATATATATATATATATATATATATATATATATATATATATATATATATATATTATATATATATATATATATATATATATATATATATATATATATATATATATATATATATATATTTATATATATATATATATTATATATATATATATATATATATATATATATATATATATATATATATATATATATATATATATATATATATATATATATATATTTTTTTTTTTTTTTTCGCTTTCTAGTGCGTAGACCTTAACAGGAGAGTCCCACACTTCGATTATAAAAGTTTTCCACTTAAACAGGTGCCTTCTTTTATTTGGAAAGTCTCTAGCTGGTCATGCATTAGAGTTAGTTGGTAAATATTATTAAGAGTTTAATGTGGTGGTTTGTAAAATATGTTTCCCTCCTTATTAAGGTCTACCCACTAGAAAACCACTATGTATCAGAACATATCCTGGAACCACTGTCAGCCTACCATCAATCTTCAATGCCTATAATAAATTTCTAACCCATGTTTAAACATACCTTATCAAATAAAGATGTTCAATTAATAGATGAAATGTACAAAAATCCTGAAAAACTATCTAAACTGTTTTGTTTTATTTAAAATAGAAATATACAATTTGCTTTACTTTTTGTTTGGATAGTAGGTTTGCTTTTCTATTTTTTTTTGCATACTCCTTCAGATGTTTGTTTTGGAAAACTGCTTTGCCAGTCCTTAATTTAACTAGTTGATGTTCATCCAACTGATCACAGAAATTTCTGTACTCTTCGACCATCTACAAATTAGGTTATCCTGTAAAACTTTTATAAGTATATGACTTTTCATATACGATTACCTTCCAAATTGGTAGTCGAATTTTGTTCTTGTTTATTCTTGTCTAATTTTTGAATATTATTATTCGTATCGTACAAAATACGACGATCCTGTAGGGCTTTCTCATTGTTACTACCCTCGGTTGTGTTGCTACACGTAGATTCTTTGTGGACACGCAGAAATATTCTATTTTATAAATTTTGCACGTTAATTTGTTTTCCCTACATGAATTAAATAATACAAATACAAGTAACCCTTATCTGAGTTCATTCTGAACTTACCTTTGAGCACTGAAAGCCTAAATAACAATTAAAATGCAGTCAAATATATAGGTTAAATCTATAGAATAATGACTAAGATCGATAAATTGTTTTATTTACCCGATACTTCGATTCTTTTCAAACGTTTTGTCAGAAAAAGCGCGAAAGAAAACTTCCGAATTGCTCCGAGCCGAACCGATATTGGCGATATTGACCTTCGGTACAATTGGGAGGTCACAATGGTTCCGATTTTTTCGGGAATTGTCGGCGTGTCATCGGCCCTAGGTTTAAAAATTTATTTTTTATTTAATATAAATTTTTAATTATAAGAAAAAAAATAAAAACAGTTTTGTTATAAAACTTATATTTGATCTTTCCATTTATAACAAATAAAAATTTGTTCAAAACCCCAATTGCCAAAAAGTACGATTTGACGTTCAAAGAAACAACAGGTCGATAAATAGCAAATTTATATGTTTACCGAAACAACGAAATATTAAGTGTCTGAATGATTGTGGCGTGTTTATATATTTTTTTTTCTTAACAAAATATAATCAGTAACAAAATATAGAAGATTAAAAGAAACCGCTGTAATTAATTTAAATAAAATAAGTGTATTGCTGTGCCGTCAGTAGATTTAAATACAATATGGTTCCCGATTCTAAAGAATACAATTAAAAACATTTAAGTATTTCAATACATAATCACAACAATAAACAATCACACAGTTAACCTCAAATAGATATTTTTTGTTAGTTTGTCATTGTCATTAAAAACTAATTGTCAATGTAAGTATCATTCACATACACAAAATTATATTTACTTCCTATCTTTGCATTATATATAGAAATTAATGTAATTTATTTTTTATATTCGTTTTTAGATTTATTTTAGAACATTTTTATATTTTTTAAAATTTTGTTCGTTAGGCAAATTTTTTACAGAAAAGAATCACTGAGAAATTTGTCTCCGTTTGGTTTTTTGTTTTTTACCCAGTGATTCTTTATTTACATAAGCACAGATATTTTTGATATTTTTTGAGTTTTAGATCGTGGCGAAAAACCCTCCGAAAAAAAAGCGAATTGTTAATTTAGTTAGACAAAACTTTGGATGGGGTTGCTCACGGTAGGGTTTCACATCAAAAATCGTAATTTTTTTCGAACCAAATCAAATTAGATAACGCCCTCAAAATGCAACGAAACGCGATCCTACGTCTGTTTGAAGAATCGTTTTTATTTAAGGTTTTACTTTCACAAAATTGATTCTAGACATTTTTAACAAGAGTCAACACGTGAGACACTTTTCGTGAGAAAAGAGTTTGAAAAAAGCAATTGGAAAGGTTATAAACCTTTCCAAATACTTTTTTAATTTATAACCTCTTCACTGGTAACTGTTGAACTCTTCAGGTAATCTGCACATGCTGGTTTACAAGTTGTCTTCAACAGCTTCGCACAGGATGACAAAATTCACCACTGTAAATTAACCTGAACTAGCCTGATCTCCAAAGTGAATAAATAGCTCTTGGAATGTTATTTTGAAGTACTATTTCGCTACACAAATTCGGTTTGCCCCTGCATCATCTAGCTCGCGTATTTCCTTTACTGTGTTTCCAAAATTGACAATAAATTTCAAAAAACATATAATTTTAAAAATGCAAAATAATACATGTTTTAGGAATAATGTTTGCATGACCGACTATTTTAAGATCGCTTATGGGAAATTTAGTGACCATATCTCGAACGAATTTAATATCTTCATCTTTATAAAACCTAGTGGATGTAAGATTTGATATCCAAAGATTGAAATCTTTGATGTCCAAAAATTAAATCTTTCATTTTATGAAAAATATTATATCTCGCTTTAAAAAAACTACAAGGGGGGGGAAAATTTTGATTCGAATAGATCCTGCATTCGAAGAAACCTAGAGGCCGATAACCCCTCTAACGCACATCCATTAGCTTGCCAGAAGTCTTTAACGAAATAAGAAAAAATAACCAGCGACGTTATTATTCTTCAGCATGACAACGCGAGCTCTTACACATCGAGCCGAACAACTCAATATATGACAGGTCAAAACATCGAATTGATGGGTTATCCGCCATACAGTCCTGATTTGGCACCCAATGATTTCTTTTTGTTCCCGTCCGTGAAGAATAAGCTGTGTGGTCAATGATTTTCGACGCCAGAAGAAGCGGTTGATGCGTTCAAAATGCATGTTTTGGAGATACCTCAATTGGAGTGCTATGAAAATTGGTTCAAACGTATGCAAAAGTGTAGCGATCATAGCGGAGAATATGTTGAAAAACAATAAAACCATTTTCAATGATAAATATGTATATTTATTTATTATTCCGTATACATAAATAACAACCCTCGTATATGTATGTGGATCCGTTCTATCCAACTCTTCCTTCTTTCTTCTACCAAGGAGATACCATACTAAAATTTATTTACGTGACCTTTCATTACTTATTCTTTGCACTTGTTCATGCCATCTAAAATGTTTGGTTCTAATATCATCTATGATATCGTGTTGGTCTCCCATTATTGTCCTTATTTCCTCTTTTTAAACATCCTGAGGCTCGTCTCCAGAAATTCATCTATGTAACTTTTAACATTCTCTTATTTTTGTCCTTTATTTACACTTCACTACTGATAATTGCAATCCATCCATTTTTTTTATTTTACCATTGCTACCTTTTTAGTAACAAATTATTCAAGGTCAGTATGTGCTTGCATTCCCTCGTATCCATTCGATACCACAAAACATTCTAAACATTTATTTTATTTGTGTTCCGATTGAACCGTATCGATAATTCGGCTGAGTTACTCCTGTAACCCGTACAAAAGCGCCCATCATGTAATCTATCCGCGCCATTACCTACAATTTGGTTATCGAACGGACAGATCTGAAAATATTCCAAACGGCAGTTTAGAGGAATAAATAGTATCGTGGCCAGCGTAAAAGTGTTTCGCTTAACACATGTCGGATTTGTTGTACACTTCCGCACCGAAAATGCCGACAAAGAGCGCTTTTATTCTTGCCAAGCGACCTGTAACTTTTGTTGAAACAGTTTTTTATATATCATTTTCATTCGCCAGTGGCGTACATTAATTAATTAATACAATTAACATATACATAAAAAATCAATTATTTGCAATTAATACATATTAATAAAAGAGTCAAGTAGACAAGATCAAAAGTAGAATACAGGAAGATGGCCTGTCTGGCCTATTATTTAATTTGGTCCTAGAAAAACTTATTACAGATTCAGAGATAAATTCAAAAGAAATATAGTTTAATGTTAGTTATAATAAAGTTAGTTTTAGTTATTATAAATAAGTTTTCCCACTTCTTCCTATCTCTCTCCATATTTCTTCCTTCACTCCACGCTTTAGAATTTTTCTTCTAGGATTATGTTTCTATTGCTGTAAAAGCTCGCAAATTGGTTAATCCCAGTATTGACGCGACAAACCTAGGATTTACCAATTAGATGTGGTAAAACTACGAAAATGTTCAATCATTCATATAATTTCGGACTTTTACCATGTCAGAACGTCAATCTTAGGATTTTCCAATTCGTGTTGATAAATCTTAGAATAATTTATTTGCGTATTCGCTTGATCGAATTAATAACAGTTGATCCATTAGTAAACACGTGTTTCGATTGTGAGTGGTGCGTTTCAGTATAATTTCCTTCTGCAACACCTGGGCAAACAATTAAAGTCAAAATTCCTGAAGTAGATCGATCGAAAACAGACCTTAGAACTCTACTGGCTGTTAAAATTGATATTCAAGATGAAAAGTTTTATCGTATTGGAACAAGTGCAGGAGTTCTTATACAGTTATTTAATAAGAACCAATTTACCATTTTCAAGGAAAGGTTTTTATCACTTCCTCAGATGTTCCTGCCAAATGAAATAAGTATAAGAAAAATCTTTATCTAGCGGATAAGGGTTCCAAAATGTAACTGTACTCAAAATGTTCCACCAAGTGATGTTTATGAGATCATCGGGCAAACTATACAATTCAAAATGTCATGGAATTTTATCATGTACGAACAAATAAGCTTTTCTAAATTTGCTATAAACATACGAGATCTTACTATGTTGGATGCTTAATAACTTTTCTTGAATCCTATGTAGAATATAATACATAGAGTGTTAAATACAAAATACACTTTTGTAGTTTTCTTTTTTTAGTTTTCAGCACTAACATAAACATCAACTAGAACTTTTAACAAATATAAATTTGCTTTTATCAATATCATCTGCTTCATGTTAGACTTTCTATCTGAAAACATTTTCGATCCCAGAGTTCATTTTTGTTTTCCTTTATTTGACTTCGAATTGCCGAATTGCCCATTCAATAAATCGATTGTTGGCTGAATAACATGTGGAGCTATACTGTTGGAACCACATCTCCACCAGATTAATACCATTCAAATTCAACAAATTGATAAATTTAAATCTTTATCAACAGTGTTTTAATATCCAGGAGCGTGAAATGTATCACAAAGTGCTCTATAAGTTTGGCGCACAGAATACTGATTTTGGTAAAAAAATCTACATATCATACAGCCAACGCAACAATCGATTTATTAAGAGAATAATTCGATGAGAAAATTATCTCAAGGAACGAACTGTACAATCGCGAACACCTGTCCAAAATTGTTGCACATGCAAAATGAGACATTAACAAATTTAATCTTTTATGAATCATTCGGACCCATCATTTATAGGTAAACGTTTATTTAAAAACTAATTAATAACAAAGAAACTTTGAAAATATATTGGAAATTCTACGGTATTGGTTACTATAAGGCCGGTATAACGCAAGTTTTCTTCTCCGATGTCTATGTTAAAAATGTATAAGAATTGGCCCGACAAACAATTCTTCGGCGGAAGTTGACTAATGATGGATTATGAAGCCAAAAATCAAAACGTTTTCGTTCAATGTAAGCTTGTTTTCATTTTAACAAAAATAAAGTTTATTACTCCCAAAATTATCAGGTTATTTTTACAAAAATCAAATAAAAACTCACCAAAACTAAAATTATGAAAAAAAATAGTTGGAAACAATAATTTCATCAAATATATCAATAAATAATGCCTTAATTAAATATACAGATAACCGATAAATATAATTTTATAATCGAATTATTAAAGACTACGTTGAAAAAATTATTTTGACAGCTGAATTTAAACTAATTGTCATATACGTCGAGCATAATTTTTTTTACATTTTCATTTTTCTAATAATAATTATTGACATAAAAACATTATTTTGACAGCTGAATTTAAAGTAATTGTCACACAGTTCGAATATCCATTTTTTTTTATTTTTCTTATAATAATCTGCTAAAATAACTTCATTAAAAGCTAAAGGAATAATTAAAAATTAACTGGCTAATACAATCAAAAATTAGACATGGCTGTCACAGTTTTCTTCATTTTCTTAATATTAATATAAATTATCATACGTGAATTAATTCTTTTATCTCTCTTTCTACCCCATTTAGAAATGCATTTTTGCATTAACAGTTCTTGGTCAATTTTCATGATGTATAAGGAGAATTACTGTCAAGTTTCAAATCTGTAGAATTTACAGTTAGAATACGGGTTTATTTGTACATTTTACCCCCCCCCCCCCCCCCCAACCTCTCTTTGGAGTGGATTTTTGTATAACCCGTGAGTGAATGTCTGTGAAATATAAAGAATAATTTTACCAAGTTTCAAGCCTATAAAACATATAGTCAAAAAATTAGAGTGTTTTAAACCATTACACCGCCATATCTCCCCCCAATTCATCCCTTTGGGAAAAAAATTTCGAAAATTAAATTTTTTTATAGATTTTTAATAAATGTTTATATATTATAAGGAACATCCCTGCCAAGTTTCAAATCTGTAGAACTTATGGTTAAACTGGGATTTTTTTTTATATTTAACACCTCCGCGAACACCCCACCCCCTTGAAGTTGACTTTCGCAAAGCCCGTTCTTGAACCAAATGTTATCACGAAACCAACTGACCGTTAATTATAATGTATCGGTGATGAAATAAATTCGATTCCTCTCCAGTTTAATTGAACCATTAGAATTTTTATGGCACTGGAAATGTTTCAACTAATGATTTTACAAGGCTTTATGACAAAAGCGGGTAGTAATGAACAGCGATAGGTTCGAAATTGAAGTGGACGGTACCAAATGGCGCCCGCACCCATCGTCGATAGGCGCAATAAAACCGTAACTAGAGTCGTGGGTGCGTCGATGGGTCGATTACCGCCGAGGCCTCTGAATGGACGGAACTAATGCATCACGTCACGGATGGTTATTCACGATTTGAATACAATTTGGCTGTCAACCGGCGGTAATTTGTGCGCCTCCTGTGTCGCAATCCGGTGAATAATCCGCACCTTTTGCCTTCAGTGAGAACAAGGCTTAACGTCAGCTTCTCTTTAACGTTTCCATGTACGTCAGTCTTTGATATTTTCCGCCTTTATCAGTCTTATAACAATAATTCTGATTTGATGCATTAAGAGGAAACAGCTGATGCAATAAGAACTAAAATGCAATAAGTATTTTAAAAATTTCCTCCGTATAAAAATTAAATATTTTGGTTTTGGAATTCTCATTTTTTATTTTGGAATAAGTTAAAAACTAAGGGGTTTTGAAAAACTAAGGGTTATGAATGATACTGCAGTTTTTAACCCTTAAATTGAAATGCACATCTCTCAGTTCAAATAAAACTTTATTAATCGAAAAAAAAACCATAATTTTATTTATACCGGTTGCGTAAAATTCCGTCCTGGAGGCGACGAAGTCATTGAAGGCATTTTTTGCATCCTATAGATTTTTAAAGCATTTCTTAGGAAGGAAATTGTCGAGTTGTCGAGATGAAAAAGCAGTAGTCGGTAGGCTAGAGGTCAGGCGAGTAGGGCAGATGGTCGAGAGTTTCGTAGCCCAACTCATACAGCTTTCGTCGCGAGATCATTGAGACGTGTGGCCGAGCGTTGTCATGGGAGAGAATTGGTGCCTTCGTTTTGCCAGACAAATGCCGGGCCCATGCGCCGCAGTTTTTTATACATGTCATTGATTTGTTGGCAGTACTTCTCCGCTGTAATCGTTTCGCCTACATGCAGAAAGCTGTGATGAATCAGATCGGCAGCAGACCACCAAACAGTCACCATGGCCTTATTTTGGTACATTTTCGGCTTTGGGAAGTATTATGGAGCTTCGTTGCCGTCCAACCACTGAGGTGATCGTAGCCAATTGTTGTAAAGAATCCACTTTTCATAGCACATCACAATCCATTCGAGAAACGGATCGTTTTTATTGCGCAAAATAAGAACAGACGACACTTCAAAACGACGATTTTTTTGAGTTTCATTCAATTTATTTGTGTAGCACCCATTTATCGAGCTTTCTTGACTTTTTAATCTCCTGTGTATGTTTAGAAATCGTCACATGCATTACGCCTAATTCAGAGGCAAGCTCCCAAAGAGTTGTATGCGGATTGACTAAGGTCTTCAGTTGGTCGTTGTCAACATCCGATGGTCGACCACTATGCTCTTTACTATCATCTTCAAGGCTCTCATCACCACTACGAAATTGTTTAAACCATTATTGCGCAGTATGTTTATTAATGATTTCTGGGCCAAACGCATCAATGATATCGCAGCTTTTCGGCATAGTTTAAACTGAAACAAAAAAATTGTGCGAATTTGCTTTTTATTCATATTACATTTAACGCTATGAAAAAATTGGCCAAAATTATTTTAGAACAAAATTAATACCACTGTTAGATAGCGAAAATCGCGCTTTAAAATCATATATAAAGTCAAAGTAATTTAGCACAAATTTATTTTAAAATACAGCATTTAAAATTAAAATAGCAAAAACGGCAATAATTCTCTTCATAACTTAATACAATTAACTTTGAAAACGGAAAAAACATTATTTCAACTCAGCGTCAATGTAGTTTTTTTCAACGTTAGAGATCCTAACGATTAGAATGCAGGCATGCTTTCTTAAATCTTACAGACGCACATACAAATATTGTCAATGGATTTGTTAAATAAATTCATGTTACTGAGCGTTACGTTACTAAGCACGGAAAATCTACAATTGATTCACGAAAGGCACCTTCATTGTAAGAAAGTCACAGTGTTGTGTATAGTTTATGTCTAAAGAATTAATAAACCTTTGTTTTTTGAAAATTTAGAAGAGCTAGCGGAAACCCTAAATGCCGAGCATTAGAGACATATGCTTCAAAACTTTAACCTGTCTCAGTTCGGAGAGGTTGATGTCTAATGATTTTAGCAGGATTGTGATAGAAGCAATTCTACAAGGTAATAGCGCTTTTGATAAAACATTTCTATAATCGATTAATCTAAAAAAAAAGCAGAGACCTGAGAGGGCCCCCAAGATCTCCGGTTCTCACGGCCTCTTTCTCATCTTCTTTATTCGGTATTAAATGGTCCCCATATACCGAATATACTTCTAAAGCCTCTGTTTACAATTTGGAATTTTCCAGCCACAAAATTCACAATACGCTTTATCTCCCATGTATTAGCATTTCTTTCAAATACATTAGATCTTTGTTGGCATTCATTACATTGACAAGCATATCAGGGAAATTATACTTCATAGACAAAGTCAATAGAAAAGACAAATAAAAAAGTTAACAAAACGAGTAGAAAGAAACCTAATCGGAGTTACAATAATAAGATAATAAACGTTTTGCAAAGATAATAAAAATAAAGTAAGAAAACATAACGAGGAATCTACAGAATTCGAAATATTAATTGATCTACAAGAAGGATTTATACTTAACCCTCTACTATTTTTGTTCGACATTATAAAAAATGTAGATAAAAATCTAAAAGAATTAAAATCTGGAAAATTAAACAAGTGACTTTACTTTTGTTTGCGGATGGTATGATACTAATAGCAGAGTCAAAAATATTACATAAAAATTTAAGTATTTATCAGACAAAACTTAGAAAAAGTAATATGAAAATTAATAAGAGAAAATAAAAACCATGGTGAAGACGCAATAGCACAGGGAAAGAACCATAAAACCTCTTTAAATGGGAAACTACTATAGGGTAATTTTTTTAGTGCATCCGAACTTTAAATTCAAATAAACAACAAACCAACTTGTTTTATGGGAAATAACATTAAGTGGCATTAATGTCAGAAATTGTTTTCAGATAAATATCCGCCACGACGCATTCTATCAATCAATTTTTTTTCGACGACTTTTTCGAGCAACTGGAGTCTAATGTCTGCAATTGACCAAGATATGTTAGCTTCTAAGGCGTCAATAGTTGCTGGTTTATCGGCATAGACCAAAGATTTAACGTATCCCCATAACATATATAACAAATCACATCACATAACGACACGTGGCCAATTAACAGGTCCGTTCCTCGAAATAATTTTCTAACTGAATTGTTCCCCCAATAAATTGATTGTTGCGTTAGCTGTATGACTTGTGCAGCTAGCCTGTTGGAACCACATCTCTTCTAGATTAAAAATATTCAAATTCGGAATTAAATAATCATTGATCATCGCTCTTTAACGATTCCCATTAACAGTAACTTTCCAGCTTGATTTTTTAAAGAAATACGGCCCAATGCTGTTACCGGTGTACAATCCGCATCATACGGTGCATTTTTTGGATACCACGGTAATTGTTGGATCATTTGCGAAATATTTTCACTCCAAACATGGTAACTTTGTTTATTAACGTCACCATTTACCCAAAAATCAGTTCTGCCGTCAAACAAAATTTTCCTGTTAAATTTATGAGTCAAGCTGCAATTGATTTTGAGCCCACTCACCGAACGTACGATGCAAACTATGCGCAAGCTAAATCATGTAAAGCATCAGACCAGATTTTTACGCAAAATTTTCCATGTAGTAGAATAACAACGCCCAACTTCCTGCGAATTGATAAATCTGGATCTTCATCAACAATGCCAGCAACAGCGACGATATTTTCTTTAGAACACACAGTTTCTTGTCTTGTCTTTATTTTAATATCGAGCAGCGGGAAATGCATTAGGAATTTGTCGATAATTCGGCGAATAAATCGCTCGGTTGAATCGCTAATCGCTAATTTTGATAATAAATTTCGAAACTTTGAAGCGTGGCTCTCATGTTAAATGTTTCATGATGATTTGCCAAACTACACCGAATAAGTTTGACACTAGAGGTGTACAAACTACGAGAAACTGTAGTTCATTTGAGGGCAACGCTTATCGGAAGTTCAAACACACTAAAAAATCACCCTTTATAATACGATTAAGAATAACACATTTTTAGAGAGGAAGGAAGTATTAAAACTATTATTATAGTGAGACCTTCTTTAATAAATGGACAATCTAGACAAAAACAGAAATGCACTAGTATCAGAACAAAGAAACATAAAACTGGTAGGAAGAATAACTAAAGAGAGAACTTGATTAGGACACCTGCACAGAATGAACAACTCAAGAATAACCAGGCAAGTGTACGAAGCAATACTGCATGGCAAGAATAAAATAGAAAGATCAGCAATGGGATGAGAAGAACAAGCGAAACAAGCAACAGTTAAATTAGAAATTAAACAGTGTGAGATTGGCGTATAAATCTATAATCTTAAGAATTTCAGTATAAATAGATAAATCGATATATGGTAGCTTTATTAGATGTCCTTTCTGGTCCCTACTACATTTGAGATAGTGCTACCCAGATAAGTTTCTTCAACGGTTTTTAATAACATACCTTCTGTGTTTATGATTACTGACTGAGTAGTGGTATGAACTCATGAAAAACAATATTTTTTTAGCTGCATTAAATAATACTTTTTCTAACTTTATATAATCAAAATGCACGTAGTGTCCAGATATCTTGCATAAAGTTAACTCATTCAAAATTGCACGAAGATATTAGAACCACACTAATTAAATATTTTAAATCATTTACATGACGAACGTAATTATCCAGCTGGGAACGAACAATTTTTTGTAGATCGAGCCCAATTTAGTATTCACCGTTTCCAGATTAACAGCCCATCCGTTGTCGTTATTATCTCTAATAGAGCAATTTAAATTCTCCCGATCGGGAATTATGAAACTGCGGGACAAATGACAGTTATCCATTGTCTCACGGAAGGTATCGATTAAACTTCACTACTTTAAAAATACGTTCCTAATAAACGTTTCGTCCTTACTTAACTATGAACCGACGAACTAAATGTTTCTAGATTAATAATCAGATAAGACAATCCTGAAAGTCTGGATTTAATTAGGCAGGTCCGTATTTAGTACAATATTTTTATAGGAATTGTACATGATTCGATCGATCTCCAACAGCCTCTTGCCAGATTTTTATGTGGCATCATTTTTATGTGGTTTCATTATCATTCAAAGCATCAAAAAATTCTTCTAGTAGATTTCATTCAAATACTGCAAGCATTTCTTCTATTTTCTTTGAGTGTCCACGTCTTACAACCATAAGTGACTACTGTCAGAATGAGTGTTTTATATATGTTGACTTTTGTGTCCCTTAGTATGAGTTTAGATCTTAGAACAAACCACACAGAGTAAATAGTTTCATTACTCTCTATAGTACGATTTGTGATTTCCTTCCCAAATAAGGAAATTCCTTAACAACTTCGATGTTATCATCGGTCCAGTTCTGTTTTCATTTTCGACTAGTTCTCATTTCCAGTACATTTGTTTTGTCTATATTTATTTCTAGACAAGCTCTTCCGGCTTCCATCTTCATTTCTATATAGAAACCCTATCGGTTTTTCTGTGTTTATCACTATTTTGTTTACACCTATGTCGATTTCACTAATGATTTTGTTCAATACTATTTTAAACATATCGCAAGCCCTGTCCGATCTAAAATTCTACCGTGGTGTCTTTTTGGAATTCATAGTGTGAATTAAAGTATATTATATATAATTAGAAGAGGAGAGCTCAGGACCGTGTTAGTTGAGAACATGCTAAAGAGGCCTTCATTCTGCAGTGGATTGACACGGGCTGATAATGATGATGATGATATATATATATATATATATATATATATATATATATATATATATATATATATATATATATATATATATATATATATATATATATATATATACCGTTACGATCTTGAGCTCTCCTCATCTAATCGGGTCCAATATACTTAATGAAATATTTCCTTCGCTTCCGACCGTGTTAGTTGAGAACATGCTAAAGAGACCTCCATTCTGCAGTGGATTGACACGAGCTGATAACGATGATGATGATGATGATGATATATATATATATATATATATATATATATATATATATATATATATATATATATATATATATATATATATATATATATATATATATATATATATATACCGTTACGATCTTGCGCTCTCCTCATCTAATCGGGTCCAATATACTTAATGAAATATTTCCTTCGCACCTTCGGTCTTCTCTGTGGGCGTTTGAGTTCAAGCGGTATCCACTGCAAGATTGCGTTGGTCCACCTATCGTCCCATCGCCTGGATATATGGCCTGCCCACCTCCTTTTCAATTCCTTTACTCATCTAATGATGTCACATATCTTCGTTTGTTCTATTATCCATGTGCATGGCTTTTTGTCTCACCTTATCCCATACTTTTGTTAGGATTAGTTTCGGCGGGAGGTTTATAAGTTTGGTCAGCCTATTCAGAAGGTGTCAGATATATATTTTCAGTTAGTGATACTTATAATCCCAAATAAAAAAGATCCCGATAAGGACGTTGTTGAAATTGAGGTTATAAACGTAATACTGAACGACGTGTCAAAACATCTGCTGAAAAGGTTCTACAAAACACACTCATACCTTGTTCTGGACTTTGTATTGTTGTAGATAAAGTTTTGTTGGAAATAGTAGATGTAGTTTATGCTTAATAAACACTAAATAAAAAGTGGCCCAAATTGGACGCCGAAATAATATGTCCGAAAAATGGTCACTTCAATTTCGCATAATCCGATCGATTTCATAGATTAGGCTTTTGAGATCATCAACTGTTTGTTGCTGTGAGTTGCTGACGTAGACCTTGGATTTCAGATAGCTCCACAAAAAAAGTCTTTTTCTTCCTCTTCTTCCCGTAATGCTACGTCCAGCCACCCTTTGCCTGTTTTTGAAGTACAGTAGTTCTTCAGCCTCTCTTCTTACATTGCCCAGTTATCATGTCTTTGGTCTACCTCTTTTTCTATTACCTCCTATTCACCCGTCCTATTCAATTTCTTTCGATATTTGGTTTTCTGGCATTCTCGCCACGTGTCCCACTCAGTTGTGTTGATGAACCGACTATGTTCATCATACAATATCCAATTCTACGTATAACTGCTTGAATTTAAAATTATTTGATTATCATTCACACCAAAAATTCTTGTGATGTCTCTTCTTTCAAATACTATAAGGATCTCTTCTGATTTCTTTGTAAAAATTCACATCTCGCAGTCTTAAGTCTAAACACATCTAATGAGTATTTTATGCCAAATGAGTGTCTTATGCCAAACCTTCTGTCGCAAACCTTCTTCGATCTGAAATTTTACATTTTTTCCTTGGTTTTCCTTCCGTCAGTCTTAATCCCTCTACAGCCTTTCCTAATATTTTCTTGGCCGATCTTTCGCTATCTATCCTCTCGATGTGGCCCCATCAACTCAGTCGTTTGCTCTTAATTTCCTTCACAAAATCTGGACTATTAAATTTTGTTGCAGTTCTTCATTCATTCTAATTCTCCAAGCTCCTTCCGTTTGAATGGGACCATATACTTTCCTCAGTATTTTCCCTTTTCTTTTATAGTGTCCACGTTTCTGGCCTATGCTAATTGAAAAACAAGTTTATAGTTGAAAAAATGACTTTATTCTTCCGTATATTCTCGCTTAAGCTTAATACATTTTTTTCAGCATTTTTTCACGCAAATTTTTGCATCGTTTAGAATATATTTTATTCTTTCGAAAAATATCCAAATATTGGTTAGAAAGTTTTACTCGAAGTCGTTTTGATCAAAATTTAACTAATGGGGCATCCATCTTTCACATATCATTCTCAAACCCAATTCCTTTTTCAAAATATAAAACAGTCGTTCAGTTGAGATGTCTATGGACTTAGTAATTTCACTCAAAGTCAATTGGCTGTCATCCATAACCATATCGCGTATAGAATTAATTACTTGTTCAGTAATTGTATTTAGTGAACGTTCAGAATGAGGATCATTATCCAGTCTTGTACGACCACGTTGAAACTCACCTGCCCACTTACAATCTCCCTCTCTCCCCTAATACATTTACCATTTCATTATGAATTTGCATTGCTTTTAAACATTTTTTTACAAAGAATTTAATCACTGCACAATTTTCAATATTTTCCATTTAAAAAAATAACACTGATACGTTTACTTTAAGCTGCTGTTTTTATACGAATGAATTGACAGATCAACTTAAAACTTCACAATGTTCATATGAAGGATGAAACTTCAAATGTAGTAGATTATATAGTTCTTTTACTGCTCTATAGGTGTCACTCCGCAAACGTTTCAATTAGCCTATTAGTGCAGATCTAGTAATTGCTGATTATAACTTTATTCTTGTATTCCTCAATATTGATTTGGATATTAAAAGATAATCTTAAAATTTAACATTTTCAAAATTCACATCCGGCGTTCAATTTAAACTACTTAACATAAATAAATAATATTTTCTGTCAGTAATGCGTATTGTTTTGTTTTTCTTCTGAACATATACATTCACCCTGTAGATTGCCAATTACGATTGTACAATTAAGAATATATCCCAATCCGATCCTGTGAACCAAAGAGACATCTTTCATTTATAGATTGCGAGGTATTTAAATATTTTACGTGGTACACCTTGACACGCAAGATTTGACGATCCGATTGTCGTTTCGTAATTTTTCAATGATAAAATATAGAAGTGATTTTAATGATCGGTTTGGATAATGAGGCAGTTAATTTACTGAAATTATTGCCCTTATTACGTTTCACAAGCGTGATTTTCCGCTTGGACATAAAAGACAACTATTAGACGTAATTTGGGCATTTATTGGTTAATAAAAACGTTGAGCGATTGAAATTTTGACAGCCCGATCACGAACCTTTTAGGATAATAGGCTGGAGAAGGAAAATAGAACGAGACAATTATAGTAAATTAGAAAATGAAAACTTTTATTATGTCAGAATATTATTAAAATATTGATTTTCTGCTATTACTATGTTCTCTATTAATTACGAATAATATGTATAGTAAATTGGGGTTTAATTATTACGCGCCAAACCTATTTTCTGCTGATCACTTATGCATGGTCTCTAAACCGGGAAGCTAGTAGAATTTGTGGAACTGATGTGGTTGGTCATTAATACCCGATATTTTATATATATTGTTTAAACGGCACAATTATTGTTTTGTAAATAAAATTATTATCCGTAGCTCACTTATTCTCCAGTATACAGTAACAGTGTCACTATATATTAGTCATAATAACTAATAAAATGAAGCTTCAATTTTTTTCTGAATCTTAGCATTTATTAATAAACAAGTAACTGGTAGGAAAGAATGTTTATTAAATTTACTGAAAAACTATCTCAAATTTTAAAAACTTAATCCTTGCACTCACTGTAAACTGAAATAGTGTATTCACCACAAATGGCCTTTCTGCAGGAAGGTTATGTGACTTTGGTCATTCTGTGAATCTAGTACGGGCAACCTGAGCAAATTTTACTTTTTTTGGCTGTACTTGAGAAGTACTTGGCACAACACTCAATTTTTAAAATATCTTTGATACTGGCCTTATCTCCTCAAAGTTACAGTATCGTACCGTTCCCACAACCACGGCTTATCGGCTAAACTTTGCACGAATGCTCTGCGTTTTAATACTCTTTGCCATTTTCCAACCATGTTAGATACGTATAAAATATACGCGTTAATTATGCATAGGTTCAGGATATCATTAAATGTGCATTGAGGCCATCTATTTGTTTTACGATTGCAGCTAGTGGCTACATACCATACATCTGATCGATAGAATCGACAGCTCCTTTCGTACTGTTGTAAAAATGTACGATTTCAGGTTTCTTTGTGATGGACTTAATGTCTGGCTGTCCATGCACTGTCGATAGAAGAAAAACCACTTTGTTTGATTTCGGTTTATATGAGACCAGGGTCCTCTCAGCTTCAAAACTAAACATTGAAGTGTTGACATTCCTAGTTTTTGTGTTTTTCATTTCTGTCGAGATCTAACGTTTATTGCTGCGTAATATGCCAACAATAGTTAGTTTGTAAGAAGGTTGAATCTGTTCTGAAGCAAGTGGTACGGACGTAAACCGTAGAAAGGTTCACAAAAGTGTTTCATAAAATGTATGGCAAGAGTCGTGTTTCGCTACAATTTGTATCTTTACCCAAATATAGTCTAGCATTACATACATATTTTGAGTTTGAATCTGCACCACTAAAATCTGATGCCATATTTGTTAGGCGTATCTGATAACTTATGAATCCAACTAATTGTTAATCGATTGTCAGATAAGAAATGGGGTTGTGCCATTTTTTAAAATTTAAAATGAATTTCTCCCAAAATTCTCTTATTGGCAGGAACTTATCTGACGCTCTTTTTTCTGGTAGCTCTTTCGCCCGACACCATCTTAGCAAGAAGTCAAATCTGTTAGTACTCATACACGCTCGAAAATGCTGCCACTTCGTTTGGTGTCGAATAACGTTCGCGTTGGTAAATGGTTACTTTTTATAGCAACTAGTTGTAAGAGGAGACAGAGCAAAGCTGTCATTTCGTTAGCTGATTTTGAAGAATTAGTATGAGACAATTCTTTGTACTTCACATTTTTCAACTCAAATTCAGCATTTATGTGAACTACAATCTGATCAGTCATTTCATCGGAAATAAACAAATAAAATAATAAAATCGGTTCTAACATATCCCTTGCTTCATTAACAGGCATAGAGTGAATAACATTTCGAACTGATATACGGGTAGTTGAGAAATGTGGAGTGGTTTCCCTGTGAAGATGATGGTAGACATGGCTGCGAACGCTCGGAGGAATCATCATCATAGTCTAGGATCTTATTTCTATTTTGACTGCCTCTGACAACATTCAGCTCATCAGCGGAAGAAACCAAAGATTCTTCTTCACTTTCGGCGATGTCTACAGGTAAGTCCTCCTCCAAGTTGTCATCTGGTTGAGAGTGCGAAAGATCATCTGGTAGCCATCCGATTACTTGGTCATCATCGTGGTTGTCAGAATCATTAAAAATCCGCATGATTTTATCTTGATCTCGTTTCAAATTCATCTAAAACTGAAAATATCGTCTTGACAAAATGTTCAAATACACAAATTTAGCTAGAAAATACATAAAAAATAAGTAACAAACTTTTTATTATGTTAGAGAAAGTTATAATATTAATTTCAACCAATTAATACGAAATTTCTTTACACAAAATATCAATAAATAATCAAAATTATTTATAACTTACCTTGAATCACTTTTCTCACGTTGCACTAAATATACTCTGAGAGGTTAATAAGTAAAGAGGTAGTAAAATGCTTGCGGATGCAATGCATATGCACAAGCTGTAGCTTGTGAGAGATTAGTATGAGCCCAATCAGGAAGGTACTGTGCATGACAAGGCGGAGAAGTACCGGGAATATACTTAAACAGCGAATGCATCGGAGTCTATGAAACTAATGTTTAGTGATCTAAGGTTATACTGGCAAAGAAAAAAATTTAACGCAATTTAAAGTTTACAAATATAATCCAAGGGCATGAGATCGCATGATCTTGGTGGCCAGTTGACATTGCCATTTCGCGAAATACCGTATCCAGGAAACTTTTCTTGTCATAAATCGGTGTGTGACAAGTCTTTTTAAAAGAAAACATTGTTTATATACATGCTTATCAGTTCAGGTCAAAGATATTCTATTAGCATATTCCTATAACGTTCACGATGATCCCATTAT
This sequence comes from Cosmopolites sordidus, assembly GCA_031761425.1. Taxonomy (NCBI): domain Eukaryota; kingdom Metazoa; phylum Arthropoda; class Insecta; order Coleoptera; family Curculionidae; genus Cosmopolites; species Cosmopolites sordidus. The sequence goes on from JARFXV010000837.1 coordinate 737,574, forward strand.
CGTCTTGAAGAAAATGAGGTCTTATCACTCTTTCAGTCGAAAACCCGTACCAAACAGTCTGAGCAGGAAGCTTGAATCACTTGAAGATTTTCATCGGCTCAAATCCTGCAATTATGTTTGTTCACAAACCTATTAAACCAGAAGTCTGCTTAGCGGAAAATATTATTTTTCCCCAAAGTGGGGGTCGCCTGCTATCTGCTGTAGAGTTCAATTCGCGAATTTTCGATGCAGATAATGATCTTTGCTTTGGTTGGCGGCTTTGGTTTTTGAGCTAATCGAACTTTATTAGCCTTACAACGAAAAAATACAGGGTGTGGCAGTTAATAATTCTTTTTTTTTTAAGAGATGGCGCAGGAAACTATAGTCTGTTCTCAGTCTAATCTTTTATGTAATTGTATTGCAATGACACTACTTTTCAAAACGTTGATCATTGATGTTTATTTCATTAGTGAGTTTAATTAAGTTAATGTCATATTTTTTTCGAGTGGCAAACATGTCGAGTTTCGAGCCAAATAAAGAGAATTTGCGCGAGTGAAAGCCGTCGTATATTTGACAGAAACTTACGGTGACTATGTCCCAATGCAAGACACTTTTGGGCGTTGGTTTAAATCAAAGGTCTCTAAACTACGACCCGCGGGCCAAATCCGGCCCGCCAATGTCTTCAATCCCGCCCGCGACTAGCGAATTTAGCAAGCGTATGCTCGTTTAGAGCGTGTACTCGACGACTAGTTTAGAAATTATAGATAATGGCAGGAAAATTCAAACGGTTTTGGCCCTTGGAACTTATTGGGGTAATTAGTATATCCCTAAGGTTGGAAAGTTTGGAGACCCCTGGTTTAGACGATTCAAAACACTTCAACAATTTCGGAGATGTCGAAAAATGGCATGTTGACTGGACCACCTCAAAAGATGTACGGTTTTTCTGGGAGGGCATCCACGAATAGCCGGAGAGATGGGAAAATGTGTTACTAATGATGACACTTACTTTGAATAAACCATTTTTTTATATTTCTTCCAAATTAAACGTGTTTTTTTTAAGACAAAATTAAGGATTATTAATCTGACATACAATTATGTTTTACAAAAACAAATCTTTGTAATTATTCAATTTAAAAAAATAAGAAACAATTCGATTTGATCTAAAATTTTAAACCAATCGTTCATATAAGAAACTGATATCCAATGCCTCTACTTAAGATAAAAATATTATATTCAAAAGTTTTAATTTGAATCTACCAATGAAGACTGTAAAGTTATAAGGCGGTTATCTCAGAGAGAAAAAGAAAGCATCATAAATTGTCTATGTTCGGTTCCCGTTTGTGCCCTTTCGTCGCATGTCTGCACCAGGCTTCATTTCTCCGACCGTATTTATGCGAAAATACCAAATAAATTTGCCTTTGTCGTAAAATTAATGTCTCTACAAATATCGGCAATATCCTTCATAAAACTTCTGTTGAAATTAATTAAGGTAAATTTTATAAATCATTTAAGTCATACAGCAATGGAGTTATTTACACCCTTTTAACAGGCAAGTGCATTTTAAGTACAGATTATAGACTATTAACTTACTTAGAGAGCAACGGCCAATTCTTTACTATTCTGTGATTTTTTAAATGATAGGCGACAAAAATTGTCAATGGCTCTCTATACGAGGATATAGTGAAAAATCAGATTCTTTTCCGATAGATGGCGATGCGATTACAAAGACGATTGTATTTCAGAATAGTAGCTTGTTTTCTAGCAACATCTACATGAATTTCAGACCGAAACGACATTTAGTTTTATTTTCACAGTTTTCGAAAGCCCATAAATTCGATAACTCCAAGATAGCAACTTGGAGAAAAATAAATTTCGTGTCTTCATTAATTCAATTCTTTTTACAAGGAAAAATCATCCCATATACTGAATACAAATTTAAAATGTATCATGAAGACTCTGCTCCTTCATATTTCATGGTTTGTAACTGGTGGTCGAACCACCAACTCGCCCAGTTGGAAAAAATATCGCGCAAACTGAACAAAAATAGAAAAAGTCCACTCTTCACACTTCATGGTTCATAATTGGTTTACTAAGTGTCGAGGTGGTCGAACCAGCATAAGTGATGTTTCGCACTCAGGACGCCATGTTGAGGTTACTACTAAAGAAATGGTCGACGAACGCATATAGAACATCATATAAGAAAATTTGGGCATGATAAAGCTATCAGCGCGACCAGTGTCGCCTTTACTCAATGCGAGCCAGAAACAAAATCGGGTAAACACTTCACGACGGTGCATAGACATACGTACGCACAATCAGAAGAAGTTTTTCCGGCAATTTATGACTGTTGATGAAACGTAGATTCATCACTATACACCAAAAACGAACAAAATGTCGAAAATGCTTTCACTGATCATAAAGGAATCAAAAAATAAACTCCAGACTTTGGCCCATCCTACTTCTTTTCTGTTTCCAAACATGAAGAAATGGCTGCATGGAAAGAAATTTACATCAGATGAAGATACCATTGCCAAAACAGGAAACTGTTTTGAATCGTTTTTCGAAAAGTCGTACTTTTTGAAAGGATTAAAAAGTGGAAAATCGTTGGGGCAAGTGTAACGAGTTGAAAGAAGGAAGATGATTTCCTATAAAAACTATCTTTTACTATACCCTCGTAGTATTGCACATACATTTTCCTAGTTCAATGGTAAAAAGATTACAGTAGTGCAAAACTCAAAATTAATTGGCATGAGCCTCCTTTAAGTAATTTGATCATTCTAAAATTCATATTCTTAATATACATAGCATATAACAATGGGAAACTTGCGTTTTCTTTTTATTTTAATGACCTTTTCTTTTTATCGCTAAAATAGATATAAATATTTAATCGGAAATCCATTTTATTTTATAATTTTAAATTTTAATGACCTTGAATGACCTCACTACTTGATATGCCATCTGTCGGATATAATATGTGTCGAGCGGTATTGGGACGTCACAATATAAAACATTTATTTTTAATTTTATAAAAAAACTAAGGAACAATTATGCAAAAATTTAATGCTCAAAGATTTTTTTTTATTTCAAAAATCGATTACAACTCCAATTTTGAAAATATAAAGTCAGTTCAAGTTCCCCATTGTTTGTGCAAAACATACAAATTCGTTGGTGAACCAAACTCGGCATTATTGAAACATACCAGCACAATTCATCTATTATATACAGTATGTCCAGTAGAAAAAGTGACCGGATGAATTTTGGCGAAACCATCCAGTAGCGCCATTTTTTAACCAATACAAATATTATACGCTAGCAAGAAATTTGCTCAAAAATGTGCAGTCTCGTGAAAGTCGCAAGTATCAACCATGCTCTTATTACTGCTTTTAAAAACCTTTAGATTGGGACAAAATCAAAAACAAAAAATAGGGTAATATATCACCAAACAGTTTTTAATAAACAAGGGACATCTGGGATTGTCTCATATAACATCAACATTGTTCAAAATTAGCAGCATGAAACAGTGGAAAAAAATGGGAATCGAACACAATTCTCTATAGATTACAATTTTCCAACGACCAAGCAATAATGTCAAATAATAATGATGCGTTAATTGATAGAAAAGTTCGGCCTTGTATGTATGAAAACGAAAACTAGATGAACGTACGTACAAAAACTTTAAGGACCTTAAACAAATATGCAGAACGGAATCATTTGCTACAAAACTCGAGCAACAGTTGATCAGCTAAATCAACAATTACCTGGTCGGATAATTTCACGAAATTCCATGATCACTTGATCACTTGATTAGCAAGATCTTGTGATTTAACACGGTTCGACTTAATTTTGTGGTGTTATCTGAAATCAAAGCTCTATGCCAGCAATCTACAAAGACTTATGAAATGAATGCAAAAATACAAAGACTTATGAAATCAAACGTGTCATCAACGAAATTCAACGTGTGATCAATGACTCAAAAATGAAATCCAATGTGTTATTAATGAAATTGCCCAGAGATCGTGCAAAATTGTAATTGAAAATTTTGTGAAAAGAATCAAAATAGAATACTCAATAAAAATCCATTCATAAATTCAGTCTGTCATCAATTAAATTCAACGCGTTATCAGAAATGGAATTCAACGTGTAATTAATGTAATTGATCAGAGATTGTACGAAATTATATGTTGTGAAAAGTACAAAAATTTGTAGACGAAACCGTCATTTGTCACAGCATTTGTCACAAGTTGTCATATTTACGAGGGTTGTTATTTATGTGTCCGGAATAATAAATAAAAACAAATTTCATTGAAAATGGTTTCATTGTTTTTCAAAATATTCCCCGTTATGATCATATTGCATACGTTTGAACCAATTTTCATAGCACTTTTTCCATTCCGATTGAGACCAAAACATACATTTTGAACGGATGAACCGCTTCTTCTGGCGTCGAAAATCGTCCATTACGTGGTTTATTCTTCACGGACGTGAACAAAAAAATAATATTGGATACCAAATCATGACTGTACGGAGGAAGACCCATCAATTCGATGTTGGTTCATGCGAACCAACGCATGAACCGCTTCTTCTGGCATCGAAAATCGTCGACCACGTAGTTTATTCTTCACGGACGTGAACAAAAATAAATTAATGAATGCCAAATCAGGACTGTACGGAGGAAGACCCATCAATTCGATGTTTTAACCAGTCAAATATTGAAATGTTTGATCCGATGTGTGAGAGCTCGCGTTGTCATGATGAAGAGTAAGCCTGCGTCGCTGGTTGTTTTTTCCTATTTCTTCAAAGATTTCTGGCAAACAAATGGTTGGGTACCATTCAAAATTAACCATTCTACGATTCTCTAGTGGTACCTACAGTGCCACTAGAGAATGGAACTAGTACAGTGGCTACCCACGTGCTCATTTATTCTAAAAAACAGGCGACAGATTTCGAAGTACTTCTTGTGCGAACAATTTTTGTTGGGTTTAGCTCGTTTTGAAAGACCCATACAGTCGACTGCTGTTTACTTTCTGGCTCATAAGCATATATACAAAATTAATCACTTATATAGATGTATACACGGCTTTTGACGCACTACAATTGTATGTTTTAGGCATTTCTTTGCGCTAAGTCACACGAACCTTTATTTAAGCGATTGTCAAATTATCACTAAACAACACAAATAGCGTCCGTATGACAAAATATTCTGAGTACGTATACAGTCAACGATCTCAAACTTTATGTATGTATGTACTTCATGTATATGTCAGATGGCGCTTAGCAACAACATTCTTGTCAAATCTGGATGCATAAATAGCAACCCTCGTAATCTAAGAGTATGTACATCAATACTCAATAAAAATCCAATCATAAAATCAATAAATAAAATTATTTAATTTCCAATTTTATTCCGGCGTTCAATTTGGGCCGGCCGTAAAAACTCTGCTCTGCATTGTGCTGATACTAGAATTCGTCCTGTTTTTCGCGCTGGATAATATTGCATCACAAAATTGGTGTCTACTTCACACGTGCAAAGATTTGATGTTAGTTGACAGAAGGAACTTCAACAAATACTTAAGAACAAAATTGTGATTTTTTAATTTTGTTAAGCTCTCAAAATGGCAGAAATTAAAGAACAGTTTCTCCATATTATACTTTTTTATTTCCGAAAAGACAAGAATGCTTCGCAGATGCAAAAGGAGATATATTCTGTGCACGTTGACGATTTTAGGTGCTGTAAATAGTTTAGAAACTTTCGTAAAAACAATTTTAACCTTAGCGGTGCCCAACATTCTGGGCGACCGGCCGAGGCTGATGGCAACGAAATATTGAAGCTATTTGAAAGGGATCGACATGGAATGAATCGAATCGAAATCGAATTTGAAAGGAATCGACATGAATCGACATGGACAATGAAGAATTTCTTGGAATTAGCCAGTCAACACCGAATATGATAACGTCATGATATCAGTACATATGATATCAGTAAAGGTGATAACGTCAACTTGGAATAGTAATCAAGACCGATGTATAGGTGCCGTGATTCTATATTGAACCGCAACGAAATCGATTCATTTTTAAAGCTGATAGTTCCAGGTGATGAAAAATGGATTGTGCATAATTATGTTAAGCGTAAGAGATCATGGTGTAAGTGCAGAGATGCTCCTTTAATCAGCCCAAAAGCCAGTTTACATCCGAAGAAGTTTGTGCTATGTATTTGGTAGAACTGGAAATGATTGTATATTATGAGCTGTAACTTGAAAATCAGACCCTTAATTCGGAGAAATACTTTTCACAATTGGGGATTAAAGCGAGCAATTGGGCAGAAGCGGCCCGATACAGAAAGTGTATTACATCGAGAGAATGCTAGACTACACATATCTGGCCACCCGACACAAACTTCTACAACTTGACCGTGATGTTTTGATCATTTTCTACATGTAGATTGCTTCAAAATATCTAAAATGCTAAAAACTTTACTTCCTTGGGCGATTTGAAAAATCACCTGGGTCAGTTCTTTAGCCAAAATCTCAAAATTTCTACCGGAATATTAGAAAATATTATTGAACAGAACAGCACATACTAAAATATCTTTTTTTCAAAAAAATAGGAAGAAGTTTTGCATCAACCCAATATAAATATTTTTTTATGTATTTTATCGATTGCTCATCTATCGGCTTGTATCTCCAAAAGTATCGTCATGTTTGTTGCATTTCGGTTGCATGTTCGCTACTATTCACTTCTGGTTCGTATCGCGACTAACTTTTTCGAAAGGCAGAAATACATTGACAAGTCGCAACTTCAAACTTTCTGATTAATAATTGCAGAAAAACGGAAGTCGCAAGCGTGTAGTCGAACACGGCAATTTTGAATATTTCATTGTGAGCAAAGTTGGTCGAAATGGTCAATAGGGAAACACTATATTTATACATGTTTTCAGACTTTACCGTAATATAAAGTACGAACTGTAATTATTCAGTTGCGCATTGAAACTTTGTAGTAACTATAATATCATTTTATTATCTAATCAATTCAACACCATACTATTTACTTTAATATTTATTTGAAGTTGGAAAACAATGAATGTCTAGAATTTAAATGTTTGATTAGTTTAAAAGAGTATAATATAAATACACAAGTAGTTTAAAATATAGTGAATTTATGTCATAGAAATCATACTAGCGGCGCCCTCTAATTATAACTTATAGAATACAATATTCAAAACGTTATATTGTCGATCGTGTACAATATCATTAGAATTAATTCATAATAATCATTTGTATAAGATATCTTGTAACGGTTATCTTATATCAACTCATAAATATTAAATTTTGTATGAGATTTAAAAAAACGCTCACCGAAACGCTAAGATTATTTAAATAACGACGATAGAGTGAAAAGTCAGATACTATTTAAATGAAATATTGTTTGAAATATAAATAAATTAATTATTGTCTCCTTTTAGCTCGATACACTCCGCCCAACGATTTTCCAACTTTTTCCAAAAAGCACGACTTATTAAACTGTGCAAAATAGATCTGAGTATGATGAAGATAATGTAATGATATGTCTCTTGCCAATCCTAGAAAACAGTTGCAAATACTTCTCTGGCCAATGGAAATCTCTTCGACTTCTTCGGGACAGGTTTATCGAATAAAACGCATCGCACGTACAATATTCTCAACGTTATATTGTCGATCGTGTGTAATATAATTAGAATTAATTCATAATAATCATTTATATGAGACATCATGTAACGGTTATCTCATATCTGCATTGAAGCAATTCACACATATTTATTTTTCTATGAAATTCAAAAACACCTCTTAGGAAACATTAGGATTATTTAAATAACGACTATAGAGTAAAAAGTCAGATCCTTTCCAAATGAAATACTGTTTAAATCCTCTCTGTCCAGCGATTTTCCAATTTTTTCCAAAAAGTGTTGTTAAACTGTGCAAAATAAACCTGTGTATGATCTACCTCGATTATCTCTTTGATTTCTTTCAGGCCAACCATTTTCTCATATTTGGAAAATTGGCCAGTGTCAAATGCATTAACGTACTGAAATTGCACTTTTTTCGAGAATTTTAACCCACCATAATACTCTCCTGTAATCGACTTTCTCTTTTATGATAATATCAAGCAAATTCCAGGAAAACAGAGACCATTTCTGGCCGATAGAAGGCTCTTCGTTTTATTCGGGACAAGTTCGTCGATTAAAACGCACTGTTTTGATCAATTCATCGTTTTTGAAGTATAGTGATGAATCCAAGTTTCATTAATAGTCACCGATCGCTATTGAAACTTCTTCGGATTGCCCTTATATATGTCTAAATACACTCGATTCGGTTTTTGACTAACAGGATATCATTGATTTTGCTGATTATTTCTTCAATAGTGACCTATGACATCGAAACTCAGTACACCACTTATGAACCATGAAATGTAAAGAAGCAGACTCCCCATAATAATTTTTCAACTTTTCTTCGATTTGCCCGATAAATTTTCTGCAAAAATATTGTATTCAATCAACAAATTCGTTTTTTATGATATCAACAATATCTAACTTATCTTCTTTCAAATACTGTCAAAACAAAATATGCGACACTACTGCCATCTATCGGAAAAATATTTTCGCTGTATTCTCTAATATGGTAAATTCAAGTGTAAGTCTGACTGAAACAATCTAATGACGGCAGTGAAGTATTTTTCTAGGTTTACTAGGGCTTGTTCTTGCTTTCATATTTAATAAGTCAATTACAGTATAAACTAAACTAAAAAGAAAGGTTCTTTGCGAAAACAACATTATTTTGAAAAGGCCAATACATATAAAATCGACCGCTTTATTCGCTCAGTCACACTCCGCTTCAATGTGGATATTACAACATATCTAGTATTTAAGCCAGATGCTTCTCTTTAATCCCTATACTATTTTGTCTCACAAGGTAATCCAAAGACAAGGCCATTATAACAGATATAGACATATCTACATATGTCTACTTTATATCTACATATAAAAGCAATATTAAATTCTTAGCTAAACTAAAGAAAAAATAAAACTAAATGTGAAACTACAAATAAACAGTGACCCAGGACAAACCCAACTGACCACTCCAGTCTATCCTAAATGTGTGTTTATGATGAATACATTACTCCCCGTTAATGTAGCCAATCTTAAACCAAACAAATCAAGGTTAGAGGACTTTACGCGGATCATAAGTGCGGCAGACATAAAATAGTAGAGCCTTGATTGCATGGTTGATATTAAGTAATGCGACATAAAATAGTCTGTGTTTACTTTTATTAACACAATACAATCAATCTGATAGTTGCAAAGATTAAACAGAAACACTGGAATACGTACAGTTTACAGTTCTGTAGCAATGAAAATGACAATCGCTGTTACAACAATAACTGGTCCATACCAGAGCGAGATATTTCAAGAAACTTGAGAGTCAGATATTTCAAGAAACGTCTCTGTAGTACATCCTCCAGTCTTTTGATTTGACCAACGGAAATAGAGGACCACGTATACATAAATTTAGTCATGATAAGTGCAATAAGCAAGTGAATCTCTATTGGATCTATATAGTATTTGATCATAGCAACAAGAGCATTTGAATAATATGCATTCTGATAAAAAGAACAAACATTTATCCTATTTTCAAGGATTGGAAAAGAAATATTTAAAGCAGCTAACTATATCGAACTTATTTGCGTCTAAATAAGAAGATTATGGACTACCAGCTTCATTAATATTTCATTGTTCATCGTAAACGTGGGAAAACCACACATATTTGAAGACGAATTAATCTTGCCGGCAGTCAGTGAGGTAATAATAACTGTTCGTCATCATAAGATATCATCAGATGTCAACAGGAAAATTCATCTGAGTAATAATAATTCATCTGAGTAATAGATTTTGATTGCAGACAACACGGAAGATATACAATAACTGATCAATATAATATGAAAAAAAACAGTCGAAACGTGGGATTAACCATAAATACAAAAAATACTAAATTCGTGCTAATCACAAGGTATACCAACATATTCAGAAATTGCAGCCTAACATACCCCGGGAAACCGATAGAACAGGTAACGAAATTTAAATATCTGGGAACATGGCTGTATGACGAATGGTCCTTAGACAATGAAATTAAATGCCCTATCGAACAAGCCCGAAGTACTTTCCTGAAATTCAAAAAACTTTTTATCTGTAGCGACTTCGATCTTGATCTTCGATTAAGACTGATAGGGTGCTACATCTGGTCGATGCTTCTCTACGGCGGAGAGAGTTGGACCTTAAAGACAAATGCTATAAACAAACTGAAGACTCTTGAGGTGTGGATATACCGCAGAATTCTTAAGATACCATGAACTGCTAGGGTGACACATTTTTTTAATGGTTTTTAAATGCATTAATAAAAATCGCGAGCTCCTCGGCATCATAAAGAAAAGGAAGACTGCCTACCTCGGTCACATCGTGCAAAGCCAGAAATTCCTACCAATTCCTACAACTAATCATCGAAGGCAAAATAGAAGGTAGAAGAGGATTAGGACATAAAAAGATGGCATGGCTGCGCAACATGAGGCAATGGACGGGTATAAACAATATACAATCGCTAATTCATACCGCCAGAGATAGAGAGAGAATGGAGAATGTGGTCGCAAACATCCATTAATGGATTTGTAAAGAAAGAAGAAAAACAATAATTCAGTCCAAAGAAGAATAGGTGAAATGGCAAAAAATGTTGAAAAATCATTATGCGATTACTTAAAGACTTGCAAATTTTCAATTCAACTCGATGAATCAACTCTACCAGATAACGAAGCACTACTATTATCAGACGCGAAATTCATAAAAGGAGAAAACATTTGTCAAAAGTTATTATTTGCTAAACATTAAAAAACCGAAATAAGTTTTTTTAAGAGAAATAAATTCATATTCGTAATTAGCTGCTACTGATTGCATTTCAGCAATGACGGGCGTCATAAGGGTTGCATAGCTCATTTGAAACAAACAGCATCAAATGTACTCGCTGTGTATTGTGTTATTCTTCGTCGGCATTTGGTTCCAAAAAATCTGAATGAATACCTGCATACATCGCTCCATTACGTTATTAGATCAGTTAAAAAGATTAGAAACAATTCATTGAACGACAAATTATTTGGCCAACGTTGTAGTGAAAATAATGAAGATTGCAATCGACTGCTGCTGCACAAAGAAGTTGATTGGGTCTCAAAAGGTATTTATCTGAATCGTTTTTTAATCTATTTGACTCAGTACTCGAGTTCCTTGAAAATACAGACGAAAAACTGCGTAAAAACCTGATTATATCCAAAACAAAGATATCGCCGATTTCACAGACCTGTTTAACATATTTAATGAAGTCAATTTATAATAGCAAGATGATGAGTTGAATTTAATTAAAACAAAAAATGTCATAGCTGATTTTGTGGGAAACTTCTTCCGTTCAAACGAAATCTAGGTAGAAGTGAATACTGCCACTTTCCCACATTATCAGCTGTCCCTGCAAAACAGGAAGATTTACTTACTTACCGTGAACACTTGGACGTTCTTCATGCTGATTTTACGGAGCGATTCCAGGATATTTTAAACATGAATTGGATTTTAGATTCTCTCGAAAATGCAGATACAGCAGTATCGAGGAACTAAAAGTAAAATTCAGAAATGGATACAAAGAGTTCTGGTTTCAAAAATCAATACCAGCTCTCTACCTTGGATTGTGGGTAATAGTACAGAAATTTTTTATTGCATTTCCCTCATCGTATTTGGTTGAGCATGGATATCAATGTACATGCCAATTTGCGACTGATGTTAACGAAATTGGAATCCGATATTAACAAATTGTTAAAAATCCACCTCCCTCAACTATCTTATTAATTTTTTCATTCCTTATTGGTTTTGGGTTTACAAGTATTTTAAAAATTTTTATAAATAATTCTTTAATAAATTTGATGATATTTTTAATTAATTTATACTTTGTGATTTTTAATAAATAGATAGACAAATAAAATGGGTATAGATAATGTGCAACAATATTTTAATATTTGATAACTTAACTTTAATTGTATAGGGGAGATGGCCCAGAAAAGGTTAGAAACCTCTACTTTAAACGATCTTAAAGCATATGTTTAACGAACCTGACCTTACCCCAAGAAGACATATATAATCTTCAAGTTTATTTTTACATTTAATGTACATGTACACCTTCGTGGTGTAAACACAAATTACAGAATTCATCTAATAAAATATATACTTAGTTTGTGTTGCATTATTTTGTTCTTTAATATAAATAATACTGCTTCATGAAAAACAAAGGTGTTTAGTGATAATACAGGACCAAGAATTAAAAAGACACGATTTAAATCGAGCACTATATATGTTTGGTCATGATCTACTTCAAAGTGAATACCGCAATAAAACTAGTATTTAAGCTATGCATTTCCATATAGCTTCTTTGAAAGAAGCGAATAAAAAATTATTACTATAAAACGTACACTACGTTTCTACAATTTATATAAAAATAGTTATAACGTTTTAATTTGTTTTTAAACAAAATATATTGCAGTTAATAGATTGAGATATCAGCACATGCCTTTTTTTAAACCGTGCTTCATTATTTTTCATTTTTCATTATGAAAATTAACTTTAACAATTTCACTTGTAACGGTTAATTTTTTCGTCAATATTTTTCTGAAATTACCACATCTAAATGTATTCGATTATATTTTCATATGAAGAAGGATTCTTTATTATGGGTTTTATTGTAAACACACCTTTCGCTACAAACTCACCAATTATTTTTGTCCAATTACCAAAATTACCAAATCAAATTCCACAAGGCACGTAAGCAGACTGCTTTGCGACCAAGGCTATTACTCTCTTTGTTCGTCCATAATAAAAACACATAATCCAGATAAGAAGAACAAAGAAGAAGATATATGACGTGACAAGAGGTAAACTTAAAGAATTCGAAAATGCGACTCCGTAGATCGTCAGATGTCTCGGCGTTCGTCAAATGTCTATCAAGCAATCACGGCTAGTCGGATTCCTTTTTTCAACGGATGCTGGTTTGAATTTTTCACAGGATACGATGTCGAGTTGTTGCTTTGGCTACGTAGCAAATATACAACTGCTGAGTTTTTCTTTAGGATAATTAGTGACCTAACTTTGTCGACATAACGTTTATAGCATCAGTGTGTTATATCATGAAAAATGTTTGTTTAAAAATGACGGAAAAGTTTAAACATTTTAAATAATGAAATATCAAAGCTCTATAGCATTCCAGATAATCCAACAAAAATAAATGATTTACACTAAATTAGATATATGGTGGTGGCCAAAAAAAGTCTTTTAAATGCTAGGTAAATTAATATTGTCTTAGAAACAACATAAAATGCATTTTGGTCACCACTGGAAATACAAAAATGTGTATTTCTTTAAAGTAAAGAATTGTTAGCACTCTAAAATCAAATATTAACAATAATATACATTTTAACAAACATAAAATGTAAATTTGCGGAAATTTCAATAAATTTCGAACAAAAAACTATAAGATCATCGATAATCTATTTCACTGGATTAACTTTGTATTACGTGTACCCATAAGTTATGTCGCTTTTTTATATTGTACAAAATGTTATATAATTTAAGAGTTAATACAGTATTAATCTACAATATAATCTCGATCATTATTAACAATCTTCGCCCAAACAAACTTTTTATTTTCTTTTTGTTAAATGAGGGTAATTTTGAAATAAAATATTCCTCGGATGCAGTTTTGATAACTGTTGCAGTAACATTTTATTTCCATGAAGAAAATGTTTCGTAAATCTGAAAAGATTGTCTAATATGACGATGCAGTCTCAGGAGAATACTTGTGAGCGAGGAAGTATTTTCCATCCTAACTCTTTGATTTGTTCTTGTATGATTTTAGCACTACGACGTCTTGCATTGTAGTCTTGTACGTTTTTAAATAAAATCTACGTTTGCTGAGCATAATAATATTCAGCACTTAAAAAACCTCATAGCAAATAATTTCTGTAAAAACCCACCGTACTGACAGCAGCACTTTTTTTATGGTGACGACGTGATTTTGGAGTGTGTAAAAGTGTTGTCGTGATGTTAACCATTGTATTTTCTTATATGGATTGTTGTATAAAACCCACTTTTCATCTTCAGCAACAATCTGTTTTAAAACAGATATCTGCCTAATCTGAACATAAGTACACTACAGATAGTTACAGGTTGAATTATGTTTTTAGCTGGAACTTGATATAACCACATTCTTTTTCTTTGCACTTTGTACAGTTATTTTAAAAAAAGTTATATTGCGGACACAGTAAGCTTCGGGGCTAATTCTTGGATGGTTTGTTTGGGAACACCTTCAGTTTCAGCCAAAAACAGATCTTTATCAAACTCAACAGGTCTGAGAGATTTTAGATCGTCGAAAAGATTGAAATCACCATTCTCACATTTTTTAAAACCAACACTGATACGTTCTGTTCTCCAAGGCACCAAAATAAATAGCATTAATGACATTTCCGGCATTGTTATACTTTCGGATATCATAAAGCATCAAATGTCAATATGGAATTTATCCACATTAATTTTCAAAATTTTATGACAAACACACTAAATATGAATCTATTTGACTAGAATATGGATTATGTTATATTAAGTTAAATTATTGTCAGTAGATGGCAATATTTTTAAAATTTGAAAAAAACAACATTAATTATTGGTAACTATTAGTTACATGATGCAATAATAATAGAACGACCTACAAAGGCTACTATAAAACAATCCAGTTCTATATAACAGTAATGCAGTATAACATGACAATCTCCATAAAAAAAAACATTAGTAACAACGAAACAACCAATCAGATGAAGGCTAGTGGTAAAAAATAAACCAATAGAGCAACTAATGGAAGCCGATTACATAGGCATTGAGATATTAAATGATAGAAAAATAGAAGTGGAAGAATAATACTAGAACAACAAAGCAAATACATTAGCGGGATGCTTCAATGATATATTCGGAAATAAATTTCTCTATGTTGAAACATAAAAAGCATAGACCTGCGAATAAAGTGAAAATAAATCTCATGCGATCAACACATTGTTCGCATACGACGCCTAATAGGAGAAACACTCCAGGACGTTCAAGAAGAGGATACTATGTCTTAAAGGATGGAAAGAATCTAACCATGAAAACAAGCAATCTGCATAATTTTATGAGCTGGAAAACGAAGATGTCAATTAATTTTGTGTACTATATAACGGTTTTATTTAATAATAAAAATTTTAAAATTTTTTACATTTGATACCAAAACATTAATAATGTCTACCATGGTTATCATAATAAAATTTAACTCTGCGAGGCATAGGCCGAATTAGATGGCATATATCTTTTATGACAAGGTATTCTAGGCAAGCTGTATTCATACTTCAAAGTTCATTTAAAGTTGCTGGCAGGGCTATCACTTAAAAATTCCACATAGTAGCACATACTCTTCTAAAAACGGTAATGTTTAAACAGCTATATACAGTGTATCATTATCTTGCCGAAAGATGGGAGATGAGCTTGTAGTTACGGCGTAACAGCGAGTTGCAATATTTCAATTAACATAGTACATAACATCAAGTACATAACAGTCTACATTTAAACTTACTTGTATGGTTAGTGGGGGTGATCTGCTTAGTATTTATCTAAGCAAAATCTAGAATAATTACTAGAGAACGGATTTCTGGCTGAGTTCGCCCAAGGTCACTGCTTATCAGTGCATTTAGTCATCGTCGTACACTTGAGATATTCAATTAAACATTTTTTTCACTAATTTTTCGAATCATATAAGTGTCAAATGTGTAAATGTCTTAACTAAGAAAAATCAATTTCCTTTATTAAAACTGCATATGATGAGTATTTTTTTTGAATTAACTTTTATTGGATTTGTTCGTTTATAATTTAAAATGCCACGCAGCCATGAAAAACTTATCTCTACCTCACAACTTATAACTGGAGCATAACTGAAATGTTCATAAATGTCGGCTTCTTGCTTTTCAAGTTAACAATATCTTTTGCTTGCGAATATCCATAATTTCTTTTTAGAGATGTTTCTAAGTACTAAGTTTTTCACCAACATCGGTAGGAACTGCTTTCAACTTATCTGCAGTTTTTTAAACAATAAAAGGGTTGAACAAGTGGCAAATTTGGAGATTCCAATTTTTCAATCACTCTGGGGAATATATCCAAAATGGTCACTAATAAACTATAAGTCGTTTTTGACATCACACATAATTTTCTTGCATTCTTTTACACTTTGAGCATCATCTTTCAAGAAGTAACAACAATTTTCATGAAGTAAAAATTACTTTTATAATGTGTCACTGCTAAAATACAAGTACCCCCATCGAGTAATGACAAGTTGGTTAGGGAGGTAGTGGGACATATGAGCACATTTCTTTAAAACTATTAATGCGAGCATGTGACTTGAGAAATATTTTTTTATTCTTCACTAATCAAGTTATCAATTTTTGGGTAACATTCTCATATCACTTCGCATATTCTGGATAAACCATAAGCCAAACACGTAAGATATATCATATTTGAGAAATGTTCTTTTAAGTTTT
Source organism: Cosmopolites sordidus (assembly GCA_031761425.1). Lineage (NCBI taxonomy): Eukaryota > Metazoa > Arthropoda > Insecta > Coleoptera > Curculionidae > Cosmopolites > Cosmopolites sordidus. The sequence goes on from JARFXV010000837.1 coordinate 754,212, forward strand.
ATCCAGCTTTTCGCATATATGCCGCATTATCTGTTAACAATAAAATGATTTTATCACGAATAGTGTTTGTTTCTGGAAATAATGAAATGAGACTTTCCTGTCTCAACTATAGTGTCATTATTAGTTTTGGGAAAAAAATTACTGGTAATTAAATAAGATCATCCGAAGTTAGAGGGACTTAAAGAACACACTATGATATTTGCTACATATCTCCCTTTCATATCAGTGGTTTAAACAATGGTAAGCCCTAATATTTTTCCTTTCAGATCTTATCAAACGTTGTTCATAGCTTTACAATACACTTTGTCAACATATTTTTTCCGTATTGATTCGTATGGTACTAGCTTCTTGCAATATTTTTCTAAAAATAATTTTACTGAAGCTTTGTTCAATTTATAAAATGGAATGTCAGCTGCAATAAATGATTCGCATAAATCCATATAAAAATCTGCTATAGTCTATACATTAGATTCTAAATATAAAAATTGAAAATAGTACTACTAAAAAGTCAACACTTAGTAGTATTTATAATTTTATTTTGGCAACACTGACCCATATGCCATCTGTCAAAATAATTAATTTGTTTCAAACGGTTGCTTCATTTTCTTGAATGGGAGTGTTTTATTCACTTCATATTGTTGTGAAAATGCCAAAAACGTAAGTACTGTAATAGTTATTATTGCAAATTGTTGTTCCATAATCAAACTTGTAATGTAATTAATTTTATTGAAAAAATAATTGTTTCTGTATTCAAAATAGCAGTTTTGTATTCAAAATGACACTGGGCATTATTATAACTAATTTGCTGTTTAAGCTGCGTGCGTGATAATTTCTTTTTATATTTTAGGTTGGCGTTGAACGACATCACCTTATTTCCTCCTGAGGATGGTGACGTCATTGATGAAGACAGTGGGGACGAAAATGAAGCCAATTTTCTTCCCCTTCCGAGTAGAATGTTGCGTTTAGAAGTAGAAGTGCAGGTTAGACATACTGATACAAACAATGAAGGAGATAATAGAGAAGAGCAAATAGAAGAACAGCATGAAATTCAAGAACCAGCTCGAAAGAAAAAAAATATCCCCTTTCCCCCTTGTTGTGGGAAAGGGGATCGTGGGGAAGATATTCTAGGCACCTTAGAAAAGGAACTGAGTGTCACCGAGTGTTTCGGATTATTAATCAGTGAAGTTATAACAAAATTTATATCAGATATGAGCAATTCCTATGCCCTACAGAGAAACCACGCCTTGAATCTTACACCTGAAGAAATTAGGATGTATATTGCAATATTATTACTGGCAATATTTAATGCCCAAATATATGAGGATGTTATGGAAAAAAAAGCTGGATACTCATAATGAACTTGTATCTTCTAGCATAAGGTGGAATAGATTCTTTAAAATACAACACTATTTACATTTATGCGATAGAACTGCATTATCGTAAAATGATAAATTTGCTAAGATTCGTAGATACTTTAATATGCTCCTTCAAAATTTTACCGCCAATTTCGAAAAAGTAGGATCATCGCATATTTTAATTGATGAAACCATTGTGCCGTATTTTGGAAGACATAGTACAAAGCAACATATCCACGGAAAGCCCATCAGGTTTGGTTACAAACTTTGGTCAGCGGCTACACGGCAGGGGTACCTCGTCAACTGCGAATTATATTAAGGTGCAACTGGTCCAATTCTGAAGCAACAATCTGATTATGGTTTAGGTACCGCTGTCATTTCAGAGCTACACTCCAGGTTACCAAAGAATCTTGGTCCATACAACCTGTACTTTGACAATTTTTTCATTGCTTGCCTTTGTTAAAATATTTACATAAGAACAATATTGGAGGAAGTGGATCTATTAAAGAAAACCGCCTGGAAAACTGTAACCTTATGAATAATAAAGAGATGAAAAAGAAACCTAAGGGTGAGCTGGTTTTATAAAGCCTTACAAACAATAATTGCAGCTAAGTGGCATGATAATAGTGCCGTCAACGTGGCCTATAATTGTCAGCAATTACAAAAGTCAATTGGTGTAATAAACAGAAAACGAACAAAAATACAAGTTGACTACACATCACTTATAAAAATGTACAACAATTACATGGGTGGTGTAGACAACTTCGATAAGAATGTCGATTCCATGAGGATAGGTTTACGGGGAAAAAATGGTGTTTTCCACTTTTTGCTTTTGGGCTGGATGCATTTTGCCAAAATGCTTGACTAATCAAAAAAAGTGTGGTAGTAACTGGACCTACGGCGAGTTTCCCAGGGCTGTCGTGATATCCTATTTACAAAAATACGGGATAACCCCATCTAAAGACGTCAATTGCGGAGTGCCTCTTGAAACGAGAGTTTCAATTGAAACCAGGAGGCAGATCAGCTGATCATATGGAGAAAGATTATTCACAACACCGCTGCGGGTTATGTCATGAACGCACAAGAAAAATGTGTTCTCAATGTAATATAGGTATATCAGATCAAATGCTGGTATAAATTCCACAAGTAATATGTAAAGCATACATACATTCCTAACATAAGTAAATCCATATTATATTTACAATAATAATACTATAGAGAAGAAAATAAGTTGTTTTTTTTATTGTTATATAAAGTTCAAGGTATAAATTACGCCCAGTGTCAGCTGTGGGTGACACCCCCTCTACAAAAAAATTAGGCCTGAAATTTTTCTTATTTTTTCCATATTTTTAATATGTAAACACGTTAAATAGCGCAAAAAAAATTTAGATAAAAGCATGGGAATTGACGAGTTAATAATCAAAGAAACATGAAGACTCCAATACCTTTTAGTATTGATGGCCCGGAACAGATGCCTTCCCTCTTAAATAATTGGCACCATTTACATCTCGTTCATTATGTTCATGTGTATATATATATATATATATATATATATATATATATATATATATATATATATATATATATATATATATATATATATATATATATATATATATATATATATATATATATATATATATATATATATATATATATATATATATGTATATATATATATATATATATATATATATATATATATATATATATATGTATATATATATATATATATATATATATATATATATATATATATATATTATATATATACTTTTTGTGTAAACAAATTCAACATTGCACAATGTACACAATATACCATTTTCGCTTTGATATATTTAATCATAATGATTTTTACATATTCTTATATGAAGACATTATTGCAAAATATATTGCACCTGTTAACACTACTGAAAAATTAAGTCATAATAACTTGAAACGATTGCATGAAACGATTTATTCACTTATCTTATATAACAAGTCTGGTTTCTACTCATCACTAAAGCAAATATAGTTCCATTCCAGGTCTCTTTCCATTCTAGCTATACACACTGCTAAGCGTTTTATGATGCTCTGAACCATGGACGGGAAATACCCCATCGCAAATAAATGTGGATTAACCATCATTCTAGCAACAGTTTTTGCAATTCCATTCAGCAATATAAGCAAACAAAAGGATTATCACTAGTTAAAAACAGTGATATAGATATATATATATATATATATATATATATATATATATATATATATATATATATATATATATATATATATATATATATATACAGTGTGTCGCATTTAATGAATATGAAGACACCCCCATATCTCCGCTATTTAAAGGAATACAGATTTGCACAGACATACAAGTGGATGAGTCACATTTTTTAAGATACTCAACTGAACTTTAAACACACCCTACTACGAATTCACAAACAAGGTCAATCCTGAATATTTTGCGTCGCGTTAGAGATATCGAAAAAGGTTATTAGAAAAAGTTGTTCGGAATATTATTCTTACCCCATATACCAAGTTTCATAAAAAAATTCGCATTTTTAATTTTTTTATTATTTTGGTCTATACACAAAATTATTACGTTAAAGTTGATTTTTTTAATTTGATAATTAGTGTGCCATGGTGAGTAAAAACTTGATACATTGTCAATAGTGTCATGTATTCAAATATTTCAGTAAAATAAATAGCACTTACAAAGGAATAATTATTTTATTATTACTGGAAAACAATTTTTGGTAATTAATCAAATTTAGGAAAAAGTTTAAAATTTCAAATTTAGGAAAAAAAATTCATAATACAAATAATTAACTATCAAATGTGATCTCTCACAACTAGTCCTCCGTCTATTCGAATACATTTTTCGATTCTTTTACGATTCTGTTGTAATAATTTTATATATAGACCAAAATAATAACAAAATTAAAAATGCGAATTTTGTCATAACCTAAAAATTTTTTCGATATATCTAACGCGAAGTAAAATATCGAGAATTTCGCCCTGTGAATTCATAGTAGGCTTATTTTAAAGTTCAGATTTCAGTTGAGTATCTTAAAAAACGCCACCCATAAATCTGTCTGTGCAAACATTCAAATTTGTTTTCCTTCAAATAACAAAAATGTGGGGGTGTCTTCATCTTAAATGCGACACATGCGACATTATATATATATATATATATATATATTTTAACAAGAGGGACGACGGTTACTAGGTTCTCGAGTAGAATCGCGTTTTAGATTTGTAAAAACCATTTTCGTGAGAATCTACTTCATTTACTCCGAGGTCTCAATCTGCCTACTCCGCAGACTTCACAACTAGAAAAGAATGTGGACGGCGCGACCTCTGCATTAATAGGTGAGGTTGTGGATGGGGCGCTCGTTGAGGGGTTAGGATGAGACGGGAGGTGGACGTTTGACTGGAAGGGTTTCAGATGGACAATTTGAAAATAAACAGTTTCAATAAATTTGGAACTCTAAGACCGTCGTCCCTCTTGTTTAAGCTGTTTGGACGTTTTTCGATCTCAATTATTTCACGAATTATGCGGGGTTTGTAGAAATATATAGGTGCGATTACTTTGGTCTTGAGCCAGAACAAGGAATCTCATAGACACCATGTGACTCGTTTGGAATTTTATCCCTCACTGGTCTAAGGAAACTGGATATATTTTTTTCTGTTGTAAATATCGTTTCGATATTACGGGATCTGAATACGTGGCAAATTTTATCAGTAACTTCCTTGATGTATGGCAGAAGAACTTTGGGGTTTTGGGACAATTCTCTAGTGGATTGGTTGGTATGACCAGTTGCTTGAAGTTTATTAATATGCCTTTTTATTTGACGCATGTCATAGCCATTTTGAATTTTGAGTGTCGTTTCTACGGAATTAAGTTCTATTTGTCCATGTTCCCTATCCAACAATCTTAGTGATCTCGTGACTAAAGTTTTTACTACCGAATTTGATTGGTTTGGCCGATGTGTGACTGAGAGCAGCCAGAACAAGGAATCTCATAGACACCATGTGACTATATAATAAAGTATATATATATATATATATATATATATATATATATATATATATATATATATATATATATATATATAAAATAATATATAATAAAATATATAAAACTATGCATTATATATATATATATATATATATATATATATATATATATATATATATATATATATATATATATATATATATATATATATATATATATATATATATACTTATTCTGTTCCCCATAACATATTATCTCAACCCTTTCACTGAAATAATTTCAAACGGCTCCCATTGTAATGTTATTCAGTCTCGCGTAAACTGACAAAATATAGAAAAAGTAGAATGGATAAAGAAAAATATTAATGAGACAGGAAGAGGAAAGGGCACGTCAACAATAAAACTATCGGTTTAGTGCGACGTAATTGGGACCATTTGCCACGTGAATAAGTGGTCTAACAGGTGTGAATCGTGTTCAAATTCATTAGCTGGATGCATTTCACCGGTTCAGCCTATTGGCACTTCCGTTTTGCAGCTCGATGGTCTCGCGTTATTTCGTGTCTCGGCCAATAACTTGTTCGGATACTTTATTGATCTGTCTCTGTCTAATTAGAGCTCTGATTCATTACCTGTGACGGTCTTAAAGGAAAATCTTCATTATGTTATCGGTTATGATATATTATAGCCATAAAACCGACAAATTAAACTTTCGAATTACTAATCAGCCTTACAAAAAAATTATTTATGAACTAAGCTCGTTCTGAAGAACATATCTAATAATATTGGAAAAATTATAAAGGCAGTCAGTTTTTGAATTATATCTTAAAAAGTAATTTTATCACTACTTCATTGACAGCAACAACTTATTATTAAAAAGGAAATTGTTCGGTTGTAATCTGGTAACTAACAATACAGTCGAAAACAATGCAGGATAAAAAAATAATAATATAGTGTATTGCACCGATGCAATTAAAAAAGAAACATGTGATTTAAAAAAAATAAGTCTGAAAGATAACCTCCATTTCTTTGTAAACATTCCTGTAGTCTCAACCGAACATTACTCATTAGACCACAGGCGTAGCCAGGATTTAGTTTTGGGGGGGAGGGGGTTGTTAGTTTGAAGTAAATATAACAACAAAAATATACTTACATGAAATTTAATATCTATATATTCATCGGAAAAATTACGACATATTTATAAAGTTCTTAACTTTAAATGAAATGGTTAAATTAATTTGGCTAACTCTCTTCACTCTTCGTATTTTTCGGTATAATATTAGGTAATATTTGGCTTATTTCGGGGGGGTTTGAACCCCCAAACCCCCCCCCCCCTCCCATGGCTACGCCCGTGCATTAGACGGTGCCCCATTTCTATTAGAATTCAAGTTATTTCATGTTAAATTGTGAAAGCTTCAGCTCGGCGTTATTTTGTGGAGCGCTCTAACACAGAAAAAGAAAGCAGAGGTAAAAGACAAAATGTTATGCCATACTACAAAAACAAATGTACATAATAACAAAAAGAGAAGGAATAGTGGGAAATGAAGATAAAACAATTATAGTAAATATAATATAAAGCAATTATAGTAAAATTTAATTTATATGAATTTTGAAAGGTAACAGAAGAAAACTGAAATATTTTGGGGATGGGTAAAAGAGTGGTTATAGGTAATAATAGCAAAATACAAATAGAAATTGAATAGAAATAGAATGAAAAAGTGATGTAAAAGAAAAGCACTTGATCTGGAACGTGTTACAAGAGAACACAAAAGAGAATGATCTGAAACGTTATTGACCCGAATACATCAAAAGAATTGGAGAACGAATCGAAAAAGTGAGAACTGTAATTACAAAGACAGCTGAGGAAGGTCCGGTAATCCAGAAAACAACGAGACGAAAAAATGATATAAGACAGAATGTGAAGTAATAGTAGAAAAAAATAACGGGGCAGGTCTTCAATGTCTGCACTAGACTACGATTATAAATATAGAACTATACCAAAGGAAATGTAAGTAAAAAATGTACAGACAGAAGCAACAAAGAATAGAAAATATTGAGGAGTTTGGGGAAGGAAGAAAAAAAAAATTTTACAGGGGGATAAAAGTACAAAAAAAGGTTTCAATCTTAAAAAAAATGGGGATCTAGTATGAGAAAAGAAGAAGACATTTATAGATGGAAAGAGCATTTTAATAAACTATTAAGCATCCACACCGAAAGAGAATACGATGAATTGAAAAAGGCTGCAAAATAAGAAATAAAAGAAATCAACCCAATATTTCGAGGAAATGAGGGAGGTCATAAAGATAATGAAGTATAGCAAGGCTCCGGGAGAAGATTAGATTATAATAGAAATGATTAGGTACGGAGATATGCAATACCAAAAGAAATATTAGTTCTACTAATAAAAGATGCCTGGAAACAAGAAGCAATACCAAACAACTGGAAAATGACAATAATCTGCCCAATACATAAAAAAGGTGATTAACCGGAATGTGAAAATACAGAGGAATATTTCTGTTAAATGTGACTTAACAAAATATTTATCAAATTATTAGAAAGACGACTAGATGTACAAATGGAAAAAAGAGGTAGGACAATATCAAGAAGGATTCAGAAAGGAACGATCAACAATCTTTTCTTGAATATAATTTTCTTGAATATAGTACTGACTTGCATCACCTATTCATCGACTTTGAGCTAGCGTATGACTCGGTATTTAAAAGGGAGTTATATACAGGGATGAAAGAACTAAAAATACCGCAGAAACTATTAGGCTTAGATTTACTAGAGGCTACTTACTTTAGAGGCTTATATTTACTAGATCGTATCAAATTTTAGCAATACAGATGATAGTGATATGATATGAAAAAAGAAGAAAGAATTAGATCAGAAGTTTAGACCCATCAAAGGCACGGCGTCACGAATGGGTTTAAAGAATAAACTCAACAGAAACTTAATAGATAATATCAACGAAACCTATAAAGGAGCAAGAGTAATTGATTTAGTAATAAATGGAAGAGTTTGAAAAAGTTAATAGTTTAAATTAACTAGGCTCAATAATTACGACTAACAATTAAGTATCAGATGACGATTGTAGCAATAACGACTGAAAACAAAAATTTTTTTCGCTTTAAAAAACATTTTAAACATAGTTACAGAGAAAATACTGGATTTGAAAACACCATGATCAATGCAATTGAAGGCTTAGGTTGATGGTTTTTTGAAACTAAAGAATATTCTACCAGGAAACATGTTCTACCAAAAGTCTGGCTTCACTTTCGGGACACTCTCTGGCGAAGAGAATCGCTCTCCTTCTGTAATATTTTACATCAGCAGCAAGATGCAGACACCATCGCCACCTAATGATTACTTCGTTAGTTATGCTAACATAATTGCAGTGCTACAAGGGTGTATGCGGGTAAAGCATTTTAGCGACCTCAACCGACACCGAGAATAACAAACATCTGACGAATTGCCCTACCAGAACAACGAAAAGCAATAACCACCCACGGCCAACGAAATCGCCGAGGCTATAAAGAAGCTAAACAACAACAAGGCTCCTAGGAGTGATAGCTTGCTTGCGGAACCAGTACATGGAACTAAATATGCTGAACGAAATTTTGTGGACAAAGGAAGGCATGCCCGAAGAGTGAAGTAAGGATATCATCTCTCCACTTCACAAAAACAGAGACCACCTGGACTCTACAAATTACAGGGGCGTCACATTGTTAAATGTGGCCTAGAAAATAGTGTCGAGCATCATATACCAATATTTTTTCCCGTTTATCGAGATAGAATTTGGAGATTATCAGACTGGGTTCCGAGCGGGCTGATCTATCACTGACGAGAGTTACCTAACAGATTCTAGAAAAAACTCTCGAATTTGATATTGACACCAACCACATGTTTAATAATTTCAAGGCAGCGTACGATAGCTTAATTAAAATAGAACTGTACCAGGCCATGAATGACTTTGTAATTCCCAGGAAACTTATAAGTCTGATAAAAATGGCTAGGTAAAAAGTTGTCAACGTCGTTAGGGTTCAAAATTCTCCAAGAAGTGAATTTGACACATACAATGATCTAAGGCACGGTGATAAACTGGCCTTCGCCCAATCGATCATGTCCATCTCCAAAGCTGCGAAAGCTATAGGTCTCAACATACATGAAATCCAAATTAATGGTATCGTCAACAAAACAACACATTCGAAATATAGGCCTCCTTCTCAGTAGGAGACTACGACTTCGAAGCCACTCGTCAGTTCACCTACGGATCTACAATTGACTCTGAAAACAGCAAATTGACACACAGCATACTGGCAAATTGATGTTATTTCGACTGGAGTAAACACTTCTGAACCGCAACTTAACCCTCAGCATGAAAATCCGACTGTACAAAACATTGATGCCGGTTCTGACATATACCTCAGAAACATCGGTGCTAACTAAGGATGATCCAAAACTACCTTCAATCTTCAAGCGAAAGCTACTAAGAGCAATATTTGGTGGTGTTTGCGAAGATAGAGTGTGGAGACGCAGCTAAAACCACGAAGTATTCGAGCTCTATGCCCGCTTTGGAGGAGGAGACGTTGTGTCCAGCATCAAACTCAGACAACTCAGATTGGCGAGGCATATCATCAGATTGGATGCAGACTAGGCTCAGATGAGAGGACAGTGTCAAAAGCGATGCCACAAACAGCTGCCTACCAAACTGGAAAGCCGTACCAGCTAATAGGTCCTGAGAATCTCGACGACCGAGGTCCACAAAGGGCTGTTAAGCTAACGATGATGACAAGGCTAGTACTTGACAGTAGTTGACCGCGTAACAATGCTAGAAGTTGTTGAACTCTTCCTTATTTTTTACTAAAACACGTTATTTTATATGTAGCATGCCTTCGATATAATATACCAAAAAACATTATAAAACTAGATTCATTACATAATTTTTCATGTTATAATTGCAAAGTGAACTCTAGTTATCATTATCTTAACTAGCAAACGATAAAATTGAAATTTACAGAAGCATATCTCAATTTAATTGAAGGAAATTGAAACGGAACTAGGCAGAAAAATAATTAAAATAACAGATTGCTATCGTGATAAGCTACAACAAATCACCGGTGCTGAGAACACACCATTAGCGCGATTATTTATTTTAATTATTTATTTTGCTGGTGGCGATATTAGCACAGCTTTCAACGTGTTCGTTTTTCCTCACAATCATTTTATTTGGAAAATTGTAATTTATTAAATTAATGCGTTAATGGTGCAGTTTAGAACATATAAAATGCAAAGCACATGAAAAATGATCAAATAAACAATATAGTGCTTTTTATGCTATAATCCGTCAGCGAATTTATTTTATTTTCTCTCTAAGTATGAGATCAAGATTAAAATTACCCACAATAATATCTAGTTCTAAAAACATATCTAAATGTTATGTATAACAATTATATTAAAATTAATTATATTTACATCACTGAGAATATATACCAAGACAACAGCTAAACAAAAAAGAAATTTCAATAGGGAACATTTCCCAACTACTACTCGAGTAGTTATACCTAGTACTTCCAATACTTTTGGCCCTGGTATATAATAAGTCTGTAGTTTATAGAAAAATAAACGAAGAGGAATTAACCTTGTCTTTCATCTGCCCTTTGCTTTCATCTGCCTTTTGCTTTCATTCGTCCTTTGCTTTCATCCACCCTTTCCTTTGCCACTCATCTATCGCAGTACACGCCATTTCAAAGGGTATTGAAGCTGCTACTTCTACCAAATAAGGTTTTAAGCTCTTTATATTCCCAGGTGATGTCTCAAGCTGGCTTTCTATTCGAAAACATTCCACATAGTTCAACGAATTGAGGTCCGAAGTTCCCGACGGTCAATCTTTAGTCGCAATTAACACAGACAAATTAACCTTCAACGCTGTACGGATCTCCTTGTGGGCTAGCTCTGCTGGAAAATGCCATGTTTTCCTGCAAACAAGTTGTTAGTAGGCGCTTTACTACCTTCTCCAAAGTATCACTTCTGTACTTTATTGAACACATTTTGAGCCATTGGTTGCAAAAATTAAGTTGAATGACGGCGACGTACAACGATGTCATTTTGAAGGTTGATGATTTTTTAGAAGAGTGTAAAATGCGTCTGTGAGCAGTATTTTCCTGTGCCCTCCGTTTGTATGCCGCTCAAGTAACACCTTCGCTCTCGTATAACTGGTGTGAGTTACAGTTCAGTAGATCTTTGGATAGCTCCAAGTACTAGCTGTTTAATGATAGAGGACAATGGTCCCCAGAGGTATTTCTATCTCTCGGACCCTGATTCTCCGTTTTCGGACGGAATGCCATTTTTTGCTCTATGGTAGACAGAGATCTGGTTGTATCGTTTCACCGCGCGATAAATGATTCTTTTCGATATATCTGACGGTTTAAGCAAGTTGAAAATCTCCGTCGCTTTATATGATTGGTCATATATAGTGCTATAACAGTGATAGGGCTTTATTTGCTACCTCACTCCATATTCACTACTTGATATATCGAAGATTTAGTTAGCCTTGTAAAAGTACAAAAAACATTCTAGAGCGTCTTCACAGTTAGGGACAAAATTTCTCGCATAACTAGGTATACATTGAGTAAGGGAAAGTACTTTCGTAAATTTAACCAAGAATTCTTTACAATTTTTTGAACAAAACGTTTCCATAAAAGATGTATCCAAAACGCAGCCATTTTCGCGGAAAACAGTCATGAAAACAGAATACATTTTCCTAACAATGGCAACCTCTATTTTTGTCCTGTTCATATCGATCTATCAGATTTCAGTTTTTGTTGCATTGATCTCTTAAGGAATGGTTTGAATATAATATATAATATTTTTATAGTTATTTATTCCATACGTTTCCGCATAAATTTGGTTTGTTTTGTTATAAGAAAAAGGAACACATTATTCTCATTTAATGTCAAAGCTGAAATTACTTGAAATTTTTCACATCATATCGCTTTTTAAACGATTCACGCCACAAACAGATGATTATTGTTTTATTAAATTAACTCTTCAAAAATCCACCACCCAATTCCTCGTGGAAGCCATTTCGTTAGTTGATAAAATATTGAACAAAGATTTAGATTTCTTCGGTTTTAGGTAATAAACCCTTCACAATATTTCTACCTCTGTGAAAAATCACCGGGTACGAGAGCTTGTATCCTTTGAATATGATAAGGGTAGAGTAATTGTTCTTTTAGTGTTCTATGTACAATCCAATGGGAAATTTCAACTTATTGAGCAACACTTCGAGTACGTCTGATAGAATCATCTTCAACAAGATGTAAAATTTGTTCGTTCGATGTCAGGACCTATTTCTCCCTGTTGCTCACACAAGAAAAATGTTTGCCTACAGAGATCTTTCGTGGTATCATTGTCGGTAAATAAGCTTAACTCCTTCGAAATTTTGGAGAGGTTCCCCATAAATAAAAAGCATATAGTGATATTCGCGTACAATAAATCGAATTTTAGTGCACGCTCTGAAGCAATGAACTGACATAATTTTTGTCACAAATTTTAAAATAACAATCTTTGTCGTGGCAATATTGCACCATTGCTACATCCTTCAGGGCTGATGTAGGGCATGACTCTTAATTTTAAAAAATGTTTTAACAATGTTCATTAATTTATTTTATTTTAGTTGTTAAATAATAACAAATTAATATTTGCCAAATGTGTTTTTTCACACAGTTGCTTAAAATGTTAATTTTTATCATAGTTTTTGTATTGGTGATTTAGTAACTTAGCAATTTCTTCTCAGGAACCCTTAGGTTTTAGACCCTTGTTATACATTTTTTTTTTAAATAACGTGAAGAATCGTTGGTTAAATTCACGAAAGTACTTTTTCTCACACCCTGTATAAAAATAGTGTCTTAAAATAAAAAGCAGAGTACACAGTTTGTTCAATGTCACTATAAAAATTGTCGTTCTGTAAAAAATATTTAATTAAACAAAATATTGTGTCAAAAAATCCAAGTAAGACCATAGTACCAAAATTACATTTTCATAAAGTCAGAGTTTGGTGACGTTTAGCTGTGGAGAAATGTGTCATATCTCGAAAATGGGTTTAGCAACGCAGTTACCCTCATAAGAATTTTAAAATAAAATTTTAAAAAGGCATTTTATTTAATTAAAACAAAGAAAATATTTTATTACTTCCTATTATATATTTTTTTAATTAAAAATTGAATAGACGTCGACGTCGTCGAATCAATTGTTCACGGCCATCGCGCATACTCTCAGCTATCACCGCTACATTCTCTTCACTACGTGCTGGACGTGGTCTATTCGCCGGTTATCCAATAATGAAAACTGGATTTGCTATTTTCTGATGATATGGCAATAGTGTGTTCGGTGGGTCGATTATTCCAACCATAAGTAACTCTAAATTCACGATTTTTTTTTTCACAGAGCACTAATATAGCTCTACAGTGTGGAGTCGCTGTTTCGGTGTATGTATTTCCATAATGCAATTTTATCAAACAGCAAAACAATATTATATGTCAATCTCGATCGAAAAACCAAAACAGTAGTAATAGCAAAGGAGTCCATTAGGTGCATGTTGGTGGTTGACGATAATCCCATAGAACAAGTGATGAAGGTTCGGAAAAATCGAGGAAGAAGGAAAACATCAGGTTAGTAAGGCGAACAGGATTGCGGTATGTCTCAATGATACTATGTTTAGAAATATATCCCTCTTAGTCGAGTCCAAAGCAGGAATATATAAAAGCGTACTACGACCAGTAATGACTTACACAGCTGAAACAAAACCTGATACTCGCGTAACACATAGAATGATGGAATCATGAGATATGAAAATCTTAAGGAGAGCAGCAAACAAGACACTGAGAAACAGAGAAAGGAGTGAGAACATAAGGTACACGTGTAACGTAGAAAACATCAACCAGTGGATAAAGGAAGGAAAGATCGAATGGGATCAACACATAGGAAGGATGGCAAACAACAGGATAGTGTGTATTGCAAGAGACAAGTCACCGAACGGAACAAGACCAATAGGTCGCCAAAGGAAAAGATGGTGCGACGAGTTATAAATCAGGGAGATGGAAATGGAAACTTCTTGCAGATGTCAAGGACTGTGATACCAACTTAAAAAACAAATAGTTGTATCGGCACGTAAAGCGCACAAATTTCTGAATTAAAAGTCACCTTGCTTTTTGATTCTATTGTAATAAATATATGTCCATAACGTAAATTAAGTAAATTATTCAAAAAATCAAAGTTCTGATCTCTGAGGTTCTTGTGAGAGCCATTGTACTATATTGCTACATTTTTTTTTAGATTTATTTTACCTACTTCTCCTCGACATTTCCTTATATTTCATATCATTTTTATATATATTTAAGAACAAAATTTTGCGGGTACCTCTTACTGTATCCTGGTACTTTAAGACCAACCAAATACCGAAGCACCTCAGTATTTCGAATTTACTTCCGCAAAGCTTAATTAAAACTCTTCGCTGGCAGAAAATCCTCTGGTTTGGAATAATCCTGGTAACATCATTATTCAGTTTATAGTGTCAGCTACAAGACCCACTTCAACCTCTAACCTCTTTTTAGAGATAAATTAAATTAAAATAATGAGGATCTAAGGAATAACTTGAAAATCTACCAAATTAAACTAACACTATTTTCAATTGATCATGGACAGTTTTTCTCCAAATTTGTGCTGATCTACCAATACCTTTTTTACCCTGCGGATTCCAGCCCAATCCTATTTTGGCTATACAGTTGCTTTGCATTCTGAGTGTGTACCCAATCCAGTTCCACTTATGAAGTACTATCTCGTGTTCCATTTTTATTTCGAATCTTGTCCGGCTAGAATATGCGAAGTATTTTCCGCAAACATTTATTTGTGAAGACCTAAAGTTTATTTGTTATTTTGTGCGTTATTTTCTACATTTCACATCCATAGAGCAAAATAACCCTAACATTGGTATTAAATAGACGCATTTTTGTTTGCGTCGAATATTGAATTGATCGTCATAAGTGCCATAAGTGCCAGACCTCCAAAAGCTCCTTGAGCTTCTTCTTCTGACATCATTATCTGTATCTCCAATCTTTGAGAGAATGCTGCCCAAGTATGCAAAGCTCGCCACATCTTCTATGAATGATCTGACGAGGATAAAAGGAGAAAAATTTTTAATTTTGATCTTTGTTACATTAATTTTCCGGCCTACATTCTGAACTTCCGTTACAAGTCCATTTAACATTTGGACTATATTGTTATAGTGATGCGACATAAAACTTAAGTCGTCCGCGTATTAATGGTCGTTAATATTTTAAGGACATATGGACATGATGAATATGATTTGGTTCAAACCAGTGCATTTTGAACTACCATAATTCCTCTTCTTCCCTTTTTTTTTGATAAATATACCTTCTGGTTTTTTGGAGAAATATTCAAGAAATATGACATAACTATGGAGTAAATACTCAAAATCAATTACAAAATATACTTCAAGAGTTAAAAATTATCGATATAGAAAGAAAGTGATATAAATATGTATATTAATTTCTGCTCATCATACCATTATATGCTTAACATAAACATTATGTTAAAAGTTAAAAGACCAAGAATTATAATATGTAATTATTTTGTTAATGTTTGAAATTAAACTCCTGTTTTCATTACTCTAACTAACTAACAATAAAACTGAATTTTACTGAAGCATATCTCAATTTAACTGAAAAAAATTGAAGTGGAACTAGGCAGAAAAATAATTGAAATAACAGATTGGTATCGTGATAAGCTACAACAAATCATTGGTGTTGAGAACACACTATTAGTAAAATTATATATTATAATTATTCATTTTGCTAGTGGCCATACTACTGGCTACAGCTTTTAACTTTTATTAATGGTGCCATTTACAACTTACAAGTGTCGTTTAAAAATTAACAAATCGACATTGAGATTGCGCAAGTATGACCAAATGACGATGATATTTGTCAATTATGATTCGGTATATGGCGCGTTGCGAAGTTCTAAAGGCGTACGTTTAGTTACTTGTTTGTGACGATCGAGTAAATTAAACAAATTTTGATATTTTCTAAAAACTTGATGATGAAAACTTGAAATGCCTAAAAAACGCTACAACCAACAAAATTTTCACAGAAATCTAAAATGCCATATTAAATAATCTCCGACTAAACGCGAGAACTTCTCGCTATAAACATCTCCATAGACTGTGACCAATTAATTTACATGATTTTAAATCTAATAACACTTCCCGCTAGTTGGGGGAAGACATGGTTGAGTAACAGTGCGCTAAATAATGCGAAAGAAGTTCCATCTGCAGGAAAAGTCATAGCTACGATGATTTTTTCATTCATCACTACTGGGCCAATTGAAACTTGCTATGCATGGCTAAATGACCAGCTCTAACTCAAAAGACTGCCTTTCCATCTCTCAGGGTGTGACAACAAGACTCCATGGCCTAAGCTTCAAAATACTTCCACATACGCCGAATTCGCTGGATTTGGTTACCAATGATTGCTTCATCTTTCCAAACCTGAAGAAATGGCTCGCAGGATGAAGATTCACTTCCAATAATGAGGTCTATACAACCGCATATTTGCGAGTTGGACGAATTGCATTATTAAGTGGTTTTTATTTATTAGGTGGGTTTCCATTAAAGAGTGGGAATGTCCTTGATCTAAATCTATTGAATTATGTGTGACTACTTAAAAATAATTTGAAAATGTTTAAAAATGTTCTATTTTCTCTGCCAGGCGAGAACTTTTCGGATTACTCTCAATAGTATGCGACAAATAAATCTAAATGATCGGTGTATTTTAATTTACCGTTTCTAATTTATTTTATTTTCTCTCTAAGTATGAAGATTAATACCAATTAACCTCAATAGTATCTTATATTAAAAATGAAACCTGACTACTAGATATGAAAATTATATTTAAAATAAAATGAACCCATTCATAGGAAATATATTTCAAAAAAGCAGCTACGATATAGAAAGTGGTTCATTTAAAAGCAAACATTTTATTTCGCCCCAAGATTTTTTTGCCACATTAGATTGGTAATACACTTGTTCGGGAAGTTTTTCTAGTATTGGTTATCAATTCTTCTATGGGAACCTTTGGTGTGAAACTCTAAACTCGAAAAAATTTTAACAAAAGTTTAACAAAAAAAGTTAAAAAAAAAGTTATTTGGTGTTCAGTAGTAAATCTGTTCGAGTTTAGTGTTGGTTACAACACTAAATGTTGCAACCAACAAAAATGTTTTTATTTCTGTCTGCAAGCGCTTTTTTTATTAATATTTACATATTACATAAAATAGAAATCAATAGATAAATTATTGTAAAGATTTACAGATGGTTTAAAAGTACCAAACTTTTACTCTTGAAATAATACTGATCGCGCCATCTAGATGTAAAAGTCAAAGTTCTCTTTATAAATCAATACAACTATTTGCATGGCACAAATCATAACGATTAATTTGCAAGCCGAAAAATTCAAGGAAACCCTTTATATTTACCTCACTAAACAATTATATGAGAATATATATGCAGTGACGAGAATAATGATAAAATGACGAGAATAATACCAGAAGGATGACCAGAAAGGTGATATTGAAAAATTGAGTCAAGCTTTGAGAAAGGATCTGAAAGTGATTTACAATGATCATTCAAACGATCTTCCTCATTGACGCACACAACCCACTCAATACCCATCCAATTTACTTGATCGGGGTTTCTGTAAGTTTCTGCTAAAACTGTATATTCCAATAACAGAGACTCGCTGCACGAGAATCCTCGATAATGGTAGGTAATATTATTATTACCTATCGATAATGGTAGATAATATTATTATTACTTACTGATAATGGTAGGTAATATTAAATAACATGTATTGAAAGGGATATTTTTGGTATTTTTTTCTTTTTTGAAGTTCAGATTACATATTGATTGAATTTTTAAGAATTAAATGGCTGAATATTGTCAAAAGTTTATCCCGTGGATAGAAGGTTTGATAGTTTCCATACAAACAAATTTTCCATCAACGAATGTGGACTATTAATTATTTAATTTATTCTAGAATCGGGGATGGGGATTGGAGGGATTCGGGGTTCTCTAACTGACCCATGACGTTACCAGAATTTTTCACCTAGATAAGGAAGGAGATCTGCCATTCTCTATCAACGAAGAACTCTAACAAAACTTTGAAGAGATGATTTTGAAATACTCATAAACCGAGAACACTGCAACTTCCCGGTCTCTCTAGATATCCTTTATCCACACGCAGAATTTTTATTTTAAATGTCCAGGAAATGTTCAGGAAAAGGCGACTGAAAGAAATCCAGGCGAAACTTGGGAGTTTTACAGTAAACAGTGAACACTAAAGTTTTATATTTAATTCACAATCTTTATAAGCCATAATACCATCGGGCTAATATCAACAAGAGTCACTAGCCGAAACTTAATAGCAGTTATAGAACTTTTTTTAGGAATATTTACGAGACAGTTTCATGCTTATCTTTCAGAGTCGTTCCTTCTTCATTTTTTTTAGCGTAAATGATACTTCCTGTACTCGTTTCAATGTTACTGGTTATTATTTTCCAAATTCATTTTGATGTTTGATGTTTTTATAATATTATTTAATATATTGTTTAATAATGAACGCAATTTAACCCTGCTTAGTTAATAATATAATGATATAAACAAAAGATCAGTAAATCAGGAAATGCTTAAAGCGCTCCAAACTATCTACTAGTTTACTTTTACTATGCTGAATAAAATCTAGATTAATAATTTCTATTTATTTTCGTTAAAGTTTAAAACTAAACTCATACGTTCGTTATTTTATCCAACAAATGATAAAATTGAAATTTACAGAAACATATCTCAATTTAATTGAAGGAAATTGAAGTGGAGCTAGGCAGAAAAATAACTGAAATAAAAGATTGCTATCGTGATAAACTACAACAAATCATCGGTGCTGAGAACAGACCATTAGCGGGATTATTTATTTTAATTATTTATTTTGCTAGTGGCGATATTAGCACAGCTTTTAGCGCGTTCATTTCTCTTCTCGATAATTTTATTCGAAAAATGGTCATATATTAAATACGTTGCTGGCGGAAAATTATTAAAAAGTGTTAGCTGAAAACTTAGAATATTGAATCCTAATAATATTTATTATACATATGTTATATATTTTTATGACTAATCATTTATTGATTGAGTGATTATGAATAATCACAAAGTATTTGTTTTCAACCAGACCACAATTTTCGTGAATCAATCCATCGTTGTCATATCTGCAAGCTTCTTCAAAAATTATCTTTCAAAGATACAAGCTGTGCAGTTTTTAGAAGAGTCTGCAATGGTGATAATTAACTCACTGGCGAGATCTCCAGATTTGTCGTCAATAGAATGTGTATAACATAATATTGGTCAAACTCTGGAACGATTGCCATGGCCTCTAATGGCTTTAAGCGAACTTGATGTATGTGTACAATACGCCTCCCATGCCTTATCTAAACAAACTTAGATTATCTAATGTGGTCCATACGTTGCAGATTTACAGGATATTATAATAACCGTGTTGGAATGTCTATTTTCTTTTTGTATCAAATGTAGGTGGAATTTCTTGATTTGTATATGTACTTAATACCATCATAGTGTACGAAGAAATTAATCCCAATAAAATATAGTTTCCATATAGATGTTTTTTATATACGAAGGTAGTCTAGAATTATCTCGAATGGTCTAGAATATTCCATCGAATATTCTATAAAATCCTATCAGAAGAATTACATGGAATATTCTAGAATATTCGATAGGATCAATGACATTCGAAATCTTCGAACATCTTGAGAACATTCCAAAATCGTAAACAAATCGAGGCTTCGAGACGTTCTATCCCCATCACTGGACACTTCTCCACAGCCAACTAGGGTATATAAGGAGCCGCCCTTCCGCTCTGACGTCAGTTCAATTTATTCCAGTGAAGAAGTGAAAACAAAAAACAATAATCAAAAAAAAAAGAAAAGAATAAAAGTGAATGGTAGTTATTCAAAAGGGCAAATAAGCTATTTCTTAAATGTTCAACAAACAAAGCGTAAAAATTACAAGCCGTAAAGCAAGAACAACTGATCATGGTGTTTCTGATTTTGACTCATTGCTTCGAGTGCTGAAAGATATCAAAATCGAAAAGAAGGGTATCGGACGGATTCTATTCATTTTAATCACAAATTTTTAATATTTTTGTTTTTTGATTCCATAGGTGTTCGATGAGAACAAGAAGAAGCTTTGGTCGAATATCTTCTGCGATGCTGTCATATCTATTACGGCTTAAACATAACCGAATTGAAACAATTAGCCTACGAATTTGCGCGCAAACTGAATATCGAATATTCAGTATTATGGGATACTGGTGAAATGTTACTATATACTTTCTTTTCCATCTCATTGTTCTCACAAAATGCAACCATTGGATGTTTTAGTTTATGGTCCAGCCAAGGCATACTACAAGGCATTGGATATTCGACACATCCCCGAACTCGTTTGCAAAACTCTGGATTAAACCTTGACTCAAAAGAACATCAAGTCTGACTTGTCTGAAGTCTGAGTCTGAAAATGGGCATCTTTCCATTCAATCAAAACATTTTCTCTGAATCGGATTTCGTTCACGCCGAAATAACTAATAAGAGTGCAGATGTTACTACAATTCAAAACAATTTTATCTAAGAAGAGCAGCGGCGCATTATTTTAATGGATCTTGTTGTAGATGAAAGTGAAGAGCCATCAACATCAAGTGCAACACAACATCATTGCATGCATCATTGTCACGTTCGTCAAGTCTTTTCTAAATTTTGTCTAGAGTTGGACCAGTTAGATCAGCAACACCTTTGAAAAAGTCTGACCGCAGACATAAGCCAATGAAAAACACCATTCTCACATCACCAGAAAATATTACCATGCTAAAAAAAAGCAAAATAAGAAGGAAAACAGTGAAAAAAGCGACCAAACCAGTGCGAAGACTGCCAAACCAGTGCGAAAGTCATCGTCGTCGTCGGATGTTGATTTTTATATGATTTGCATGGGAAATTTGCCAGGCAAATTAAAAATTTGGTGGCAAAATCGCGACAATTCCGTTGAATGCAACAATTGCCAGTGACCATTTCATATGAAGTGTGTAAATATGACTCGCAGCTACTATACCTGCCAAAATTGCGACTCTGGCGAAGACTTAAATAAATAAATCGACTATAAATGTTGAAAATCTTGCGTTATTATTGACAATAACATTTTTATTTTTGAAGCTATGAAATAATTTTCTTCGGCAAAAGTGTAGCCAAGAATATTACCTTTCCAATGGCATATATAATAATATAGTATATACACATTTATGTAGTCGAATCTCCCTTACTATGTACAACTTTTTGCCAACTTATTGTTAGGCCCATACTGTTTTTTTTTCTCTTCTCCCTTCTCAAAATATTTCCCGGTTTTAAAGGGTGCAATGTCTGGTGAGTAAGGGGGATGAAGCAAAACTTCCCAATTGAAGCTCAATAATTTTTGCCGAGTCCTGATTGAAAAGTGTGGTTATGATGAAACAACGCCTTTCCTGTTTGCTAATTCTGGCCAGTTTCGACGTGTATGGGTTCCTTCCAATCCCATCAAATGTAAATAATTTTCTTCGGATGAAGGTCGTCTTTCCTCGTATTTAAAACCGCTGATCCTGGCAACTCTAATTATTGTTTCTTTGCATGTTGTTGATATAATCCACTTTTCATCATCAGTTACAGTCTGTTTAAGAAATAGAGCCTGAGAACTTGTTTTCAGTAAAAGATAGTAAGAAGAGACTCTGTCCGATAAAGTTCGTGAGGGGCCCATACATCGCCAGGCGTACCCAATTTTTACCAAATAGTCAAAAACGGTCGATCTTCGGCTATTATAGCCTTTAGTTCCTCGACATCAGTGCTTGAGGCACAACCAGAGCGATACTAGTCTTCCAGAACCGATCAAACCATTTTTGTACCATAGTCTCCCCAACAGAACCCTCTTCGCAAACGGCACAAATCTTGTTTTTTTTTTATTTGGACAACGTTCTTGCACTTTTTAAAATAAACAGCATAATATGGCGTAAATGAAAGTTGTCGACTAACATTTTCAACATTTGAATCAAATTAACTAACTGAAGTCAGATCGAAGCGATCTATACATAAAAAATATTTGTACATCAGGAATTAATGATATGCAAATAAGCATTACTAATTCAACACGGATTGTTGATTGCAGCGCTAAAAGAATGGATTGGAAAATCCCTTTCAATTTTCCGAACAACCCAATATTTATACCAAAGAGTGGTAAACATTTTCCTTAGGAATTGTTTTTCTGCGAAAGGAATGATATTAACTATTTTTACACAGTCAAATTAATAGAAACAATCTTATATTGCGCCATCTAGAAGCAATATAGGCTGTCATAGACGGAATTGGCTATAAATAAGACAACCGGTATAGTCATAATTATGAATCGGCGGTTCTTTTTGACCGCGCCAAAGACAAAAAGGATAAGCAATCGCTTTATTAGAGGATCGAATTTCGGTTCTCCGGCGCTATTCAAACCAACATCCGCAAAGTACCATTAAATGGCCGGTTTTGGGCCGTTTTGACCGTCTTTTTCGTCGTTTTTTACCCTTTCTGTGCTCGACGAGAGCTCGTTTGTGAGATTTGTAAGGTCGTTTTTGGCGAGGAAGCGTACAGCTGGGATGTTGACGGTCTTCGTAGACCCATTGTTTAAGGGTATAATTTTATAATCTAATAACACTAATCAGACTTTAGTTTTAATACACTAATCAGACTTTAGTTTTTATACAATTTACAATAACAATTTTTTATGAATTAAAAATTAATTTGTAAGAAAGTTTAAGCAGCGTATTTTTTTTTAGTTTAAAATAAAATATTAAATATTATTGGTTCGCCTAGAAAGTTTTTATCGCTTTAAAAAATATATTTCCAAAATCTGCGTAACACATCACTTCATCATTATTTTTGAACCGACCTGGTACTTACCCGAGGTTAGACGGGCCACGAACGGTCTCGCACAGTTTATCTGTCGCAGTCGTTTACCACAGGATGGCAGAGTTGCATGCGATTTATATGGCCATGGCTTTAGTCGTTTCCTTCATCCGCTCTCCGAGCGTTCAGCTTGAGCCCAGCTGATGACGGGTTAAGGCCAGAAACTGGTCCTGGGAGACGCTTGCTGGCGCTATGAATGGCGGATGGGGGAACGACAAAGCACCAAAGTGCGGATGTATTTTCTTTGTTTTTAATATCTTTCTCCACGAGCCCACTTCATCATTATATATATATATATATATATATATATATATATATATATATATATATATATATATATATTTGATCAACGTTGGAAAATATTAAAAACTTATTTTCAAAGTAGTGAGTCAGTTCAGTAGAAACGAAGCGCCAACTGAAAACGGTGTAAGGAAATTTGTGAAAAAAGTTCGACTGACATGTTAACAGACAATACACACGTTCCACATCGCCGTCCAGCTCGTTCGATTGAAAATATTACTGCTATAACTGAAAGTGTGCGTCAATATCCGAGCAAATCCACCCGCCATCGTTCAGAAAAATTGAACATCTACGATAGAACTGTGCAAAGCATTTTACACAAAGACCTCGATATGAAGGCCTACAAAGATCAATTGGTTCAAGAATAACCATCTATTGCGTTTTCGCTTCGCTGAATAGGCCAATTATCGGTTTGAAAAAGGGGAGTATTTTTACCAAAAAATCATCTTTTGCGACGAAGCTCATTTTCACTTCGGAGGTTATGTGAACAAACAAAATTGCCGTATTGCACAGAACACCCATACGTGACAATTGAGAAGCCAATGCACTCAACACGAGTGATTGTAAGGTGTGGAATATGATCCAAAGGCATCATAGGGTCATTTTTCTTTGAAAATGAGCAAGGAGCTGCGCTAACACTCAGTAGCGACCATTATCGTTCCATGCTAACTGACTATATTTCCTACGATTGAAGAGGAAGGCTTCGCCGATATTTGGTTTCAACAGGATAGTGCCACTGCCCACACAGCCAACGCTACAATCGACTTTTTGCACTCTATCTTCTGAAATCGCGTTCTCAACCGAAATGGTGATGCCAACAAGACATCATTGACTACGTTGGACTATTATTTGTGGAGATCCAGAGATTGGGGCTTTAAAAGATTAAAAAAAGGTTTAAGTTATTTAATTCTCTAAATGGCGGGATATAAAATTTCAAAAGCACACGTTCAGTTGCTTACTTACAAGCAACCAAGTTTTGACATTATCTTAAAAAAAATTATAGAATTGAAGTTGGAATTATTATAAAGTACTTTGTTTTAACCAGTTTAACACCAACAAACATACAAAAACAGTTAAATTCCATTTTAAAGAATTAATTTTCGATGGTAAAAAAAATTAACTGGTGAATTTGAATTGCTACTACTGTCAAACTTGTCGCAAATAACAACCATTGTCGTATAAAATGATCGTGGATTCAAGGTACGCGAGCTTGTTTACATTGTAGATAAAGGGACATATTGTGGGTGCCATATCAACTTAGAACTTAGAAGTGAACACAAAACTCAACCATCTGCATTGTACTTTAGTGTAAGTTAGGCAAAAATCCATTATAGACAAAAGGAAGGAATGTATGTGCCATATCACTTTCAGTTGGACACAAAATTTTACATGTAACTATCTACATTGTACTTTAGTCCAGGTTAAGCAGAGATTTTTTTCTTCAGCATATTTTTACTGAAGATTAAAAGTGGACTTTATACAGCAATGTACATTAGAATCGGGTCTTCGTCTTAAAAAAGTGTAACTGTCAATATGGCGGGGTTTTTTCAGAAATTATTCACTATGAGGTTCTGAATCCTCATGAAATAGAGAGATGGGAGAAAATTATCAATAACGTTGAAGATTATATTGTAAACTGAAACTGTATTAACACTTAAATAAAATTACATTTTGGAGAGTATCAGCAGCTCTATTACAAGAGACGTACCCACCCATTGTTGAAATGTTTTGACAAAAAAATTGAACAAATATTATCCACCAAGCATCGTAACTGTATATCAGCTCGTGTATTAATTGTATTTCAGCTGTGAATAAACATAATTAATATCATACAGCACACTGCAGATTATTATGTTTTATTCTAGAGCTTCCAAAGACTCACCAATCCCGCATGAGAAGTAGAGGCTTCAAAATTGATATTAAGAATTGGTTCTTCAGCGACATTAGATGATCCATAGTTCAAGAGTAGTGCGCATTTTATTCACACTTATGTGGGTAAATTTAGTTTCTCCATACTAGTAAATAGATCTAACACTGAAGAATGGTCCTGTCTTCTTACTTTATTTTGTTCACATAATTAGATATTTTTAATTGTTACAATTCGTATTAATACATTCTTTATATACAATATTTTTTATGTAAACTTACATTTTACATATTACATTGTTAGTTTATATGTTTTTCATTTTTCCGTGTAGTTTCAATCGTTTGAACCTCTATTTTACCAACAACAACTTTAATTGCGTCTTTTAAAGCCTCTATCGTCTCTGGATGATTGACATAACATCTGTCCTTGACGCATCCCCACAAATAATAGTCTAACGAAGTTAAGTCGCAGCTCCTAGACGGCCAGTTGACATCACAATTTCGGCTAATAATGCGATTTTTAAAGATTGGGCGAAAAACGTCGATTGTAGCGTTCCTGGTAGTTGTAGCGGAGCCATCCTGCTGAAAACAAATAGCAGCCAAGTCTTCCTCTTCAATCGTAGGGAATAAAAAGTCAGTTAGCATGACACGATAACGGTCGCCATTGACTGTTAGTGCGGCTCCTTGCTCATTTTCAAAGAAAAATGGCCCTATGATGCCTTTGGACCATATTCCACACCATACAGTTACTCGTTTTGAGAGCATTGGCTTCTCAATTGTCACATGTGGATTATCTGTGCCCCAAATATGGCAATTTTGCTTGTTCACATAACCTCTGAGGTAAAAATGAGCTTCGTCGGAAAAGATGATTTTTTTTTGCTAAAAATGCTCATCTTCTTCCAACCGATAATTCGCCCATTCGGTAAAGCGAAAATGCAATAGATGGTCAACCGCCTTCAATTCTTGAACATGTTCAATTCTTGTAAACGAGGTGGAGATGCTCGGATGTTGACTCACACTTTCAGCTACAGCAGCAATATTTTCCATCGAACGCGCTGGACGGCAATGCGGAACATGTGTATTGTATGTGAACACCGTTCTCAGTTGGCGCTTCATTCCACCGAATTTTGAACACAATTGAAATGTTGTACTTTGAAAATAAGTTTTCAATATTTCCTAACGTTGATGAAGCGTATGTGGATTCATTTTGTACAGTGGAAATATAATACTGAATTTCTGTCACTTGACAGATGACAGTAGAGGCTATGAGCGCCACAATACCCGCTAGTTCAAAAACGAACCACAAGATGCCTCACCTTTTACATGTTATTCATTTAAAACATGTAAACATTTGATCCATTATTTAAATTCAAACAGTATGTTCAAAAACAGAAAAAACTTAAGAATAGATCATGATCATAGAAATGTATGATAGATCACTGCACTAATCTACCATGAACAAAAACCTACATATTTTCTTCCCTTTCACAATATCTATAAAAATATCGGGTTGTCTGGAAAGTTCGTGGATTTTTTTAAGAAATTATTTAATATATACTTTTAAGAACGCAAATAATTTGTGCAAATATTTTTAGTCTATTATGTAATTACCATCAATATATTCAAGTTTTTGCCAATGTAGTGGTAGATCCATATTGCCTTCTTACTAAAAATTAGCATCATTATTGTCACAAAAAAGTTAACTAGTTGTTTTTCGCCTCTTCTTCAGTTTTAAAAGATTTCCCATTTAAACAATTTTGTAGCGAGAGGATTAGATGGTAACCCGATTATCTGATAGTCTGATTGTCTGAAAGCTCAACAATTTTTTCCAAATTGAAACGTGTGGTCGTGCATTGTCGTAATGAAACACGACGCCTTTCATGTTTGCTAATTCTGGCCATTTTTCTTCTATTTCTACATTCAATCGATCTAATAGTAAACAGTAGATGTCACTATTAATGATTTGGTTGAGTGGAAGATGCTCAAAGTGTATGGCTCGCTGCCAATTCCACCATTTTTTTAATTATACGTTGTTGTACACAATTCATTTTTCATCACCAGGTACCATCCGCGTCACAAATGGAGCTATAGTTTTTTTTTTCAGCAAAATATCGCCCAAAGCTATTCGGTCAAGCAGATTTCGCTCATTAAGTTAAGAAACTCATACATCGTATAGACAATTGTTCACATATTTCTCTTATCTGGTAACTCACGGAGAATAGCCCATGGATTGTCGGCTATCATGACCTTTATATCCTCGACATCAATGCTTGAAGGACGATCAGCAACACCAAAAGTTGGTGTTGCTGATCGAACAAAACAATTTTGCACCATGCTCTCGCCAACATAACCTTGTTTGTAAACGGCACAAATCTTGGTTTCGTGTTTGGGCAGCACTTTTTGTACTGTAATTAAAAAAAATAAATAAATAAGAAAATATTAATATCTAAAAATTTCCATTATATTTAAAATTGTATGTATAACAATTGTTTCGACACACAGTGATTTTTTCAAATACAAACTAGACTAAACTAACAAGGATATTGATTTAAATATAGTGGAAATTTTTAGATATTAATCTTTGCTTATTTATTTAAAATTAATTTCCATCAAGTATCGGCTACCTCAGTTAAATTTATTATTGAAGTTTTAACAAGCAGTTTAGCCTTGTATTATTTTAAACTACAGTTAAAACATAAGATCTGCGCTCAAAATATTTGTTATTTAAATAAGTGGTACCAATCGGATGTTTCAGAGTCAACAAAAAAAGGACAACAACAAACTTTGAAGAAATGGCTACTTGAAGATAGAAAAATTCAACATAACAAAAGGGATATATACAGCGTGTATCTTAAAGTGATACATTGTAAATTAATCCATAGACTAAACAATATTGAGTTCGATATTTTGGATCAACAAATAAGGCATTCAAGTAAGGCATTTCCGATATCATTAACAAGAAGTTTATAACGCAAAAGAAAAAATTGAAAAACCTCCTATTCAAGAAAGAAACCAATAAAAATAAGGAGTGGAAAAATTGGAGTGGAAAAATCACATCTATGAATACAGCGAAAAGGATTAATAAGAAAATCAAAGAAGATAACATCATAATGACAACAGCAGATAAGGGTAAGTCCACTGTTGCGATGTCTAGAGATAATTATATATCAAAAACTAATAATGTTTTAAAATCAGAAAAAATTTTCAAAATTAATTCTGATCCTACGAAAATCTTTAAAAAAAGAATAAAACAAATAATAAAAGATTCGTCTATTTTTAACGATTACGAGAAACAAATTAATAATGATGAAGCCTCGGGCACCACAATTATACTCGCTTATAAAATTACACAAAGATAATTACCCAATTAGAACAGTAGTTTCGTTTGTTACAGCTCCTTCAATTAAATTATCAAATAAGCTCATTAAACGCATTTTACAATATACGAATTTTAAACCAAAATAGTCCATTCTAAATACCTATGAGTTTATCAATAAAATAAAAGATATTAATTTACCCAAAAAATCTAAACTAATTTCTTTCGATTCGACAAAATTTATTCCCAAGTATACCACCAAACGAAGTAATAGAATTAGTTGACTAATTTCTTCTCAAAAATAAAACAAGAAATATTAGAGCTACTTTCAGTTACGTTGGATCAGAATTATTTTGAATTTGATAATTAATTTTATGTTTCTAGTGACGGTTTGATAGTGGCAAACCTTTTAAGTCCTTTACTGGCGGAAATTTTTATGGACAACTTCAAAAATAAGATAAATCAACATCATTTGTTTAAATCATCACTTTACTGGTGCTGATATGTGGATGACATTCTAATTTGTTTTATAGATTCTGATAGACAATTAAATCAATTCTTAACTCACATATATTCTTTACATAAAAACATTAAGTTCAAAGTTGAAGAAGAGCAACATAATAATATTAACTTTTTCGACTTAACTGTTACTAGAAAAGACAATAAACATGATTTTGCAATTCTTCATAAACCATCACATACAGATTTAGTTACACACAATAAATCTTGCCATCCTTATTCACAAAAGATGGCAGCATTTAACTCTTTTATACATATATTATTAAATATCACATGTTAATAGATAATTATAATAAAGAATTGAATGTCATCAAACAGATCGCAGTAAAAACGGTTACGACTCAAACATTATAAATAAAATAATTAACAAAAAAAGTTATAATAAAACCATTAATTTAATATATTCGGTCATTAATACCAAAAATGCAGCGTTCAAAACAATTTCATATACGGGAAAAGTTACCAAATTAGTGGCAAGATATTTATCCAAAACAAACAATATAAATATTGCTTTTAAAACAGACAATAGTCTAGGACGCCGCATTAAAAGCAATAAAAATCAAACAAATAAACTGTATAAATCAGGAGTTTATTTGATTGAGTGCGGATCATGTCCAAAAGTCTATGTTGGACAAACAGGACGATCTTTCTCTACTAGGCTTAACGAACATAAAAGAAGTTATATTAAGTAACAAAATAATTCTCATTATGCTAACCACTTAATGTTAGAAAAGCATACTTTCAATAACAATTTTATAATGTTACATAATGAGAATGAATCCAAAAAATTAAATCTTATAGAGAGTCTAAAAATTAATAAAAAAACATTTGGATATTTTGCTAAATGACTTGAATGGTTCACCGTTAGTAAACTTATATTGTCCTTCTAGACGTTGACAAAAAATGGATTTCCCCACTATCATGTTTTATGGTATTATTTAGTCGATGGACACTTTAGGTTGTAATTACTTTTCTCACTGTTAGTTTAGTATAGTTTGTATTTGAAAAGCGCACTGTGTGTCGAAACAATTGTTATACGTACCATTTTAAATATAATGGAAATTTTTAGATATTAATTTTGCTTATTTATTTGCTTATTTATTTAAAATAAATTTCCATCAAGTATCGGCAACCCCAGTTAAATTTATTAAAAAAGAATAATGTCGCATGAAGTTATCGACCAACGTATTCAATTAGAATCAACTGAAATATCAAAATGAATCTGAACGTAAACATTGTAAATGCCACATGAATTAATCATATGTAAATTAGCATTACTACTCTAATACAGATTTTAGTTAAGAACGTTAAAAAAGTATAGAAAATCCTCAGGAAGTTTCCGAACAACCTTTAATTAACCTTTTTTTAATTCTAAATTTGATTAATACAAGGACAGTTTAACAATTATCTAATCAACCCTCGAAGAATTCATTAAAGACACCAGTTTACTAAAAGCAGACTTCAATTAATAACAGGAAATGTCTCGGTTTGGCTTACCGTGATCGATTAGGGAATAACAAACGACAGTCGCAAATGTCCTGGCAAGTGACCAGCGGCCAATTCCACTATGATTAATGGTGTAGGGAAACTAGTGGACCAGTTCGCAATTGAATTATTTCGAAATGGCAACCGAAACGACAAGAAAATTTCATTAGGTAATTTTGATAATTAGGTTATTTGAAAATCCGAAAATACTGTTTTTTATCGAATAAATTCGTATCAACCGGTATTTTAGCGTAATTTAAAACTGAAATAAACATTACACTGGTAAAAAATAATCTTTTTTTTGTATGGGAGACAATTCTACCAGAATATTAAGACAGTAAAAACTTTCATCGAGAGAGACTCAAATTTTAACCAACATGGAGAGCATACCAGGTTGATGGATGATGATGAAAGACATATTTTGGAGGGTGATGAAAGACATATTTTGAAATACTGCTAAACGGAACCACCAGAGAAGATCGTAATGATGGGCCACAATTTATGGATGCAGCCCAGCCATTAGAAGAAGACCACCGTTGCAGGAGATTTCAATTTAAGGGAGCTTAAAAGTAATAAAGCTCCCGGAATAGATCACATAACTTGTGGAACATATGGATCACATAACTAACGGAACATAAAAATATAACATCGAAACACTACTACTGTAATTTAGAGGCAAAGAATTATTTCATTCCTTCAGGCATTCATCAATTAATAGTTAATATCTGGAATAGTGAGCAGATGCCTGCAGAAGGGCATATCATTGTTATCGTGGCATATCATTGCTTTGAACAATTTATAAAGTTATAATAAACATAATAAGGCAGACTATAGTATCATATACCGAAAAAGGTATGGACGAATATCAGGCATGGTTTAGAAAGGAGACGCTCAACAGTAGGTCAATTCATCATAGTCCGTCAAATAACGAAGAGAGTAACTGAACGCTTTATTCCAGATGTTCATAGATTGCAGGCAGATGTTTGGCCGACCGCGTATAAAGAGCAGTAGTATACGAAGCCATAGAAGAAATGGGAATATCAACTAAGCTAAGCTAGATTAACGACGGATGACGATGCTTAATCGGAAGGCAGTAGTAAAAATTCAATTCAAAACACCACGGTAAAATTTGAGATCGGAGTAGGTTTGCTAAAGGATAGGCACCAGTTCTGTTTAACAAAGTGTTGAACAAAGTCGTCAGCGAAACAGACATAGATGTAGATGGAACAATGATAAATAAGGAAAACCAGATCGTAGAATATGCAGATAACTTAAACATAATAACACGATCGAAAAGAGTATTAAAACAGATATATAATGGTCTGGAAATAAATATAAACAAAATAAAGGCGATGGAAAAAAGAACCAATCCAAAAACAGAACAGAACTGGATAATCGGCGTGTCAATATTGAAACAGTGAAGGAATTTACTGCAAGCAAACTTCACGAGACCAACATCACAGGAGATATTAACAAGGGTAAGAAAATTACTTATTCCCTGTAGTCGGTCTTAAGATCTAAACTTATTCAAAGTAACACGAAAGTTAGTATCTATAAAATACTCATTCGCCCAGTAGTCACCTATAGCTGCGAGATATGGACCATCATCAATAAAACAGAAGATGCTTGCAATATTTGAAAAAGGCGTACTCAGAAGAATTTTTGGCATTGTAAATGACAATGGAAATTGGAGGATCAGGTATAACTTCAAACTCAAGCAATTGTACAAGAATCTGGATATTCTCGCAGGCTACGCAAGAGTTCAGCGACTCAGATGGCCGGACACCTTGGGAGAATATCAAAAAATCGAATAGCAAGAAAAATCATAGAGGGGCGAATAGGAATAACCGAAAAAAAAATTGAAGGAAGCCAGGCCTCAATAACGAGCTGTAGCACCACAGGAAGCAGAGGATTATTTTTTGCTATAAATTATTATTATATTGTAACAAATTATAGCGGTAGATGTATTATTATTTATCATAATCTCACCTTAGTCACCTAGAAAACAAGTCCACTAAAGTCACATTTGCAAAATGCCAAAGGGAAGCACCTCTAGTGACGTTAAATAATCAACCCATATCACACCCAAAGAGTGTCAAATATCTTGGATTACATCTTGATAAGAATCTTAGAAAACCTATATACTTAAAAAAACAATGCAACTAAACAATAAACTGAAAAAGATTACTAGCTCCGCGGGAGCAAATCCAAAGGTACTTATTTACAAAGCAGCCTTAACTTATTTATAAAGCAGCAAATCATTAAGAATTGCAGTTAAGTGCGAATTCATCGACGTCCAATATCGTGATCTTAGGGAGATTCATTCTTCAAGTACTATGAACAATATGTGAAGCTCCACAGTTCCTCCTGAATGCTGCATGGTCCATACCAAATAAAGAAAGAAGAGAATACCCAAATGTTAGAATAGTAAAGGAAAAAATTAAAAAGTGTACTTCAAAATATCTGAAGAAATTCGCAGTACATCCGAATGCGCTAGTGGTAAATCTACTTGATAATAATGAGGACACTTACTGATTCAAAAACCATAAAACTTTAGATTTGTGCTTCAGATTTATATAAATCTTTTTTAAAAAATTAGGTCATATTAGTTCCATTGCCTCTAAACTTTAGTACTTTAGATTGTTTTATAGTTATTGCCATTTGTAATGTCTTAATCTGAACCTATAACAGATTATATTAGATAAACAAATTGTGTCATTGGATAACAACTCACACGTTCATGACCTTAACTTGTTAGCTCTAGTTCTAGTAATCATTTATGCTCATTGCAATTGTACAAATTGTAAAATATAATAAATGTTAAAAAAATATTGAATACTGTTAACATTTACAACATTTTTAGCACATATGGTAGAGAAAATATTTATCAAGAAAAAAATAAATTCCAGCCAAAATCAATCGAACAGTAGAGAAGAATAGAAAACAAGAATTGAAATGGGCGACTGCAAACTTAACCCCCCGTTAGATGGACCGTAAATTCCAACTGAACTGGAATTTCCCTCGCAAATTGTATTCTCAGCAGAATGAGCAAGATTAGGGCGCTTGCTTCGCACATTTCAAATATTCTCCGACTGATTCTTAATTTACAAAAAAAAAATATTTAGAGGCGAAAAATATTGTTCGCCCTTTTAATAAATTAGGAATTGTCCATGCGTTTTTGGCGCTAAATGGCATTGCATAGAACCTTGAAGTATTATCTACTTCATACCAGTAAAGGTTTGTTATTGTTTGACAGAAGAAATTTCAGCGAGTACTTGGGAAAAAATTGTGTTATTTAGTTGAGTTTTTAAAATTTTATTTAGCATTAAAAATGAAAGAAAATAAGAAGCATTTTCACCATATTATGAATATTTTTCCGAAAAGGAAAGAAAGCTTCACGGGTGCAAAAAAAGATATATGTTCGGTAGGGGTACCGTTGAGGATTGCACGTGTATCACACGTTTTTAAGGATGCACCAACTTCTGGACGATCGTCCGACGCTAATGACAACCAAATATTGGTACTAACTGAAAATGATTGATGGAGAACAATTCGAAACATCGAAGACATTCTTGGAATTAACCAGTTAACAATGTCAATTAGGCGTCAAAGCAATTAAATCAATTAATTAGGACTTGGAACGTTATCACGTTCTGATAAAATATGTGTTTATTTTGTTGATACAGTAAATGTTAGTCCATTTCTCACTATAATGAAGTAAACATGGGCCACGCTAGACATTGTACTGTTGAAAAAAAGCGCTTAATTTTGCAATTAAGAAGCCAAAACAAATCTTATGCATTTATTACGAATGCAATCAAATGGTCACCGCGTGTAATTGCTAGTGTTGAAATAATAATATATCACCCAAAATCAACCAGAAGAGAGGGGCAGAGGAGCAGAAAAACGAGCAAAATAATGGATAATCCGCGAGTACGCGAGACTTTGAAGGTTATTTTTTAATATTTTAGGTACTGTGCTAATTACTGTGTTTTTCATATAACAAATTATGTCCAAAATTTTGGATAAAATAAAATATAACAAAAGAAATTTATTTAGAAATCTTATAAAAAATTATGCTTAAGAGAAAATGCATTTACAGAGGTTCTACCAACAAAGCAATGATCCGAAACATATTGCTCATGTGGTATAACAGTGGTTCGAGACAAACCATATTAAAAAGCTAAAGTAGCCTACACAGTTGCCTGATGTAAATCCGACTGAGAAAATTTGGAAAGAGTTAAAATGACATCTTGCTGAAAAAAAAATAACAAACAAGAAGACATTAAGGCAAGAAATTCAGACAGCTTCGTTTTCAATACCTGTAGAAGCATGCCGACATCTAATTAACTCCACACCAAAAAGATGTGAATTAATAATTAAGAATAAGGGCCATGCTACAAAGTTCTATGCTTCAGTAATAATATAGACAGTTTTAGAGATTTACACCTTTTAGCTATTTTATGATTTGTAATATAAATTACTATATTTTTTTCTATAATATTTCATCAACGTATAATTATGAACAAAGCAATTGTTTAATTGTTTATATTCAGACAATACCATGTTTGCTTTATATATATTAAAAGAATATATGTTAAAAACTCAAGTAATAAGTTAAAAGGTTTTTGATTTATTCATTGTAGTTTGCCACGTATTTTTTAACGTTTAGGTTTTCTACGTTAAAAAGTTTTGTATTTTCATTAAACTTCAAAAGATTAAATTAAATTTGAATTAAAAATTTAATACCCAAATGCGAAAAAGGAACAGAATAAAATAAAAAGCACTTTAAAACCTTGGATTTAAAACTACACCAAAAATGAATTCCATCATGAAAAATATACTATAGGGATTGCTTAAACATAATAATATGAAAATTAATTAGTTATATTATTAAAACTTTTTCTCTGAGTGCCGCTTCAAACTTATACTAGTGGCGCTATCTATCAGTCCAAGGCCGAACCATTGGCCGTGGTAAATAAATCTCATCGATCCGCGGTAGGACACTTTTTGGCATTGGTATAGATTTCTGTACTGTGTTGATGATCCTAATTGTAAAAATAGTTTGGTTTCATCTTATTTGTAGAATAAATTTGTAAACATTTTTATTCGGCACTGGTTTTTACTTCGATCCCGCATTTTTTATAAAATGAGTATATTAAAAAAATATATATTTCAAGTCATTTCAAAGTTATAATTTATTTCCTCATCTCATGTAGAATGTGATACAAATATAGAAGAAAAGCATGCATTATTTGCTAATCTGGCATCTTACAAGTATACCATTGTTTTATAAGATTGAAAATTGATAAATGCAAAGAAAATAAAAAATTATTCTAATAAATCGATCAGAGCCACTTTCAAGTGGTTCGAACAGAACCACTTGGAAAACTGAACAACAAAGAATTATCTGAAGCCATTCATCAGTTAACAGTTAACCTTTGGAATAATCAGCAGATTACTGCAGAGTACTAGCACACGATAATATGCCCGATTCATATGGAGATAAACTGAAATACGAGAACTATCGTGGCACATCATTGTTTTGCACAACTTATAAAGTTTTAACAAACAACAAACTTCTTCTAACAACAAACATAGTAAGGCAGAAGGGCAGGCAGGGTTTAGAAAGAGGATGTTCAACAACAGATCAATTGTTCTTAGTATATCAAATAATGGAGAAAACAACCGAATTTGATACTCCTTTATTCCACATGTTCATCGTTTTCAGACAGACATACAACCGCGTACAAAGAGCAGTAGTATACGAAGCCATGGAGGAAATAGGAATATCAGCTAAGTTCATTGGATTAACCCGGACGACGACATTGAATTCCAAGGCCGTAGTAATCCAACACACGAGTACAATTTGAGATCGGAGAAAGTTTGCGACAAGCGGATGAATTGCCATCAGTTCTGTTTAAAGTAGTATCCAACAAAGTCATCAGCGAAACAGACATTGGCATAAATGGAACAATAATAAATAACAAAAACAGATTGTAGGATATGTGGATATAGACGTAGATAGACGTATTAACATGATTGAAAAAAAAATTAAGGGACACCCATAATGAAATAAAGGTGAAAGCTAAAAGCACTAGTCTAGAAATAAATGTAAACAAAACAAACGTAATGGGAAAAAGAACTAATCCAACAACGGAACAGAAGTGGATAATCTGTGATGAAAATAGTGAAGTTATGATTGAATTTACGTATCTGGAAAGCAAACTTGATGAAAACAACATCACAGGAAATATAAAAAATCGTGTTATAAAGGGAAAGACAAAGTTACTTATTCCCTTCATTCTGTCCTAAGATCTAAACTTATTCAAAGGAACATGAAAGTTAGAATCGATAAAACACTCATTCGGCCAGTAGTCACTGATAGCTGTGGGACGTGGATTCTTACAGAGAAAACATGCTTGTAGTATTTGAAAGAAGAGTACTTAGAAACATTTTGGGTACTGTAATTAACAATAGAATTTGGAGATCAGGTATAACGTCGAACTTAAGCAATTGTACAAAGGTCTGAATATTGTAGACTATGTGAGAGTTCAGTGACTCAGATAGGCGGGACACGTGACGAGAATAGCAAAAAACCGAATACCAAAGAAAATCACGGAGAGTCGAGGGGATAACTGAAAAACAGGTTGCTGAACAAACAAAATTGGCAAGAGGCTGCTGGAGATCGAACCGGCTGAAGGTGAAGTTTGAAGGAGCTTAAGCCTCACTGACGGGCTGTAGCACCATAG
The DNA here is from genome assembly GCA_031761425.1 of Cosmopolites sordidus. Lineage (NCBI taxonomy): Eukaryota > Metazoa > Arthropoda > Insecta > Coleoptera > Curculionidae > Cosmopolites > Cosmopolites sordidus. The sequence goes on from JARFXV010000837.1 coordinate 791,915, forward strand.
GAAGAAAAAGAAGATAGATAATAGAGTACGGTACTTAAGTCTTACTTATTACGAAAGGGATTTTCATAATATTTATAATGAATTTTAGTAATAACATTTGTTTACACGGTTTTTATATCCGAACTGCAAGTAGTTAATTATTGTTTATTTAGATAAGAGTTGTTCCAAAAATAATAATAAAAAACTTTGCCTCATGTCTGCTTTTATAAATATTTATTTACTTAAAATTGGAAAAAAATCTTAAATTGGTAAAAAAATTAAAATGGCTAATTTTCGCCTTCTTTTTATAGTTTTTTGGCTCTGTTTCTCTTATAATGGGCCAACAGTAATCCCCTAACATGTTCTCATTCCAAAATCATTGATGTCGTTCTTCAAAAATCCTTAAATCTTGGTGAAAACGTTCCTCCTATTCGTCACTCATACTTCCTAAGTTTTCAGGAAAAAAAACTCAAATGTGAGTGCAGGAAATGAATAGTCAATGACATGTTCCCTCCCTGCTCCCCCAACTCATATGTTGAATTTTTTTAAAGAAATCAGCAGCAATATCTTTATAATTTTTACTTATTTTATTTCCCTAAAATTCGTCGACAACCATTTTGAATGACTTCCAAGCAGGTTTTTCATTAACAGATAAAAGGCTTTCAAACTGAGGATCTTTTAAAACTTTACGGATTATTATGTGGACCAAACAAATATCCCCCGTTTCAGTTTTGCTTCTGTAGTACACGGAAAGATTTTTTGTAAATACAGGAAACATCACTATTTTTGTTTAGCGCCTTCATAAAGTTGTTCATAAGTCCCAATTTAATGTGTAAAGGGGGTAAAATAATGTATTTTGGATCTACCAACGACTAATGTTTAATGTTCATTTTGCCCGGAATATACTCGTTCCGAATAGATCATTCTTTTCCTACATAATGATGCTCTCTGGCCTTGCAGTCCCACAGACAAAGGAAACAAGAGAATTTTGTGTAACTACCCTGCAATCCCAATAACAAACCGATGACTTTGAGGTCGTTGACACTTTCCATTGGTATTCTTCATACTTTATTATATGCACTAAAGTACACATCGTGTCACAGCTCTCTTTACAATTCATTGAGTGGCCTATTGGTACAGACGGTTTCTTATTCCCGTTGTGTAATTAAACAGCTTTCAAACTATATTTTGAAGAGTCTACGAATAAGCGCCACTCTGTTTTATTATAGTTTTGATTCATTGCTTCAAAAAGTCCCGAGATATCAGTACAATAACAATATTCACCTTCTCTTTTGAAAAATGTTGACTAAAGTTTGCTCCTGTTTCTAGACAACGTAACTTTCGTGTCTGGTGTTAATGAATTCCATTATTGTAGGCAAGAACCAAGAAGCTCTGCTTTAGATCTTGATACTTACAAATTTCTTATAAGATCATTTAATTCGGCTTGGTTAATTAAATTTGGAATGTTTCCTTGAAGAGAAAAATCATCATAATCATTAGAAATCAATTTATCTTCAACATCACTTTCATTGTCATCTTCTAGTATATTTTTACTCGAATTAGCGGGGCAAATTAGATATGGAAGATCCTTCGAATGTAAAATTGTCTTATTAACAGACGGCATTTCGGCATATACAATACTCGCCTTATTTTTTGTATTATATCCCACTGCCTTCGTAACACAAAACTAACAGTCATTTTCATGATTTCTAGGTTCTCTCCTAACATTGATAAACCAAATGGAAGTTATACGTTATCTATGTATTAGTTACGTATGCATTTTTTAACAAATCTACAATGGGTCTTCCTTTTGTGTATTGAAGTCTACTTTATATATAATATATATATATATATATATATATATATATATATATATATATATATATATATATATATATATAATATATATATATATATATATATATATATATATATATATATATATATATATATATATATATATATATATATATTAAAAATATTAACATATACAACTGTATATTATATTACAACATAAATCTATTTGTTATTGTTGGTGGATTCATGCAGTTGTGGGTTGTATCCTTCTTCATCTGCAACAGTTTGAAGTTTTCTAGGTCTCTCTCTGGGCAGATGGTATCGAAGGCGTCATGGTTTTTTTTTCAACTGTTAGTCGATGTCGCTCAGATCTTGTGTTCTAGTAGTAAGTATTTAAGCTTCTTTTTAAAATTTTTTAGGTTTAATTTTATTATGTCTTTCGGTATCTTGTTGAATTTTGCTACGGTTTCAGTTGTGAGTTTTTGTGCGAGTCTTACTTGTGTATTTTTATGAACTCTAATGTCTGATTTCCTTCTGGTTTCGTATGTATGTATTTGTTTGTTTGTCGTGAATGTGATAGTTGTCTTTATTAATTTATTTTGAATTTTGTATAGCAGCAATATATTGTGATATTGTATTAGTTGTCTGATGTTTAGTTCTTTTGTTTTTTTGTATAGTTCTTCGGTTGGCGTTACTCTATTGAGATTATATAATATTTTCAATATCTTATTTTGTTGTCTTTGTAGTATGTTTAAGTTTTTTTCTGTTGTATTGCTCCATGTATTAATCATATAAGCATTTTTAGATGAGAATAGTGCATGGTACAGTGGTTTCTTCAATTTGTTGGTATGATGTGCTTCATTTTTAAGAGCAAAGTAATTGTTTTGGCATTTTCTTTTTTTATTTTATTTATATGCTTATCCCATTTTAAGGTAGTGTGTATTTTAATTCCTAGGTAGTTAATTTCGGAAATTTCCTTTAATTTTTGGTTTATTATCGTTATGTTTAGGTCTCTTGCTTGTTTCTTCTTGTTAAATATTATGTATTCTGTTTTTGTTTCGTTTATCGTGAGTGAGTTGTTAAAACACCATAGATCGTACTTTTTCATATCGTTATATATATTATGTTGTAATCTGTTGTAATCATTGTCAGAATACAACATGCACAAGTCATCAGCGTAAGCATACATTTTTCCAGTGAAGTTTTCTTCGAATAAATCGTTTGTATAGAGTATATATAGCAATGGTGGCAGGTTACCTCCTTGCGGCTCGTACTTTAGTCTTTTGGGGTCTGTTCATCAAGTTGCTGTCAATTATTCTTATGTAATTATCAAATCCATATGCAATGAGTTTTTCTAGTAATTTTTCTTTATTGATTGTGTCGAATGCTTTTTTCATGTCGAAAAATATTACTACGGCCGTGTGTTTCTTTTCTATACATTTTTTAATATTTTCTATCAAATCATAAACAGCTGAAGTCGTGCTCGATTTCTTTTGGAAGGCATATTGTGCTATATTTATGATGTTGTTTGATATATGCTCTATCATTCTGTTGTGTAAGATTTTTTCTGTTATTTTATTCAGTGCTGATACTAAAGTAATTGGTCTGTAATTTTGTGTTTCATTCTTTTTTCGTTTTTTGTATATAGAGACTATTATGGATTGATTAGATATTGTGGATATATTCTTGTGTCTAACATTTTATTTGTTAGCTTTGTAAAAATTGCTATTAAGGTTTTCTTATTATTCTTGATCACGTCATTTGTTATTTTGTCAAATCCTGGGGCTTTATGTCGATACAAGTCTTGTATTATTCTTTCTATTTCTTCTTGTTCTACATTTTTAACATCAGATTTATTATATATTTTATTTGTTATAGTTGTTGTGGTGGTTTTGTTTTTTCCCTGTATTTGTTTATGAGCTAGTTTTTGACCTATTGTGGCAAAATAATTATTTAGTTCGTTTGCTATAGTTTTTATATCGGTGCTACTAGTTCCGTCTTCCTTGATAATTTCTATAATGTTATCATTTTTCTTGGAGTGTATTTGTCTATTAATAAATTCCCATGTTTTTCTACTGTCTTCTCTATATTCATTGATTTTCTTGTAAAATATTGCGTTTTAGTTGTTTTTAATGTAAGTGTTGTATATTGTTTTTGTTCTATATATTTTACTTTTAGAAGTTCATTGTGTGGATGTTTACGATATTTTTTGTAAAGTTTATTCCTTTTTCTTATTTCTTTTATTATATTGCTATTTATACAAGGGCAGTCGTTTCTTCGTTTTATTTTCGTAATGCACATATTTTTTTCTATAATACTCTGAAGCGTTTTTGAAAGATCTTCATATGATTTAATTTGTTCATAGTTTAATTCCGAAATCATTTTATTTGTTTTTCCATTGTTTCTTTTAATTGCATTGCAGTGTACATAGGTAGGTCCTTTTTTTGTTGGTGGTTCTATTGTTACTTTAATTATATTGTGGTCTGATATATCGGAAGAAATTATGCTCATATTAACAAGCTTATTTTCAATATTTGTAATTACATGGTCAAGTATGGTATTGTTAGAATTTTGATTGTATCTAGTGTATGCACTCGCCTTTCTTTTATTCAGAATTTTATAGTTTCGTTCTTTATACATGTTATAGTAACTGTCAATCAAACTATTTTTCCCCAAAATATTTACATTAAAATCACCGATAATGATGTGACGTTTGGTTCTGTTTATTATATTATGTTTTAAAGTATATTCCAACGAGTCAAAATTGACATCGGGAGGTTTATATATAAGGCTTATTGATATATTTTCTGAAGTTAATTCTACATTTATTATTTCTATTTTGTTTATGGTACAGTTTACCTTTTCTTTATATTCTATATCATTTCTTATATACATCAATATGCCTCATCCTCTGGTTTGGCGTGATCTAAATATTGCATTGTAGCCGTTAATATTATATAAATCTTCCTCATCTGGTGATAACCATGTTTCTATAAGGGCAATTAGGTCCGGATGGTTTTGTGTTTTTGGGATGATCTCAATTTCTTCAAATTTGTTTCTGATGCTTCTTATATTTTGCATTATTATGTTAATCATCTTGATATTCGTTATTATGTAGTTGCATGTAATTATTCCGGGTATGTATATAAACTCTCCTTATTATGTATGTATATAAACTCTCCACAAACGTAGCAAAAACGATTAGAACTTTATTTACACTTTCTATTCAGCATTTTTATTCAATTTCAAACAAGATATTTGTTGTTTGAATCGAATAAATAAATATTAAACTGAAGTCATCACGTAAGGTAGTTGAAAAAAATTATTTGACTGTAGAAAAAAAATGTGACGTGAATATTTCTGCTAACACTTTTAGGTCTAAGGAAGGTAAGTTAACATATTTATCTACATTTCTTTCGGGGTATATAAAAAAAGTTAAAATTTTCAAACTAGTGTAATTAAACAATAGTAATATTTGTTAATTTTTCTATAGGAATCTTTGGTGTGACACACTAAACTCGAAGGAACTTGCCACTAAACACCAAATCACTTTTTAAAATTTCTGGACGCGCGTTTGACTAACATGTTTGCATCATCAGTAGATGATTCAATCATTTTCAAAATAATCCGATTTATCCATTACTGCAACTTTATTGCCGTTCTCTGCTTTTTAACAACAGTCCTTATCTGGCAGACGTTTGACGATCCTGGAAACATTTGGCACATTTTGACTTTTATTTGAAATATATTTTGAAATTTTGCTTTTAGATGACTCTCTAATGAATGTTTTCGGAGACTGCGGTAAGTGCTTAAGTGCGTATTCTCCAAAACGTGGCAGGATGTCTGTAATGCAAAATTGAAACCTTTATTCAGGAGGCCCAGGTTTTACTTGTCGAACGTCGGAGTTGAAAGATTTTCTACGGTGTTGATGCTCTTTTTAAGAACCCCTCACGGGGCCCAGATCTTGTATCTGGGTACGGGGAGTGACGCCCCCGGGGGTCCGAGTTGTCCCTTAAGCCAAGCTGTAGTGCGACCCGTGGCGAGGGCTGAATGGCAGATGAGGGTAACATTTGTCACTAACGGGGCCTCCAGAGTACCTCCCGTCCCTTTGGAGTACTTAGGGTTACCGCAGTACGGAGCACTGCTGCGGCGGACGTTCTTTCTTCCCAACTCGTGGGACTCACATGTCTTCAATCAATCTCTCAAATTTTCCCATAACCTCGGGGTCCAAAAGACCCAGGATAGCGTCTCCAGTCGATATCACCCAAAGAAATCCTGACTTTGATAAATATTTCGTTGTAAAATCCGAAGATGATTCATTAGCCAAACTTTCTCCCTTTATTATTCATAAATGTATTGTTGGATTTGTTGGAGAGGTGGATTCCGTCAAGAAACTACGAGATGGCTCTCTTCTTATTATTACAGCAAACATCAAGCAGTCCGGAAAAATCCTGAATATGGCTAATCTGCATACATCGGCAGTGAAAGTAGAACCCCATAAAACATTGAACTTCTGCAAAGGAGTGATTTCCAGTTCGGACCTTCTCAACTGTGAGGAGGACGAAATACTTGAAAACTTGCGACAACAAGGTGTAGTAGCCGTAAGACGAATCACTTCCAAGAAAGATGGAGTAATTACCCCCACCAACAGTCTCATTTTAACTTTTCGAAAATCCACTCTTCCAGAAAGAGTACGAGCCGGATACTTGATTCTAAAGGTGCGACAATATGTTCCAAATCCCCTTCGCTGTTTTCAGTGCCAGAGGTTTGGACACATCTCACAGAAATGTTCGTTTACACCTATATGCCCGTCATGCGGCAAAACATCTCACGGAGAATCTGAATGTTCCCCTCCCCCTCTATGTGTGAACTGCGGAGACGAGCATTCCCCTAGGTACAGGGGATGTCCGATATACAAGGAAGAATTCCAAATACAAAAAATTAGGGTCTCAGAAAAATTACCGTATTTCGTAGCTAAAGCAAAGGTCAAAGGCTCTACTAACGTAAATGTCCCAAGATACTCCAGCGTAGTTTCGGCAAGTAAAGTCATGGTATCATGCGCCACCCAGTGCGACCAAATCCCAACACCCCACAGTAGCACCGCACAAAGCTCTGCTAACCTCAACAAACCTCGTGATCCTCCACCCCCTTCCCTCAAACCCTCCTCCCTTTCCACTAAATCCTCTTCTACTCTACGAGATCCTCCACCCCCTGCCCCCAATCCATCTTCCTCTCTTCCCACCAAATCCTCTTCTACCCTAGGTCCTTCACCCACTCTCTTATCCCTTCCCCCTCCTTCGTCCACCCCACCCCCTCATACACCCATTTCCCTCACTTCCCCACTGACTACAATCGCTTCTAACAAAAACATAAAAACATGTAAAGCGAAACCTAACTCCAGAAGCAGCTCCAAGTCCTCGACGGGTTCCATCGAGGACTTGATGGAAATAGACAATACGACCTCCGGACCCCCCAAGGGTCAACCTAATAAAAAGGACCTAAAACTAAAAAGATAAACTTTCCTTCTCACGGACTGACCTATCTCCCCTACTACCATTTTCTTTCGTTCCGCAATACAGTGGAATGTTAACGGAATAATACTACGTCTCCCAGAACTCAAGTCCATCACAGCTACATTCAGTCCAGCTTGCCTGATACTTCAAGAGACTAACCTAAAACCGTCCGACAATTTTAACTTCAGGCACTATCAAACATTCAGAAAGGACAGAGATGGAGCTGCCAGAGCATCTGGTGGAGTTGCAGTACTCATTCATGAATCATTAGACTGCCACCAACTGGCTCTCAACTCGCCTCTGGAGGTTGTAGCTGTCAGAACATGCCTAGAACTCCCCGTCACCATATGCAATCTATATCTTTCCCCAAATATTAACTTCACCCTCAAGCAACTCGAGGACTTACTTCTCCAACTTCCTCCTCCCATCATTCTTGGAGGGGATTTTAATGCCCACAGTCCCACCTGGGGGTCTACTCATCAGGACTCCAGGGGAGATACGATTATGAACTTGGTACAGTCGAAAGGCCTCATTATTATGAATTCAGGTGCCTCCACACACATTTCCATGTCGTCAGGTACCTTTTCAGCCATCGATCTAACCATATGCTCCCCAACCATACAGCCACTTTTCACTTGGAGCGTTATCGGCGATCCACACGGCAGCGATCATCTACCTATTGCTATCATTCCGGCTGGATTGTCTAACGCTACCTCGACCAGGAAGATCTGGAATACCTCTAAAGCAGACTGGCAACTTTATGCTTATATTTTTGAAAACCCCCACCTCCTTCCCGGCCAGTTTCAAAGAAATCTTAACTCCTTAACTAATTCCATTAACAACGCTTCCAACACCTCCATCCCAACCTCAACATTCATGACTAAACATAGCTGCGTTCCATGGTGGAACGATGACTGCGCCGAGGCCGTGAGAAAAAGGAAATCATCTCTAAATAAATTTAAACACTGCCAAAATCAGGCCAATTTCATTATTTTCAAGAGATGCCAAGCTTCTGCCAAGAGGATCATTCTTGAGGCTAAAAGAACTTCCTGGGCTAAATTCATCAGCTCCTTGGATCACAGATCCACATGCTCTGATTTTTGGAGCAAGGTAAGGAGGCTCAGGGGCATTCCTAACAAACACATTAATAATATCCTCGACAACGGGGTCTGGCTGACGGACAGGGAAGATATAGTTGAGTGTTTTGCAAAATTTTTCCATGACATGTCCAGCGACGACAATCTTGATCCCCTATTTAAACTACATAAAAACCGACACGAACTTGCACTACAACTCGAGGAGGATACACCATCCCCGATCAACATTCCTTTTTCTTACAACGAATTCAGAACAGCTCTTGCCAGATGTCGCTCAGGTGCGCCTGGCCCAGATAACATCTTGATCCCACAAATTAGAAACATGCCGGAATCTGCTCAGCGCACCCTACTTGACATATACAACGACATCTGGCGCGGGAGAGGTTTTCCTCCCTCCTGGGGAGAGTCTCTTCTTATTCCTATCCACAAAAGGAACAAAGCCTGTTCATCTGTTGAAAGTTATCGCCCAATATCTCTTACAAATCATCTTTGTAAAATCATGGAGAGGATGATACACCGACGACTCTCATGGCACCTGGAGCGACATCGTCTCATTGACATTAATCAACACGGTTTTAGACCGGGCCGATCGACAAACGATCATCTGATCGGCCTGGAAATTGATATCTGGGAAACCTTTGAAAGAGGACACCATCTCCTGGCTGTATCTCTTGACTTAAAACGCGCTTTTGACACGGTCTGGCGATACAACATAATAAAATCCCTACACGACCTAGGCTTCAGAGGCAACTTCCTACACTTTATCAAAAATTTCTTATCAAACAGATACTTTCGTGTAAGGCTTGGCGACACTGTCTCCAGGAGTTTTCCACTGGCCAATGGGGTTCCTCAAGGTTCCGTACTAAGCCCCTTACTTTTTAACATCGCTATTAATGGAATAGGGCAGTACATTGGAACTGACGTGAAATACAGACTATACGCAGATGATCTTTTAATATACTACTCTTCCGCAACACCTAGGGTGGCTGAAAGAAAGATACAAGGCTGCCTTAGAAGACTCGAAGAATGGTCCCGTCTTACTGGCTTCATATTCTCTCCTCAGAAATCCACTTCAGTTCATTTCTGCAGAAAAATGCATTGCCCTCGCTTACACACCCTGTCCATGTCTGGAACTCCTATTGTATCAGCACCTTGCCTTCGCTTTCTAGGTCTCACTTTTGATGCAAGACTTTCATGGAGGGATCACATCACCCGACTTAGGTCGGAGTGCGATCGATCCCTGAGAATCCTCAAATGGGCTTCACATCCAAGATGGGGATCATCCATTCCCACCCTTTTACATCTATACAAGTCACTAATAAGATCTAAACTAGATCATGGCTGCGTTGCATATTCGTCTGCTCCTGCATCCTATATCAAGCAGTTGGACGTTGTTCAGAACTCTGCCATCAGACTCTCACTAGGCTCCTTCAGATCGAGTCCTACCACTAGCCTACACTGCCTTGCTGAGATAGAACCCCTAGAAGATTGGCGCCACTTTCTCCTCTTTAAATACGTATCTTCATTAAAGTTTAGACAAAACTTTCATCTGCGCGACAAATTCTTAATATATATGAATCTCAACAACACAGGAACACACAATCGAAACTGCGGCGCCAATCACCGTTTCGCTCGCCTATCTGCTAATTACGATTTACATCTTCCCAATTTCGAAGCGTTAGTCATTCCTCCGTCTCCACCCTGGCTCCTTACACCAGTAAATGTCGATTGCTCCCTACTTCGATATAACAAATATAATTACGCTCACTCCTCCATTAGATCCCTTTTCTCTGAGCGATTGAATAAATACCTAGACTATCAGATCGTTTACACTGACGGCTCTAAATCCACAGATGGGGTGGGGAGTGGCTTAGTTCACAATGACACTGAGCGATACTTCAGACTCCTTCCTTCTTGTTCAATTCTCACGGCCGAGTTGCATGCTATTAGGGAAGCCTTGAGGATTATCCAGAATTCCTCCTTTCCCCGATGGCTAATATGTTGTGACTCACTAGGAGCACTCCGGAGCTTGGAACATGACACTTCTCACATACCCTTGGTGTCAGGCATACTACTGGTCCTTCAAGAATTGCTCTCGCGACATGTTACTGTTGATTTCCTCTGGATCCCTAGCCACGTAGGCATCAAAGGAAACGAGCGCGCCGATGTTCTTGCAGTCCGGGGTTCCTCATCTGGCACCCCGATTCCCAAAACATTCTGCTACAAAGATATCTGCAGGGACATTTCGACAAAGGTTAGAGCCAAAATCCAATCTAATTGGGATCTGGGAGCCACAAACGGTAACAAATTGTGGACTGTAAAACGAGAATTCTTTTCTGGTTCGCCTTCCACCCTCTCCAACAGATCTGACTGCGTTAAATGGCACCGGCTGAGAATAGGTCACTGTCTTTTTTCTCATGGTCACCTGATGAACAGGGACGTTCCCCCGACGTGCCACAGATGCGATGTTCCAATCACAGTTAGACACATCCTCTTGGAGTGCGATGAACTAAACGCCCTCAGAGCCTCCCATCATCTCGGTGGGAATCTGGAGGAGATTCTGTCGGTAAACAATTTTGGACACCTGAAGAATTTCCTTAAATCCCTGAACCTTTTCTACAAGATTTGACACAATTCTCATACCATACTTGTCCCAACTAGTCATTAATTATACCTCTTTTATTTATTTATTTATTTTTACTTCTACACCGTCTTCTCAATATACAACTTTCTGTCTATACTATCCACACGTTTTATTCTATGTCTCGTCTATATACATATACCACTGTTTTATTTATACAACTATCTGTCATGTTTTGTTTGTTCTCAGCACGTTCGTCGATTCAAGCGTTCCATATACACTCATATTATTCCAGTCAGTAGTTTTATATGATCATCCTCCACATCTGGTTCTTGTATGTTCCCTAACATACTTCTAACGAGAATGGCCGCGAAATGACCTTAGATGTCGGGTCGGCCTTACATCCGAATTCTCTCTCTCTCTCTCTCTCTTTTTAAGAACATGTTCTCCTGATTGATCAATCTGATCTTGATCTTTTGACCAAATTCAAATCAAAACTCACTGCTGTAAACATGTTCCTTTAAAAAGTGCACTAACGTTAGTGCTCTGCTTTAGTTACCAGACCAACCATTCCTGTTTTGTAAAATTCATTATTTCTTCACATATTTTAGAAGATTTAGGAATACTTGACTAAATTGAGAATCTTGACTAAAATTGAAAAATATTTTATTAATTTTGATCTAAGAAACCAAACAATTCTTCAATAAGATGAAGCTGGCAGCGGAAAATCTCCAACTGCAAAAGGTGATCAAAACATTCAGAAAATCCGGAATCATTTGAGTTCTGATCATCAGTTGACGGTCAGAATGAAAAGGGAAGAGTGGAATTTGGCTCACACAACCGCTCATCAGATTTTCTTCATACTCAGCCGAATGTCGACCTTCTGAAAATACCTTAAACCGCATGAAAACCCGGACATTTGCCCCAACACTTTGCCATAAATCTGTTAAAATTTTGCATAGATCTGTTAAAATTTCCGTCGCAATGTACTCAAGTCTGAAACAAAACTTGATAGCATACCGTTGCCCGAAATTGTTATCACTATTTTGAAAACGCACTAGAAAAATATGGTTCACTAAAGGAATTGCTACGGACCACCAAATGACTCCAGAGATGTCAAACGCGCACCGAAAATATAAATTCGTCTGCAAATTCGTGTTGTCAGATCGAACGGTACACCACCATGAGATTGGTATCTCATTATTTTATTTACACACCTCGTATATCACGTTGGTGACCAGCAGATAGCTCAAGGGACTAAGGTGTATAATCCAATTTTAACGTAATGATTGCTAGACCATTGATTTTATGTATTATATTATGTATAATAAGTTTGTTCTTTCATATATTCTCACTTAAGCTCAATACATTTTTTGCAATGGTTCTCCAATTTATTTAATCCATCTCTGATGTGAAGTGATTTTCTGAAAGTCCTTCAAAATACTCATTCACGGCTACAATAACTTCTTCATTTGATGAAAAGCTCTAATCAAGTAGAATTTTTTTGAGGTTTGGAAACAGATGAAAGTCAGAAGGGGGCAGATTTGGTGAATATATAAACTCCTTGGTGTGTGAAGGTATAACTCCTTCAATTTGGCCACTGCAAGCCGTCTGTGAGCCGATGCATTTTATTGATGAAAAAATATTTTTTATTCACCTTTCTAAACCAGGCTTTTTCTCACGAATTTTTACATCCAATTGATCCAAAAGGTTTGAGTAATATGGTCCTGTTATTGTTTTACCGGTTTGAAGGTAATCAATTAACAAAATGACTTTTACACCTCAAAAAATTGATGCAATAACATTTTTGGTCTAGTTTGACCCCTTTGACTGCTTGGGAGCTGAACAACCGGGCTCAGTCCACTCTTGTCCAGTTTGTTGTCGCAGTTCAAAGAATTATAGTGGTAAACCCAAGTCTCATCCATAGTTACAAAACGACCTTTAAAAGATATTTTATTCTTTCGAGAAAGATCCACATGCTCGTTAGAAAGTTTTACTCGAAGTCGTACTGATTTACTGACCAGAATTAAACAAATGCGACATCGATCTTACACATAGCTTTCTCAAGCCAAATTCATTTTTCAAAATATAAACACCATAACCATATCAAGTATAGAATTAATTAGTTGTTCAGTAGTTGCTCTTATTGGACGTCCAGTACGAGGATCATCATCCAGGCTTGTACGACCATGTTGAAACTCACCTGCCTACTTACAAACCGTTGTTTTTCCCTAATACATTTATCATTTTACTATGAATTTCCATTGCCTTTAAACCTTTTTTTACACAGAATTTAATCACTGCACGATTTTCAATATTTTCCATTTTAAAAAATAACACCGATACGTTTACTTTAATCTGCTGTTTTTGTACGAATGATTTGACAGATCGGCTTGAAACTTCACATATGTTCATATGATGGAAGAAACTTCAACATGTAGAAGGTTATATAGTTCTTTTACTGTTCTATAAGTGTCGGTCCGCGAATTTTTTATTTAGCCTTGTATATTGAACAAACTAATAAATCGTTTTGATTGAAGTAAACATATTTTACTAACCAAGAAGTAACATCCACTTGTGTGATGGTTGACCCTTCTGATCTTGACTGCAGTTCTAAAGTATATAAACCGTGACGAAGTAACCGTGACGAAGTTATGGCTCAAAGCCAGACTAACCTTCGTCACACCTAATAAGCTGGTGAATTGTCCGTAACGGACAAAAGCCATCAAGGAGGAATAATCCTTCTTACAATACCTTACCATACCTAACTAAGAAGTATATTTTGTCATCCAAGAGAAAATGTTTCTTGACGGAAGAAAAATCTCTTTGTTGAAAAAAAAACTTGGCGTATGAACATTTCAATAAAACGCATTTAAAAAAAGTCTCTTATTTCAATAATCTGACTTCTTGGTTCAAAATAATAATTATTTTTAATTCTAAATAATAAATTTTTATGAACAAAAAAATGCCTAAATAACAATAATAAATATCTTGGATAAAGATAATAAAATTTGTACTGTGAAAAAGTTTTGTTTTTGTTGGAATAAAAATATGTTATTAATGGAAAAAAAAATTATTTGATGGATTTTTTTTTTGTAGTAATTTTTTTCATTTAAGAAAGTTAAGTTTTTAATTACTATGAGTGTTTAAGTACAATTATTAAATGGACAATAATTTATTGACACTATCTTATTCCGTACTAAAAAAATCAAGTTGCGAAAAAACAAGTTTTGTGTCAATTTCGTTCAAGAGAAAATTTTCGTGAATCAAATACCGCGTTTTCTCAAACCAAGAAAAAAAAAATCCTTCACCAAATAGCCGTATTCTTAGTTCAAGTTGGTAACACTACCTCTTATAAGAAAACATATTACTTAAGACAAAATATGTTTTTTACATTAAATAGTTTTTTATTGGTTAGTCATTATTATTTTTTTTTTAGTTAAGGAAAAATATATATATAAATATATATATATATATATATATATATATATATATATATATATATATATATATATATATATATATATATATATATAAACAAATTTGATTTCCCTTAAGTGTACTCTAAAACTCTCGAATAGTAAAGATATATACAGATAGAAAAGAGCCTAAAATATTTGTCTTGGTTCAATTTTTTTTTCCTGTATACTATTATTAATAAGTTTTCAAGATTCAGCAGTTGTTATCACTTGCAACTGTTTTTTCGATTGATAAGTCCCATTTCGTTCCCATTTGTTTCTAAGCAAGCCCGATGGTTCAAAAGAATGAAAGAAAAAAAAACTTAAAACGTATATCGGATAAAGACCATCTTGAAGAGATGTGTCTGGGAAAAAGGGGGAAGAACCCATCGTATCAGTTTCGCGATGGAAACAGATATTTTTTGGACTTGCGGTTAATATTTTTTCGACAACAATTATGTTACATTGAAAATAAAGATAAAGGGTCTGATCAAAAAATCAAACAAAAAAGGAAAATACTAATATATTAAATGTAAGGATGGGATAAAAGTTTTAAGCCATAAACCAATGCTTAATCTAAATGATAATATACAATAAGAATAATAACCTAAACCTACATATATATATATATATATATATATATATATATATATATATATATATATATATATATATATATATATATATATATATATATATATATTTATATATATATATATATATATATATATATATATATATATATATATATATATACATATATATATATATATATATATATATATATATATATATATATATATATATATATATATATATATATTTATATATATATATATATATATATATATATATATATATATATATATATATATATATAATAAATATATATATATATATATATATATATATATATATATATATATATATATATATATAATATATAAATATATATTTATATATAATTTATATATATTTATATATATATATATTTATATATATATATATATATATATATATATATATATATATATATATATATATATATATATATATATATATATATATATATATATATGACTTATGAACACTGTTGGAAATGTAAATGTCACTCACAGGCTGCAGTGTTCAGTACATTATGTCATTTCACTGCCATAAAAAGATACAGAAGATACTTTGAAGAACAAATATGTTTTCCGACGAAGCGCACTTCTGACTTGATGGGTTTGTGAACAACCATAACTGCAGAATTTAGGTCGATGAAAATCCTCAAGTGATTCAGGAGATACTCTTCATCCTCAATAAATCACTGGTGCGGTTTTTGGGCTGAAGGAGTAATAGGACCTTTTTGTTTTGAAGACAATTGCGCAAATTGTTACAGCTAATGATGAACGTTATAGAGATATGCTAACAGAATATCTGTGACCTGAACTGATAAATGAAGACAATTATAAACAATGTTTTCTTTCAACAAGTTAAGCGACTTATCACACATAGAGCCATACAATCGATTTGTTGCAAGAAAAGTTTCCTGGACGTGTTATTTCGGGAAACAGTAATGTTATTTTTTTATGGGGTTATGTTAAATCAAGGGGTTGCAAAGGGATGCGTGGCATCCGGTCCTAGAGGACGCAAACCATAAATATTGAAACTACCATAACCCATAAGAATTAAATGTAACATATGATTCTAGAGTAATAAATAAATAAATGAAACAAAAATTATATTGCGTTTTTTTTTTGGATTGGCAAGGAGGGCACAGGCGGATTGGCAAGGAGGGCACAGGCTGATTTTCGCACCCTGTTGCCGAATATGTCTAAGATGGCGTTGGTTAAATGTCTGGTTTACAGAAATAACCACCGACAATTCTTGACCTAAAACGAAACAAATCTACCACTGGTGGTATATTTGAATTTGAATTAGAATTTTAAGGCCGCGTCAGCAACTGAGGCCATTTGGCAACCCATATAGAGTGTATACCAGACAAGAACTAATACAACTTGAATACGAGGTATGGTTATTAAATAACGCGACTGACGCTGTTACAGAAGAAGTACGCATGCGCCAAATGCCAGCGATCAACAGCTGTTTAGGGTAAAGCCTTCTCTTTCAAATGCAGTATCTCTCACTTCTCTAAACAAATCCGTATAACCGTAGCCTTCTTTCGCATTAGAGTTGTTTTTTTGTTTCGCCGGAAAAATGTTAAGTGTAACAATAGAGCAACAAATTGTTGTGAAATTTCACGTGAAACTTGGAAAAACCTCTACTGAAACTTATAATTTATTGAAAGAAATGTATGGCAATGAAGGTTTATGTTCTAAGATAACCGAGAAGACGTTGAAGATGATCCATGCCCGGGTCGCCATTCTACGTAACAATTTTAACATGCAAAAAGTGTGTGCCAAAATGGTGCCTAAAATTTTCACGTTGAACGATAAGAAGCTCGCAAAAATGTTTGTACTGACACTTTAAACTCCATTGAAAATGACTCAAACTTATTGGAAAGGATAATAACATATGACGAATCGAGATTTTTTACTTATGATCCTGAATCGAAGCGCCAATCCATGCCCTGGAAGAGCCCAAATTCACCGAGAGCCAAAAAAGTTCGAATGAGCAAATCAAAATTCAAATCAATGATAATTGTTTTTTTCGATATTTATGGGATTGTATACCTTCACTGGGTTCCTGAAGGCCAAATTATTAATCAACATTACTACCTTCACGTTCTTGCTGAACTCCATGAAGGAATACAGAAAAAATAATCCGAATTGTCGAAGAACAAGTCGTGGGTTCTACACCAAGACAATGCCCTGACTCATTCCGCATTGTCTGTCAAGAGGTTTCTAGCCAAGTACAGCATCCCAGTGTTAGACCATCTACCTTATTCGCCGGATTTTGCGCCATGCGACTTCTATCTGTTTCCTAAGGTAAAATCTGCATTAAAAGGAACGTGAGTCCGTTCTAGCTGTGAAAGAGAAAGAGGCACGCGTTCCGAAGGAGCTGATAGAAAAATACTTCCAGCACTGTTTCGAACGATGGAAGAATCGCATGGAGCGTTGTAGAGATAGAGGAGGGGTATATATTGAAGGTGATAATAAGTAAATATATATGAAATAAAAATAAAATGTTTTACAGCCTCAGTCTCGTTATTTAAAGTATCACATCTCGTATAGTAAATATTGTATTGATTATAAATTGTATAATGAAAGTAATATAGATTAAAGAGTATATAGTTACATTCAAATGGAGCTCAAATGTTAATAGGCAATAGACAGTAAATAAAAGAACTGCTTCAAATCTTCAGGTGTAATTTAGGTAGAGGAATAAGTGAAAATTTTAAAGGAAAAAGGAGCTTAAAGATAAAGAGATGGGCTATATCAAAGGCAAGTAGGAAGAGGAACAGAGGGATTGAAAAAGAGAACTGGGGTCCCTGGGAAGTCCATATCTTTGCGCAAGAGCAGATAGCGAAGGGCACCCTAGTAAGACGTGGCGAACAGAAAGAGGAGCAACACATAAGGTAATACTGACTGAGGGTCGCCACTTATTAGTTGACCATGTAAGAAGCGACAGTGCTCGATTCTAAGCCTATACCACTTTACAAAAAAGATGAGGCTCGAGAGTTGGAGGAGGACTACATTCGAAGAATTTAGGTTTCACGGTATATCACTTCGAGGAATAACCCAAAGTATCCCAGTCGAATTGAACAATATCTTGGACAATTAGTGAGATGGAGGAGAAAGCATCCCAGTGATGGAAAAGGGGCAAACTAGGAAGATTTTCTTTTAGAGCCATTTTGACGCATTAGTCTGCTCAATCATTACCCAATATGCCTGCGTGGCCAGGTATCCAAAGAAATTTTACTACCGACCCTCTAGATAGGGACTCCTGGATGAGGGAAAGAATGTTAACAACTAGAGGCACAGATAGGGGAGAAACGAGAGATGCGAACTTACGGAATCAGAGTAGATACCCCAATTGAATGTTGGACTAGATAGTGTATAAGAAATGGGCTCTCTAACGGCTAAAAGTTCGGCAGAAAGGATACTATTCCAGGTATAAAGACGAAAAGCACAGGTAAATACATTTGTATTAAACGAAACACCATATACCACTAGTGGTATATTTGTTTCGTTTATCTGGTATTCTGGTGGTTAGGTATTTTAGTGGTTCCATTATTTTCAGGATTTTTTTTATTTTAGAAAGGGACTAGTTATTGATATAAAAGACATGGCAGACAAAGCAGACAATTAGACATAGCTGCTTCTACTATTATGAAGACTTGAAGAAAATGGTTAAAGTAGCAGAATTAGGCTCGAGTACGATGTTCCGGTCGTTCTAGAGGTATCTAAGAATGTGTCAAAAAACAGAATAGACATCTTGCTGTACGAAATCCACATGAAAATATCCGGCAAGTTTATGATTCTTTTGTAGCAGCTACAGCTAGGGCTGTTTCAAAAATGACCCTTAATCGACATTTACTTGCGATTGGAACGCGTGCTTATCGCCCTTATTGGGGGCTTCCCTTTACAGTGCACTGCAAGATACGTTGCTTAAAATGGTCCAGAGCTAGAAATGAATGAATGATGATTTATAATATATATATATATATATATATATATATATATATATATATATATATATATATATATATATATATATATATAATTATTAAAGGGTTAATAATGTTTCAGAATAAAAAGCGAAATTTAACTTATTACAAATAACAATTATGATATAGTAAACTACAAAATCATACCGGTCTGTAACTAAAATAATGTTAGTCTATAGATGCAAACTCGTCCACAGATCATCTTTCAGCAAAATAACGTCAAATTGCATACAGATCGTCAAACAGTTTTTAAAGTGGTCTACGATAGCTACACTTGACAGGCCGACGAAATTCGCAGATTTATCGCCAAACATGGGATATATGGCATAACATTATTTGAACTAAGGGAGCGTACAGGCCACCATCGACCCTAAACGAACTTGAAGCACATGTACAGCGCGCCTGGAATAGCTTGTCATGTAAGGCATAGATCGTCCATTTCGGTTCATGTCTGGCAGATTTAGAGATTATTATATTATAATAACCATGGTGAACATATTCATTATTAATTTTTGTTTCAAATATATGTAGATTTTGTTGTTTTTTATTGTCATTATATGATATATTCATGGTATACACAAAAATAACACAATTAATATAAGAAAATTTATGTTTTACTGTATTGCTTTTTTTAATCACATACAAGTGGAACTTCTTGTTTTTTATCAATACACATGGTATACACAAAAATGACGAAATTAATCCAAGAAGCAAAATATTTTCCACTGTGTTGTGTTTTTTTGTTCTCCAGTATTTTTTTGTATCAAATAATGGGTAAACTCTTCTCTGGTGTCAAAATTATTCACTATAGTCTGGTAAATCATCATGTTCAATGAGAACGTTTAATCAGAGCAACGGTCGCAAATTGTCGAAATTTATTATCAAAATCAGTGTTGTGAGCGCCAAACTTATAAAGCGCTTCGTGAATTTTACGGTGCGCATAATCGTATCCAAATAATGTATTCACCGAATTATCGACAAATTTCGAATACATTTCATGCTGCTCAATATTAAAACAAAAAACTGCGTTCCAAAGAAAATATCGCCGCTGTTGCTGGCAGTTTTGATGAAGATCCAAATTCATCAATTCATCGCCGTTCGCGGGAAGTTGGGCTTTGTTATTCGACTACGTGGAAAATTTTGCTTAAAGATCTTAGTCTGGTGTTTTAAAAGATCCAGATCACCCAAGAACTCAAGCCACAATACCATTGTTTAGGTCGTACGTTCGGCGAATGGGCTCAAAATGAATTGGAACTTGACCCAGAATTTAACCGCAAAATTTTGATCAGCGACGAAGCTCATACTTGGCTAAATGGTTACGTTAATAAACAAAATTGCCGCATTTCAAATGGTATTGATCTGAAGACGCTGTAGTTCCAACAGGATAGCTCTCCAGATGTCGTGTAGCTAACGCAACAACCTATTTACCTAGGGAATAATTCGGTGAGAAAATTATTTCCAGGAACTGACATGTTAATTAGCCACTACGATCATGTGATTTAATGCTTTTAGATTATTTTCTTTGGGGTTGTGTTAAATCTTTGGTTTTTGCCAATAAACCAGAAAGTATTGACGCCTTGGAAACCAACATAACAATTGCAGATATCAGACCCCAACTGCTTAAAAAAATGGTCGGAAATTAAATTGACAGAATATCCTTTGTCAGATTTCACCGCAGCGGACATTTGTCCGAAATTGTTTTCAAACATTTGCCATTGAATATTATTTCACATAAAATAAATAGTTTCAAGGCATCTAATTTAGTTGTTTTATTTGAATTTAAAGTTCGGAGGTACTAAAAAAATCACTCTATATAAGTGCAATTTATTGATATTATGTTATTCATGATACCGTCATAAAAAAAAATTCGATATGTTGCTCCTTTTTTACTCTCCAGGATATTTAAAAATCGCTTGATATTTTGATGATACCTTGTATATGTGAGGCGAGCCAATTTGGAAATATAATAGGCCTTATCATTATCTAAAATGGTACCAAAACGTTTCTTTTGTCAGCACAATTTAAAAGGTAAAAACTGCCTCTAGCCGATTCTTTTATCTATCGACGAAGCTCATTCACCGAATACATATAAAAAATATATAAAAGAAGAAAGAAAGAGGATTTGCCCACAAGTGTGTCTCCAGTTTGTTTTTCTATTGTTCAATGAGAAAAAAGAAAGCAAATAGATAAGAGTCCTGAAACTTTTAAGAATAATAGAACGGAATGATAGTAGTCTCGATGAAACGTCAAATGCTCCATTGAGAAAATTATATTACACTAGTATAGTGCGGTTCAAGATATACCGTTGACCAAATAGCTGCAATAAACTGTTAACAACCTTAGTCGTAACGAAACGGGGCAAAGTTCCAAAAAAAATAAACAGGGTCGGGCCTAATAAAACAACAGGTAAAAAGATAAAATTAATTTTATATCTGGTTTAGTAGTTTCAAAATATTTTAGTTTAGTTCGCATTTTTTTTCTTAAAAAGTGCAGTTCTATAATTTCGATTCGAATTTATATTTATTATTCCAAATCTTCTAAAAATGTGGCGTTCTTGGCAAGATAATGATCATTGTGCCTCCGGTAGTACTAATTTAAAAAAAAAATATTTTTCGTCCGATGCTAAGCAAATTGTTAAAAGTGTATGTTTCTTTATTGAATAGGGGGTTTAATTTAAATATAGCCGCAGCAGAAACGTCTGCATTAACGAAAACGTCGTTGTCTACAGTTAAAGATATTGTGACGAAGCCAATTAAAGCCAAAAAAGTTCGTAGTAATTCTAGTATAAGCAAATGTTTTGACGAAAGCAACAAAGACTTAATTCGAAGTAAAATTTAAACTATGTATGAAGAGCAAACTGTGCTAAGAAAAGATGAAACCAACATTCTTTGCAGTAGAACTAGCCTCCTGAGAATATTATCTCTAATGGGTTTTGCATATCGGACCATTAATAAAAGACAAATATTAATGGAATCACAACGATTGCGACAATGGTCGTTTGACTACTTAAACTCAATAAAAAATACAGATTAGAAAATCGCCCCATTATCTACCTTGATGAAACATGGTTCGATACACATGAGACACCAGCAAAAGGATGGGTAGATACATCAAGAAAATGCCAAACCACAGCCCCAGTAAACAAGAAAAAAAGAATTACAATTTTACATGCTGGTTCCGAGGATGGATGGGTTCCAAATTGCTTACGGTTATCCTCCAAAAATATTAAACATTCATCTTTGGAATAACATGACGACACCACAGGAGAACTTTTTGAAGATTGGTTTAAAATAGCCTTTTGCCCAATGTACATAAGGAAAGCCTAATTGTAATGGACAATGCTAGTTATCATAACCGCCAAAAAAATAAAGTTCCTAATGCAAATAACACTAAATTGGAAATTCAGAACTATATGTTAAAAAACGATATAAACTTCGAAAATACATATAAAAAAATATTCTAGAAATAGTAAAGACATCTAATATTAAAAAGGAATATGGATGTGATACCATTGCTGCCGATATAGGACATACGGTTTTACGCCTTCCCCCGTATTATTGTATTTTTAATCCAATTGAGCATAAAATCCAATGTTACAGCAGAAAACATTTATCCGACTCTAAGTGTAAGTGCTGCAACATTATTATTACCATGATTAACCATGTTATTAAAATAGAAGATTCTATGTATCATTTTCTAATAATATAGAACCACTTATTATTAATGTAAATCAAAGTGACAGTGAGAGTCAAACCGAATTAAATGTATAATTAAATTTAAGTTATAATTGTTATTGTACTAATAGATACATTTATTTATTTTTGATTGATTGCGCTGTTGGCTCTTGGTGAAACATAGTAACAATGATAATAATTAAAACACTTGGTATTTGTTTCACAATATATTCAAGATATTCTCTAACATGTTTCGGCCTCGCGACCATTCTCAAAGAGAGTTATGTATAAACTAACTCGGTCGCGAGGCCGAAACATGTTAGAGAATATCTTGAATATATTGTGAAACAAATACCAAGTGTTTTAATTATTATCATTTATTTATTTTATTGTACTAATAAATTCAAAAAACACAAACCAATAAACAATGTTTTAGTCATACATAATAATCATAATTTAACAATATTTTATTTTTCCCAAAATTATTTTTTATTATAAAATTGTTAATTATTAACATTTTGCCGAAAGGCAACGAAATATCTTGAACCGGACTATGCTGAGTGTAGGTACTACGCATATATATATATATATATATATATATATATATATATATATATATATATATATATATATATATATATATATATATATATATATATATATATATATATATATATATATATATTAATATAATTCATGTAAAAAACATATATCCGTAAGAGCATGTTTGATGTTGCATTGTTTACGTAGTGGGTCAAAAAAGAAAGAAATTATAATAAAAACATCAACTTGCCATCAACACATCTGACAAAAATTTTCAACTTAAGACAATACAAGTTTCATACAATAGCAGAGTTTGTAATAGCGTTAAACATATCGAATTTTGTGCCAGGAAACTCCGATGCGGACACTATTGATTTTCTGTTACCATTTAAAGAAAATTGCTGCAGATCGAAGCTTACGGTGAGCATGTTCTTGGAAATCACAATGCTCTGAGTAGTTTAGAAAATTCAAAAGTGACGATTTTGACGTGAGGAAAGTAGAAGGTGGTAAACCACCGAAAAAGTTTGTAGACAGCGAATTGAACCCACTGTTGGATGAGGATGACGCTCAAATGCAACAACAACTCGCAGATTAATTAAATGTTATACAAGAAGCCGTCTCTATACGTTTGAAAGCTATTGGAAAGATCAACACATAAACTGAATGAAACACAGCAGAAAAACCGAAAAACCACTTGCGAAATGCTGCTCCAGGTACAACAGAAAGTCATTTTTCCATTGAATTGTGACTGGCGATGAAAAGTAGATACATTTTGAGAATCCTAAGCGTAAAAGATCATGGGGAAATCCTGGAGAACCATTGACATCGACGCAAGACCAAATCACTATGGTCTGTGTTTCTATCTGTGTGATCTGATGCAACCGTCAATACTGAACGCTACCGACAACAAATGATCGATGTGAATCAAGCTTTGCGTGAAAAACGACCAAAATATCAAAAAAGGCAACACAACGATTGAGGCGTTTAGTTGGGAAATACTTTCGCATGCAGCTTACTCACCAGACTTAGCTCCGTCCGATTACTACTTATTTGCATCGATGGGATACGCACTTGTTGAGCAGCGCAACTTCTTACGAAAATGCACGAAAATGGAAAAATGACTGGTTTACCTCAAAAAAGCAACAATTTTTTTGGCGTGGCATCCACAAATTGTCAGACAGGTGGGAAAAATGTATTGCTAGCGATGGTCAATAATTCGAATAAAATATTTTTTATCATTTTCATACAATAAATGAGTATTTTCTATACAAAAATTCCAATTTCATATTATTTACATACTTGGAACAGTTTTATTAGTCTTCATATGGTTCCTTGTCTGTTCGGATGTCTTAAATTGTGAAAAACTGGAGAACATTGTGTACACTTTCGTAACCGAGTAGTTGAATTATATCGCAAAGGATTTAGCTATCGTAAAATTGGTAATAGAATAGATGTTAGTATTAATTCATTTAATTAATAATAAAAACTTTAACCAAATTGCATTGTCATGTGCGAAACAAATCAAAGTGAAGATGATCTCAACGGTTCATGGAAAAAAAAACGAGTCAATCAATTAGTTGAAAACAAAAACCATCTTTTCAGCTTCTAACATAGCAGAAGAGATGACTTCAATATAAGATACTCCATTGAATGTTCAAACTATAAGAAATGTCATATATGGTTTCAATTACACAGGTCAACAAATTTAAACTTTTTTAAGGTACATTAATGAAAATAGGTGTATATGAAGGATTTTCTAGTCCTAAATCCGAAAATCGTATATATAAAGCCAATTACTGTAACACATACAGTTTTTTTGTTACAGGAGGTCGATGGTGGGGAAAAAAATGAAACGACATATTTTTAAAATATCATCTTTATTTAATATAAACATGTAAAACGTGATTGATATATGCAAAGACATTACTGATGATTATGTTAATAAAACATATATTACATGAGATGTCATAGAGTGACAAAAACTTTCCCTTTTCCTCTTCTGTTCTGTAGCATAATCTCTTTTTAAAAACCAGCAGTAGTCACCCAAAATAGATGGGTTTCAGCGTCCCTGGTATCTTAGTTCCATGATCCTGATGTCCAGGTGAAACCTCTCCTTGTTCGTCGCTTACCGCACCCAAATTTTCCGGAAAAAATCCAAATAAAAGTGTAAATAAATCATTTTGAAGGACAGGTGACATTCTAGTTTTTCATAGGCTTTCAAGAGTTTATCTATGAGGTTTCTATAGTTTTCATCTTTCTTGTTGCCTAGAAATCCTTTCACTACACTTACAAAACACTTCCAAGCTGCCAATTTCTTTTCATTTCATTTTTCTTGAAAAGGAAAATCACCTTTTTTTATTTGAGGTCCAATAAACATGCATTCTTTTAGTTTTGCATCACTTAATTGAGGATTGTTTTTTTAGGTACTTGAAACCTGACTGACTTGAACCTTGACTAAAATAAATCATCTGCATATATAATAAAACGTATCCGGTGGATTTTTGCAAAATTGACGACTAGAACTTGGCATTTCTGGACTGTACTGTAAACTGTAACGATACAGTAAACGATACAGAAACAAACTAAACTATAGAAAACAATAAAAATGCCCTTAAAGTTTCGTAGAATACTGTGGAAATACCCCCTCTACGATCTTGTGATAATTCCTACATTGGCCAGTCCAAAGTCAGGAACAAATAATTTCAATTACCCTGTGATATAGAGGAGAAGCAGGTGCTTGAAAATGGGACGTACTAGGTCATTTCTGTGAAAAGTTGTTTAATAACTACCTAAATGAAACGCAAAAAAGAGCTTTCTCATCAATGTTACAAAAATCATGTCGACCTCTGTTATTACGATAGAGGGCGCAGAAAAAAAACCTTTCATTGGTGACGTCAACCACAAAAAAAGGTGTGAATTTGCAAAAATTTATTTCATTAAATAAATAGACTTTTAGATGAATGTTATATTTTCAGGTGAGAGTAAACATAATATTTTCGGTTCAGGTTCGGTTCGGCAATGTACTGGTTTGGTTTGGTGGTATGGCATGAAATTGTATTGGAAAATTATGCTTTATTGTTAAATGGCAAAAAATATATTGATATTTTGAAGCATAATCTACCTGTCACCGCTACACTAAGACAGTAAAATAACGATCCGAAGCATTATGCTTCATTGGTAAATGCCAAAAAATATATTGATATTTTGAGGCATAATCTATCTGTCACCGCTACATTAAGACAGTAATATAACGATCCTAAGCATACTCCTAAGAGCACATAAGAATAGATGCTGTATAATGTTACCAGGCAATTAAAAACACCCTCTCAGTCTACGGACGTAAATCCAATTGTACATGTATAGTAAGTATACGTCAGGCTTGTAAGTGAGAAATATCAAAATTTCATCACAAATGTGTTGATTGAGAAGTAGGAAAAAAATGAGCTTGAGATAATTCAAAATCTTGTTTCTTCTATTCAAAGAAAATTATAAGCAATAATTGAACTAATGGATTGATGACAAAATATATTAAAGTTTCTTAATTATTTATGCAAATCTTTTTTAAAATCAACAAACGGCTATGCCAATTCTTTCTTGATATTATAAACATTATTTTTATGGTCGCTTAATTACATTTTTGTAAAAATTAGTTTATTAAGTATCGAATAAAATTGTTTTAAGATAAGAATCTCGAGTATATTACATTTTATACATTTTACGTAAGAAATATTATGAGTACCAATACTTTTTAACCCACTGTATATCTTACGCAGAGGGTCGTAGATAACGGTGATAGAAAAACGATAGAAAAGAGTTATACAAGATAAAAAGTTAAGCCTCTTAGTCAAGACTTGTCCAAACAGTTCTCAACCTATAATAGAATCCTAAATCCTAAAGAATTATCGTTCAATTGGTAAAATATGACAAAGAATTTAATAGGATCAGAAATAAGTGTAAAATAAGTAGAAGATTATTTATCTATTTTATAAATTGCATTTTTTTAAAACAATTTAGTTTATATCTTTATATATATATATATATATATATATATATATATATATATATATATATATATATATACAGTGTGATTCGGGAGAAATTGTCAATAGGTCAGCTAAATATAAAGGGACCGGGATCCTACTCTCAACTGTTACAGTGATATAAGATTGTGTCACGTCAAGATTCTGTCACAGACGATTGTGTCGTTTGCCAAATATCTGCAATCCGTCTTGTATATCTGCAATCCATCTTGAATTATTTTCAATGATGTCAAGGATTGCCTCTTCTTGTTCAGGATCAAGTTCCAATTGCGGTTCAGAACAATTCTCGCACTTGGAAACATACCAGATTCTCCAGCAGTGATAAAACTTGTTCAAAAACCTTTCTATTTAGCAGTCTCCGATTCGGGAAACAACGCTGATATGCGGAGACTGCGCGATTTGAGCTTCCGTTACAAAAGTTACAAACAAATAATATATCAGCATATTCACGCTGAGAGAATACCGAAGGCATATTGAAATCAATTAAATAACTTTAAAACAATTTGCTAATGACAAATTAATAATTAACTGGTATAAACAATGGTTGCTTAGCAGTAAAAAAAGTAAATTTTCTCACTCTTTACAAATATGTATACCTCTGTATCTCTGTATCTCTGTAACAGTTCAGAATAGAACCCATGTTTAAAAAATAAATTATATTCATATATATATATATATATATATATATATATATATATATATATATATATATATATATATATATATATATACAAAAAACTCCTTTAAGTACCGAAATAAGTTAAACTCACTGTGCAAGGTTTGGACTATAAAGTGGATGATCCAGTTCTTCCCATACAAAATATCTAATTAGACCTTGTGTTTGTGCAGAAACATGTGGCCTTGCATTGTCACAGAACAACATCACACTGGAAGACAGTAGGCCACGCCGCTTGTTTTATATGGCACGCCTCAAGGTGATATAATACGCATCAGAATTGATTGTTGTGATACTCGGCATAAAATCCACTAACAAAATCTTTTTCCAGTCCTAAAAGACAGTTGCCACGATCTTTCGTACTGAAATTGTCTGTTTGCCTTTCACACTGGTTGGCGACGATGTGTGTCGCCATTCCATTGACTGTTGGTTGAACTCAGGAGTCATGTGAGACACCCAAGTCTCATCTCCTGTAACGATATAGTCTAACAATTAATTTCCTTTCTGATTGTATCGAGTCAAAAACGATAAAGGACAGCCCAATCACTTTGTTTTCGGATAGCCAGAATCACCAAGAATCCACCTAGAACACAATCTTCGATAATTCAGTTTCTCCAAAACAATGGTGTATAAAACTGACCTTAAAACCTGTGGAAATTCACTTGATAACTTTGAAATCGTGAATCGTTGGTTGTCTGGAATTTTGTTGTCCACATCACGAATCAAATCTTCAGAAATCAGAGGTCGGCCAGATCGGGCCTTATCATGCAGATTAACCCACCCGTCCTTGAACATTCGCACCCTCTATCGAACTTTGCTATCACTCATAGCATTTTCACCGTAAACCCTACAAATCTGACGGTAAAATTCCGCTGCTGCCAAGTTTCTTGCACTCAAGAATCGAATTACAGATCGTATCTCATTGTCGGCGGACGATTCAATTTTCTTAAACATTATAAAAATATGTAAAAAAATAAGGAAATAAAATGTTTTCCGTGCTCCACGTAAAAATCCTTTAGTCGCCATCAGACGCCAAGAAATATCTTCCAAGACCGGTCGGCCAAATTCACTGATGATGGCTTAAGGCCAGATACCGGTCTCGGAAGACAGAAAGACAGAAAATTTATTAAATTTTGGAATTTGGTTTGGAACGGTTAAACATCGCATTGTATAAATACAAAAAAAAGACTTAATTCTAAGTACTTTAATTCGTAATACTACAAAAACGAAAAAATAATAGGTCGATCTTTAACAGTCCCATGCAGGCTCAACGCATAGAAAGAACATAAGGATCAACTACCAATTCACCCATTAGGCTATCCCAAACGTTCACGGAAAATGTATGCTAAAAGTTAAACGTACGTGTTGCTTTGGGATTTTCTAATTCGCACCTATGCAAGTCTTTCATATTTATAATACCGAGTATCGTAAATGATACCAAAGGACCGTTCTGCAAATATAAAAATTCAGACCTAAGTATCGTAGGATGCAGATAGAATCAACTAAATGGCGATCGTGATCTGTCTGAAACAAACCTTGCACCTTCTTATAATGATATGGACATAGGTCCTCAAAATTTTCCAAACAATAGTTTGTGATATTTCAATTTACCTACTTTCGATGTGCATTAGTAGTTGGATCCTTAGCAAATTTAAATCTGCTAAAAAATTCACTCTTATCGAAAAGATAATAACGTTATTTGTATTCTTGAAACTGTCTGTGTACTTCTAGATATATTCTGTATTCCGTAACTAATTAGCGTGCACATACATCAATAAATGTTTACACACACTAACTGGCTTGAAACTGAAATTAAAATTGATATTCACACTTTTTGTTGTCAAAGAATTTTATCTGCAAATCGTTTTTTTGTGGTGAAGTTGATGTAGCATTGCCACCTTCAAATAAAAATTCGGGAAATAAGATAAGGCTTTACGAATATAAATCTGAATATTTGATGTTTATAATTGCATATGCCTGTAACTTTGGAACGAATAAAGATCGATATATATTCTCAAAAAGTTATCGCATAGTTTATGAGCTGAAAAAGTGATGGTTCAATACTATGTTGAAAATAAAGTTGGGAACGCGGTTACTTTAAAGGATTTTAACAAAGGATGACCATTAATAAAACAACAACAGACATACCTTTGATTTCTATTATTTATTAAAGATAAATGGTAAATATTCAACATAAGAATTAATTAGAAAAAAATTCATTTAATAAAATATCCCCTATCGAAACACACTTTATTTATAAAGCAACCTTCCTTTAATTTTTAAGATTATTTTAGTGAATATCGAGTTGTCCAGAAAGTTCTTAGTGATTTTTCATTTGTTCCTCTTTTAACCCTTGTAAACAAAAAAAATATGTGTTTGGTTAGTGATATTTATTTATATATTATTAATTCCTGTGGTATTTGCAACATTTAGGTTCAGATTCGTTTTAATTTGCCTTCGGTTAGTCAAGTTAATTCAAATCGAATACGTCGGTCAATAACCTGCATTTATTTGAGATTATGTTTCTTGATTTCAAAAAGGGTAAGAACATTGTCCAAACAAAAAAAATTGTAGCAATTATGAAGATGGTTCTGTTGGGAAGACCATGGTGCAAAAATGATTTGATGGGTACATGGGCAGAGATTTTAATTTGCAAGACGCTCTAGCCGTCTTTCAAACATTGATGTTAAAAAAATAAAAGGCCATAATAGCCAAAGATCTACATACCACGGTCCGTGAGATAGCAGAAAAGTAAAATATTGCGTGTCAACCGTTTTTGACCATATAAAAAAAATAGGTACATCTGCCGATATGATGTGTGGATCATGAACTTAATGAGCGAAATCTGCTGGATCGAATCTCCTCGTGCGATTTCTTGCTGAAAAAGAATCTCTGTATTTGGTACTAACACATTCAAGAGTAATTTTCCATTTTGTTAAAACTTGTCATTCATCTTTCATTCTTACAATCATCATCCTATTTACACATTCCGAATGTAGGTCTCTTCCTGTTCTCTCCAGCATTGTCTACCCTATGCTATTTTTTTCCTGCAAATCCTCCATGTCTCTTTATGTCATCCACTCATCTCATTTGTGGTTGTCCTTTGTTTTTTGGCCTTTATATGGGCATCAATTTTGGATAGCATGATTCCACCTATTGTTTGAGAGCCTTTGGCTGTGTCTTGCGAATTTCCATTTAAGTCTGGCAACATGCCCTACTATGTCTATGATTTTGGTTGTTTTTAGATTCAAATAGTTTTGTGTGATCTCGTAGAGTTATATTCAATATTGTTCGCTCCATAGCTCTCTGTGTCTTCTTCAGTTTGTCAAGGTTAGACCAAGTGAAAATCTGCGCTCCATACGTCAGCACAGAAAGTATGCATAAATTGACAATAAAAGACAACAATAGTCACGGAAGAACAAATGCCAGATATCCTAGTGGAGGAAGTAACAAATGCTATAGAATCGATGAAAAACGGCAAGGCTCCAGGAAAGGACAGTGTAACTGTCGAAATGCTAAAAGTTGGTAGTCAGACGTTACATAAAAGACTGACAAAATTATACTCAAAATGCCTCAAAGAACAAAAGTACCTGACTTATGGAAAAACACTCAACTGATCCTTTTACATAAAAAAAGAGCACAGGAAGATTTAAAGAACTACCGTCCAATAAGCCTCCTATCAGTAATGTACAAAGTTTTCACTAAGATAATTTCCAAAAGAATATTAAAAAAGCTGAATGACGCACAACCAAGAGAACAAGCAGGATTCAGAAGAGGATTCAGTACAACACATCCAGGTTATACAGCAGGCCATAGAAAGGCACAACGAATACACCATGCCACTCTGCATGGCTTTTATCGACTACGAAAAAGCATTTGACTCCATCTCAAAGCATGCGATAATGGATGCACTGCTTAGCCAAGGGGTAGATAAAGCATATGTAAACCTATTAGGATCGATATATGATGGAGCTACAGCCACAATTCACCTTGTTGATCTTGAAGTGGGAATTAATGTAGAACGAGGTGTACGGCAGGGTGAGGCAATATCGCCTATTCTTTTCTCGGCTGGCCTTGAAGAAGTGTTCCGTAAACTGAACTAGGAACAGAATGGTGTAAAGATCAATGGTGCAAACGACAAATCAAAGAACTGTAAGGGGCTGGGGAACCATTTGGCTTGAAAATAAACCTGAAAAGAGTCAGGTTATGTTCAATAACTTCACTCAGAACAGAAGAATTTCAGTTTTAGGAAGGAATTTGGAGATTATGGTCAGCTTTATATATCTTGGGCAGATGATTTCAATTTCAACGGCGTGTTAAATGTGGCTGGCAGGCATTTGGCAGGCTCAACATAGTGTTTAAGAGCAGACTCCCACTTTGT
This sequence comes from Cosmopolites sordidus, assembly GCA_031761425.1. NCBI lineage: Eukaryota > Metazoa > Arthropoda > Insecta > Coleoptera > Curculionidae > Cosmopolites > Cosmopolites sordidus. The sequence goes on from JARFXV010000837.1 coordinate 824,266, forward strand.
CTGAAAAGAAAAGTCTTCGATCAGTTCGTTCTACCCGTTATGACATACGGAAGTGAAACTTGGACACTCACATCGCAATCAATTCAAAAACTTCGGGTGGCACAGAAGGAAATGGAAAGGTGTATGCTTGGCATTACAAAACGAGACAGAAAGTCCTGCGCATGGATCAGGGAACAAACAAAAGTATGTGACATCATTGGAAGAGTAAAGCAATTGAAATGGAGATGGGCAAGCCATATAGCGAGAGGATGTGACGACAGATGGACCAAGGCAATCCTGGAGTGAATACCGCCTGATCGCAAACGTCCGCGAAGAAGACCGAAAGCACGATGGATTGATGACATCCTTAAATATATTGGAACCGAGTGGCAGAGGAAAGCCCAAGACCGTGAAAGTTGGAAGCATGCTGAAGAGGCCTTCATCCTGCAGTGGATTGACACAGGCTGATGATGTGGATATATATATATATATATATATATATATATATATATATATATATATATATATATATATATATATATATATATATATATATATATATATATATATATATATATATATATATATATATATATATATATATATATATATATATATATATATATATATATATATATATATATATATATATATATATATATATATATATATATATATATATATATATATATATATATATATATATATATATATATATATATATATATATATATATATATATATTAAAAATAAATAAATGAAAAACTTGCTACGTGCAATAATATTTCGGTTTTATAAGGGACTGTATTTGAACTTCCTCTGATGGTTACTAACATGCTCGATTTCCCAAATATATAGCTTTCATATACCTTAATGCCCTTCCGTTTTACGTCCATCATACCTGCCTAAACAAAATATAGATTCATCACCAAAGTGCTATTCCACGTTTTCTTCAGTTCTAGCTGGGCACCCTTTTAAGCGGCGATTTTTGTGGTGCGCTCTAAGAAGAAGTATTCACTTAGGACAATAAATGTGTCTCAAAAAATCTCCACTGTAAGTAAATATCGATTATCAATCATCCTGGAAGCAATCCTACCTGTAGCTGCAACAAAAGTATGATGGATTTGTCAGACAGTTTTAGGACGATTTCGTACAGCAAAAAGTCTAATATGCCGTTTGTCACATCTCTGGATGCTTCTAGAACGACCAGAACCCCGAACTCGTACAAAACTTTAATCATTTAACCATCTTATCCAATGGTCTCGCTTCTTTTTATTCCAGTGGTTCTACAGTCCTATTGGACCATGACCTCCCTTATTTTCGGTTTCTGTCCAGAACGGTTTCTTGCTTCTGTTTGCAAGCATCTCATCTCTAATAGTTCCCGTACACCTTTCTGGATTAAAAAAAAAAGAATTTTTTCCGTGTCCCGAGGCTGATTTCTGGCCTGAAGCCGACATCAATCGGGCTCAAGCAGAACATTCGGAAAGCAATTGAAAAAATGGATATATATATATATATATATATATATATATATATATATATATATATATATATATATATATATATATATATATATATATATATATTTACATCGGCTTTTTGGGATTTAGTCTACAATACTAGCAATTCACGCCATCCTGTGGTGAACATCCGCAACAATACGACTGCGCAAAACCGTTCTTAACCCATTCAGGTCCCGTCTAGATACCAGGTATGTATCGAAAATTGCAAGTAGGCTCCTGAAAAATATATTAAAAATATTAAAAAACAAGGACATTTTTTCACCGTACTCCACCTATTATTATTATTGTTTCTCTCCCTTTAGTTATCCTGTGTTCCTAATTTTCTGTCCAATATCGATTGAATTTACTTAGACGCCTAAATAGAAGAATTCGTTTCTAATTTCGAAATTGTCTCCCCCGTTCAGTTTTACCCTAAGCTACTCATTTTTGTAACCATCCCTTTCGTTTTTGTGGTGTTAGTTTCGATTGCTTTCTCCATCTCGCTATTGAGAAATGAAATTTTAAATCCATTTCTTTCATTCCAAAATCTCGTTCGGTTTCAAATTCAGACAACTGTCTGAAACGAACGTGATCTTAACTTAGCAGCATACGAAAAACACCCCTCAAGATATTCTCTACAGTGAATATATTTTCAATCTTTTGAATTAATCAAAAATGTATTTGATTTATCAACTAAACTACAAGAAATATACTAGAAAATTACCCAGAGCCAACATGCAACCCACCGTTGCGTCTACAGGGCCTTCCCCGATACTCATCCCAACACAATGGTAATAATAACCGACGGCTATATAGGTAGGCAAATACAATGAGATCTTTTCATCGTTATTGTGCAAGATATCTGAAGGCGTATCTTCGCTTTTATCTTTCCCATTTCAACGAGCAGATACACGGCCTATTATTTTCGGAAGTACATCTGCACGGTTAAGGTATGGTTTAGTGGGGCAAGGAAATTTTTCGAAAATAATACGCATTGGACGAAACTGAAACATTCACCTTTTTTTAATTTCCTCTCTGTGGGGGGTTTCATTTTAGAGATATATACAATTACTTTTAGTTCCAAACAGTCAATTCAATAAAGAGTTAGTGTAGTGTTGTAAAGGAGTAAAGAAAATGTAGCAACAAACGTTTTTGGGGTGTTTTACGCTGGTATGTCTAAATACAAATTAATTATTTCGACTTATGACGAATACTTATGACTAAATACACATTAATTATTTCGACTTATGTTTTTTAATATGGCTTTAGTATGATTAAATGAAATATTTAGTGATATTACTGGAAATGTTATGAATACTTCAATAATGAGGGTATGTTCCAAACAAGATGTATTACTATAAATATTATAATAAATTTAATATAATAAATATACAGGATGTAATGGGAAGTACTCAAAAATTTAACCAATAATTCTTTATATTTTTTTAATAAAAAGTTTCTTTATAACATGTATCCAAAATCCAACTTTTCTCACGGAAAACAGGTAGACTTTAATTTTATTTTCTTAACAATTGGCAACGTCTCATAGTCTTGTTTATTTCGATCCATCGGAACCCATCGGATCCATCGGAACCCAGTTTTTTGTTACATTGGCTTCTTACTGTATTATTTGGAAATTAAATATAATATTTTTATAGCCATTTTATATTTATTCGATACGTTTCAAAATAAATTTAATTTGTTGTGTTACAAAAAAAATGGAAGACTTACACATTGTTGTTTAGTGTCAAAGTTGAGATTACTAGCACTAATTTTGAACACCTTTTCAAAATGTCCACCATCCCATTCCTGGTGGAAGAAGCATGTGTTGATAAAATACTGAAAAAAAATCTGCCAAACCATTCACAATATGACAAAGGATAAGAGTCTCTTTTTGTACCCTTTGTACATGATATGGATAGAGTAATTGCTTGGTTAGTGTTCTATGTACAATATAATAGGAAACTCCAACTTGTCGCGCAACACACTCTTCATCAAGATGTAACATTTGTTCTTCCAGTTCAGGACCAATGTCTCGCTACCGCCCATATTCTTGAAATTTTGTAACCACTCTACCCGTGTCGAAAGGTCTTTAAGAAACTTGGATAAATGTTTATCGAGCTGGAAGCAGTCTTTATGTATTTACACGTATTTACGCCTAGCTACTTGGGAAGATTCTTCAAAAATACGAAGCATATCGTGATATTCGCGTACAGAATGTATTTTTTTGTTTTAAATCGAACTTAAATGCACGCACTGACATACACTGAAATTATTTGTGAAACTATTTTGAAACAAGGTCCTTTGTGGTGGAGAAGTTGCGACGTTGCCATATCGTTCTTGGCTGATATAGGACATGAATCTAAATTTAAAAAAAAATGTTTTAATCATGTCATCGTTTTGTTTATTTCGATCCATCGGAATTCAGTTTATTATTGCATTGGCTTCTTAAGGTAGTATTTGAAAATTAAATGTTATAGTTTTATAGCCATTTTATATTTATTCCATGCGTTTCAGAATAAATTTCAATTGTTTTGTTACAAAAAAAAATAGAAGACTTACACATTTACGTTTAATGTCAAAGTTAAAATTACTAGCACTAATTTTGAATACGTTTTCAAAATGACCACCATCCCATCCCTGGTGGAAGAAGCTTCTGTTGATAACATACTGAAAAAAAATCTGTGAAACCATTCACAATATGTGAGCTGTGTGAAAAATCAGCGGTTAAAAGTGTACTTTTTGTACCCTTTGTACATAATAAGGATAGAGTAATTGCTATTTTAGTGTTCTATGTAACCCCAACTTGTCACGCAAAATTTCTCTTCAAAAAGATGTAAAATTTGTTCAACTTCAGGACCAATGTCTTGCAACTTTGGACATTCTTGAAATTTTGGAACCACTCTACCAGTATCGAAAAGTCTTTGATAAACTTGGACAAAAGTTTGTCTAGCTGGAAGCAGTCTTTCTGGTTATCGTTACCAGGCGTATTTACGCCCAGCCCCTTAGCAATTTTGAAAAGTTTCTTCGAAAATACGATGCATATCGTGATATTCGCGTACAGAATCTATTTTTAATTTTACTTACTACACTGAAATAATTTATGTAGCTATTTTGAAGCAACGTTCTTGGTCGTGACGAAGTTGCGACGTTGTCACATCGTTCTTGGCTGATGTAGGACATGAATCTAAATAAAAAAAAAATGTTTTAATCATGTCATCGTTTTGTTTATTTCGATCCATTCGTATAGCATGATTTTAATTTTAAAAAATGTTTTAAAAATGTCCTTCAAATTATTTGTAGTTTATTTGTTAAGTAATATCATAGCTTTGCGATTGGTGATTTAATAACTTTACATTTATTTACTTTCTCGGAAACCCTTAGATTGTTTATCTTTCTTATAAAGATCGTTTTTCTTTAAAATAATTTTCTTTTACTTTCCATTAGGTCCTGTATTATAAGAATAAAATGGAGATATAGTGAGTCTCTCCTAATTATTCGTTAATAATCGGGTTGTTCCATATTGCCAACACTAATAAACACAGTATTTGTGACATAAAAATGTTATGTGTGTTTATGGTGTAATTTAATACCCTGAATACAAATATGCAATTTTCTATAACATGCAGTATTCTCATCAACACACGGCCAATATCTTCAATAAGTAGTGACGAACAGTACTCGTTAAGATCTGTTTATTCCTGTACTAATTCTATAAAGTATGTTTCCAATATAGATTGGGTCCATTAGTAAGCAACTGGCCAAATGTATAATATTTTCTGTCGTGAGTAAATTTTCAAGTTTTGCCTAATTTTTGTTTATGTATTTTACTTTAATTGAGATGAATTCTAAATATAATGCCTAAACAATGCGTAAATAGTGCCAACAGTTTTCTGTTATGTGTGCGAAGAGCTCACATTTAAATTGCATAAACGTAATTTCACCACGCTTTTGCGAAAGGCTTACGAACTTTATTTCGCAATTAAAGTTGGAGACCAATTTTATGGCATAGGTCCCTCATATATATTGTAAAACTTGTCTAACATTATTAAGAAGTTGAAAGGTGGAAATAGTAAAATACAGATTGGACTTGATACAGATGGCTGTTTTGCCCCACTAATATAGTAAGTATTGGATCAAAGTCTAAATATACTGTACATTATCCTAACTTACCATCAGCTTTACGACCCGTTGAACGTAATGATAATCTTCCTGCTCCAATGCTATAAAAATCTTGAACTTTGAATGAAGAGGAACGCGAATTGTTTGAGTATACAAAAGTGAACATGCAAAATTTTTACAGGAAATCGAAAACGATATTATATTTGATATTCCAGGATGTTCAACAGAGCGCATATGATTTCACACCCTAAACTTGATGATTTAGTCCGAGATTTAAAACTATCAAAATCACAATCAGAACTTCTAGCATCCAGATTAGAACGATAGAATTTCCTTCAAGGTAGCGTAAACATTACTTTCAATTCAACATTAATTTCAATTCAAAAAAAATATATAATGGAAAAGCAATATCAAGGTAAATGGAGCCCAAGTTTACTTATTATTGCTGTACATTAATAAGGAAATTTCTAGTGGGAATCTAAGTGGCGCGTCTTCCTGAAGAAACGCAGACTAGTGCAAAAAGAGACGCGAAAATTTAACAGAAATGTAATTTTCATAGCATAACATATATAAATACACAAATATATACACCTAAATAAACTTTCATAACATAACATTAAATTTTATAACTTATTTTTTGTTATTACTCTCATCTAACTCACCCTAACTTTGATATAAATATGAGATAAAAAATATATATTTTCCTGAAATGGATTGACAGTCTTCAAGTATAAGTTTAACAGAAAGCACCCGAAGTTATATGAATATACTGTAGGCCTTACATAGCTCATCTTGTGTCGAAAATATGAGCAACGAACTTAACACTTTTACGAATGTTATAAATTAAATAAAAAGCCTTAAAAAGTTAGGTTGTTCGCAAAGGTGTGTGAAGAGATATGACTTAATAATACCTCATGTATATATTATTATGAAGTGCGCTGGCTATGTCGTGCAAAAGAGATGAAAGGATATTTGAACTCAAAGAGGAGATTGCAATGTTTCTTGATAAAAATCATAATGAAGAAATTCATTTGTTTAGGAATGATAACTTTATTGTCAAACTTGTCTGTTTGATTGAAATTTTTGGAAAATTCAGTGGTTTTAATAAACCAATGCTAGGACCATAAATGCTTCCACTGATTTAGAAAATACTCAAATTTACTCAGATTTACAAAAATAAGTTCAACATGTTTCCACTTTTAAATGATTTCTACCCCAGAGTATAGATTGAAGTAAACAAAAATTTATACTACGTGACATAGAAATCCGAACATCCAGAAAAAAATATTAAACGTCAGTAATAATTTTACAGTCCAACCTAATAAATTTTAACCACTGTTCCGTTTAATAATGCGTTGATGCGCCATGGCTTGTTACACACTCATTATTACGTCTGGGCATTGTTCTAATGAGGGGATTAATATCCTCCTGGGGTACCTCATTCCAAGAGACTTCTATCTAATATCGAAGTGCCGCCAACGCTTGAGGGGGTTGTTGTAAATGTAGTAGTCTTCTATCGATCATGTCCCATACATTGGGCTTAAATCGGGAGATGTTAGAATGTTAGTACATTAATTTGAATATGGCCGAAGTAGTCCAACGTGATTCTTGCTACATGTGGCCGGGCATTATCTCGTTGAAAAATTGGGTTTGGAGGAATCCTTAAATATGGCTTAAGATGAGGGTCCACAATTTATGGACGTAACGAAGTGCGGTCATGTTTCCTCTGATGAACACTAGAGGGGATCTAGAGCCATAAGCAATGGTAACCCACGCCATAATCCCAACAGTGTAATGAACATACCGTTCAACTGTGGATCTCGGCCATCATATATGCTTAAACAAAAATCGAGACTCGTCACTAAACACTATTGTGCTCTATTCGTGATCCCACAATAGCCATTCTCTACACCACTCAAGTCGATTGCCTCGATCTTCTGGAGGTAGCGCCCAACGCGGACAGTATGAAAAAAGTTCAAAACTTCTTATCCGACGATAAACACTCCGCTTTCCTATGAGTCCATGTCTTGCAAACCATTAATTCTTCAATTACCCTAGTGGTAGGAAAACGGTCTTTTAATGCCAACAGACTCAGGCAGCGATCTTGGCGTTCTGTTGTTCTTCTGCGTGATCCTGTACCCCTGGCTCGATGTGTACGGCCATCTTGAAGCCATACCTGACAACATCTTAATACAGTATATAAACTTCTATTCACTCTGTGAGTAATTTCCCGAAAAGAGAGACCAGTCCCTCGTAATCTAACTATTCGTCCCCTGTCAAACTTGGTAAGTTGACGAAAGTTTGCATTTCTTCGCCTAACTACACTCTGTAAAAATCGGTTATTTACTGCAGCTACAAATTTAAACTATTGCCCATGCAGCGCGAATCACAAAAACCCGCGTAAAAAAAGAAATTCCAAATTGATAAGCTTGAGAATTTAATCATATTTTGTTTTTGCCGTAGTAAAAATGTCCATAAAATATTATCAAAATTAAATCATGTTTACTGTGTGTTCGTATCTATGTCACGTAGTATATTTACTGAACACTTCGATGGTTTGCTAATACATTTTAACCTTGATTATATCATAATTAGAAGATCTTGATTTGAAAAAAATTATAGAATTATCATGCCATACTTTATTGTAACAAAAATTTTATAATAACACCCTAGTTCAATTCTAATTGAATGAAACTGAAAAACAGTGGCGGCTCGTGGGTTTTTAAAGTGGGAGGGCGTAGAAGAAAATAAGTGCTGCTGAAGTTTTTTTTTTGCTTTCCCCTTTTTACTTTTCTTGTCATTGAAACCCTATACAGGAGGTGAACCACGAAAATGAGTTAAAGGAAAGGCATTGAACGGAAAGAAAATATGCTATTTTGCTTTGAAAAATTGTTTACTGTGATAAATGCTGGAGAGGCGGCGCCCCAGCACCCTCCTTCACGAGACGCCACTGCTGTAAAATATAATACTTTGTCAGCAATACAAAGTACCATTCGTAAAGAAGTACAAATATCGAACCAATTTAGTAACGGAAAAACAACTAGCACTTTTTTCAATGACTGCTGGATTTGATAAACTTTGTGCTAATAATCAAGCGAGTTCATCGCATTAAAAAAAATTAATTTTAAAATAGATATATGCAATAGTAAAACCTTGTTATTAATTCTGTCATTTGTTGTGTTCATTTTTTGTATTAATATATTTTTTATTATTTAAAAATATGTATTGTTTTATAAAATAGAGGAAGAAAACGCGCCAGAATTAGATTTTTTAAAGGAGGCATACTATCATATAGTTTTGGAAGCCACTGTTTTAAGGTGAGCTGATGATTGATATGTCACTATAATTTATTACAATGAATAAATGTGATAAAAAATAAAGACAATAGGAGGGAAACATGTCATGGCGTTTTGAGGCGAATTGAAAATACACAGCTCTTGAACCATAAAATAACTCTAGGAAGTTCACACTCGTACTGAAGATGTACAAATGTTGGCATGCCTCCCCTCCGAAGGGGCAGCCAAGAATATTAGATCAAACGCTACACCACCCTTATCATTACTTTATTTACACATCTGGTATTTAACCGGAGAGTGTGGACTTCATAGTCTGCATAATCAATAATTTCAAGATTTTCGAAATGATACATCATTTTAATTAGAAAATATATTTTAGAACTAACAGTAATGTAATAAAAACACATGAACATGTCAAGAAACATATCTATTGACTGGAATTAATGTTACTTATAGCTCCATTCTTCAAGGTTCTTTATTCAAATTTATTAACAGCTATTAAGACTGCAATCATCAATCAGCAGTTACTTTTTTCTGTTGAAGTCAATTATTCTGGTCGAGTAAAAACATAGTAGTCCGCGCCCCATTTTGTCCAGCGCTTAGAAAACTCCGCTGTTGACATTTTCCATTTGCCCGGAACATACACAAACGGCATATACGTACTGAAAAAAACAAAACCTTTGGAAAAAAGCTCTCGGGCTTAAAGTACAAATTACAGTGGAGATTTGAAAGGCTTCCAAGATTTTCTTTGTTGGAATTGTTTGTGGCATACACGTGCTGAGCGTATGATGCAGAAAAACAGATTTTTCACTTTCTTTGGGCGAATTTGTTTAGTAACTTTTTTATTTTTTACGAAAGCTGTTGTGTACTTTTCTTTGACAAAGAACCTGATTACTTAAATAACATTAAAAGAAAAATTGCACTAATGATCAGACTTCCTTTTGTTAATATCCTCTGACAGCAGGAGTGTTATTAAGCTCATCTTTGAAAAGGTATGAACCAATAATTCCGGCAGTACTTAAAATAAAACAAATAATGACTTTTTGGAGATGAAAATGATAATTCCATAATATTTCATGGATTTTCTACATCCTATATAAATCCCTATAATTGTATCCTTGTAATTGTATCCGTAATTTTTTTTTTCATTTAACTTATTTTTCTGGTTCACTTCTTATATAGAGTTTCAATAGCACGAAAAGTAAAAGGAGGAAGGGGAAAGCAAATAAAAATTCTTCAGCAGCACTATTTTCTTCTACGCCCTCCCACCTTAAAACCCCACGAGCCGCCACTGGTGAAAACCCTAAGATTAAGAGAACTATCATAATAAAAAAAACTATTATAAGGCACATTACTTCTCTTTTTATTATTACAGATATATTTATTTACAAAGCATGTGACGTAGTATTCGTGAAGTAGTTTTTCTCGGTCTTCCCGGTTTCGTCAGGTTCAGTACGATCCCACGACGACAAAAAAAAAATAATAGGAGATGTGACCATAATTAACTATTAAATAACGAGTCTGACTCGGTAAAATATTTTATTTTGATTTCATAGATATTTACTTATTATCACTTTCAATATACACTCCTCCTCTATCCCTACAACGCTCAATGGGAATGTTCTATTGTTCGAAACAGTGCTGGAAGTCTTCTTCTGTCAGCTCCTTCAGAACGCGTACCGCTTTCTCTTCCATAGCTTCAACGGACTCAAATATTGTTCCTTTTAATGCAAATTTCAGCTTAGGAAATAGATAGAAGTCACACGGCGCAAGATCCGGCGAATAAGGCGGATGGTCTAACACTGGGATGCTGTAATTGCTTAGAAACCTCTTGACAGATAATGCCGAATGAGCCAGCGCATTGTCTTGGTGGAGAACACATGACCTGGGTCATGTGTTCTCCGGTCGTTTTTTTCTTAGTAATGTCGTTTTTTTCTTATTCTTTTACGGAGTTCAGCTAGAACGTGAAGGTAGTAATGTTGATTAATAATTTGACCTTCAGAAACTCAGTGAAGGTACACAATCCCATGAATATCGAAAAATACAATCATCATTGTTTTGAATTTTGATTTGCCCATTCGAGCTTTTTTGGCTCTTGGTAAATGTGGGCTCTTCGTTTACACTACAATTCTTGTTACATGTTATTATCCTTTCCAATACGTTTGGGTCATTTTCAATGGCATTCGAAATGTCAGTACAATCCTTTTTGACGACTTTTTTTTTAACATGGATCCGTCATCGTCATTCGTTTTTAACGTGGAAGGGCGACCCGGACGAAAATAATCTTCAACGTCTTCTCAGCCATCTTGAAAACGCTTAAATAACTCAAAAACGCGTGCACACGATAAACATTCATTGCCATACACTTTTTTAAATAAGTTATCAGTAGAGGTTTGGAAGTGAAATTTCACAACAATTCGTTGCTCTATTATTACATTTAACAGTTTTCAGGCGAAACAAAAAACAACTCTAATGCGCACGAAGGCTACGGTTATACAGATTTATTTACAGAAGCGAGAGGTAATGGATTCGAAGAAGAAGGCTTCACGCTAAGCATCTGTTAGTCGCAGGTGTTTGGCGCATGCTTACTTCTTCTATAGCAGCGTCAGTATCGTTATTTAATTGCCACACCTCGTAGTTCGCGAAACTACCGACTTAGAAAGCATTAAACGTTTCGAAATAGAACGTTGCTTCTCACCACTTTTATAAGTTTACACCACTCGATTTTTGAAATCCACGGATATATTAACACCACAAGCCATCTTGCAACTTGCAATTGTAACTAATAAGATATTTAAGAATGCGTCAATAAAAGTTACTGAGATGGAGAGAGATGGAGAGAGGTGTGGCGGAAGACACGAGTAAGATTGGTGTAACTAACTGGTAACATCTGGCCAGAGATAGCGACGAGGCTTGACTAGATCAGTAGCACCATTGTTGATGATGATGATCTTGATGTTAGCATGTTTGAATTAGCAGGTGGTAATTCACATCGAGTAACATATACTGTTGTTGTCATGTTGTCGTTTCAACACCACCGTATTTATTACCCCCGACACACATTTCATAATTCTATGCTAGTGTTTACGTTCCTCTTAATTTCCACAATGCGAAAAAAGTGCTATACAAACACACCCCCCTTAAAAAAACTCGGTTATGTTTTTTCTCCATACATAAACCTCGGATCCATCGTCGATCCAACCGTGACTGCTTTCGTAGGCTGAGAAAGAAAACAAAGCGCCAACAACCCTTAATGAAAAACATGTGTACACAAACAGCATCGTCCCCTTTCCACCCCACACCCTTTATCCGTTCACCCTCTCGGCGCCATTTTTGTTTATTACGGCGACCACTTAAGGGACTCTAATGAAAATTCTAATTGCGAGGGGCATTATGCGCCACGTATAGGCCAATTCTCCACCCCTCTCACCTCCCGGACGAACAGGGGTTAAATCGGCCGTCAGAGGGTCGTAATGAAGCCCCGTAATGGCACCCTTTTGCGATGAATCTGTCCCCTTACTCGAGCACGCCCTTCCATTTTAATTTACGTCCTCAAGTACGTATATGTGTATGTGTGCAGGCTGTTTCAGCTTGCTTCGGTGACGTAATTGGAAAAATTCGAGTGGAGGGGGTAGGGCGGTTATGAGGAGGGCAAGTGAAGGAGATATTGAGCTTGACGGAATTATCTGCCTGTTCGTTAGAGAAAATTCTGATTAAATTTCGATGCGATTCATTTTTAATATATTGGAAATATATCAAAAACATATTCCTTGAAACATTACCATTTCTTAAAAATTGTAAATAATTTTAAGGCCATATACATTCAAGATCAAAATGTTAGACATAATTAAACAATTATTTTTTAAAACTTTTCAAATTCACATATTAATATGAAAACTGCAGTAAATTTATTTTTACTCATCTTAAGTGAATTAATGAACTAATATTTCTGAAGAAAAAAAACTTTTTTAATGGATTGTAGATTAAAATATTAGACACATCCTAAGTGTTATAGGAAAGAAGAATGTAAACAAGAGGAAAGCATAAACAAAGAAGATTTTAATATATTGTAGTCTTTCCACCACCTTTAATTATATCAAAAATTATTTTTGTTAATGAATCATACAACTGTTTTATTGTTTGTTGTGGAAAGTCTTACCATAAAGCTCGAATAGCACTTTTTAAGTCTTCCTTATTTGTAAATTATCTTGACACAATAAACTCGTCTTCAAAGCATCCCCCAGACATTTTCGATAGTATTCAAATCTGTAGGATATTTTAACATATTATTTTGCTCGAACCAATCCATTAAAATTTTTATCAAATGAATGCGGACGTTATATTGTTGAAATACTGGGGAAGCTTCACTCATATTATTAAAGTATAACTTTTTTGTTCCAATAAAATTTTATATTCTTGAGAGTTAGTCGATGAGAGAGGAACATTAAATTACCTCTTTTTTATTTGTAGCTTTACTACTTTACTACACGTCTAAACCATGATACTTCCTCCTCCAATTTGCCGTTTCGGCAACTATTTTTCCTCCTTCTTGAGATCATGAAAATAAAAGGAATAACCATCGGGTCCATCCAAGTTGATTTTTTTTGTCAGAAAAAATTATATAAAATATGTGCTTGTACTAAGATATTCCCAGCATGTTGTACACATGCTTCAAGTGCGTTAAAAGTTGCTGGTAGTACAGCAATTCCTCAAGAGTTCGACTAATCAATCTGGAGACCTTTCCGACCACTCAAGTGTCTCTGTCACAGACACTTCTAAAATTTCACTGTTTGACGAGTTGTATGAGGATAGTCCCAGAAGTACCCGACCTGACGTATAGATGGCGGCTGTTGTTTGAAAAGAATGACTATGGTACCAACCTTATAAAGCTTAAGTTTAACGTTTGACGACGCTACGCTGTTTAGTATTTGCTTAGCAGCCATTAATAGTGAACGCTCTCAGTAAATTTGTAAACATGGAAAAAATTTGATCGCTGAGAAAAGCGCATCGAGCTAAAAGGAGACAAATTTATTATATTTTCTTTGTTAGATCGAGTACTTCTGGGACTACCGTCGTACATGGTCTGGTATTTTATTGCTGTGATCTGGCGTTATCTTGCTGAAATATTGCACTATATCGATTCACTATGGAATTTATTTAAACCATTGATGATTATTACGGAGGACTCCTCAAGGGTGTAGCCCAGCATATTACAATTCTTGAAGTGACGCCTTTATGCCTCCCAATGCGAAAATAATATTTTACCCCGAAAATATGTGTCTATTGCATCGTAGTCATGACGGCCAAAGATAAAGTCGCCGCTGCAGCAAATAAAACTCTATTATAACATGGGTGTACCCAACTTCTCGGCTAGGGGAGGGGGGCGGGCAAATCAGGAATTTCCTGTAGGTAAATAATTTAACATAAATAGAAATGTGCATTTATTAGATTAGGTACTTCAGTAATTAATTAAATATTTATTTCAAAAGCAATATCCGTGCATCTCCAGCGATTTTTTAAAATTAACTCATTTAATCGTAACTCGTAAGTATAAATCAACCTAAAAATTTTACAACCTCAAACCAATAAATTTTGCTTCATCTACAATTTCATAAATAGAACAGTACTGAGGCATAGGCGCATAATTAATGGACAGAAATAACCCAGCATTAGCAGTTCATGTCCGGGGGAGGAGGGGGGGGGGGGCAGCTGGGCCATGTATTATAGGTTCCATTCAATTCAAGCTCGCCACAAGTCAATATTGATTAATACTTATACAATATTATAATACTTAAGTGGTCGTAGAACGAAACAAAATGATGTTCCGAATATTTTCATATCTATTTCATACTGCAAGAAATATAAGATTCCGTTCGTCACGTCTTTGGATATTTCTAAAATGATTAGCACCTCGTACTTGTGCATAACTCTCATCATCAAATCATTTTATTTGTGTCATTGTACCTATAGAAGCTGTAATGCCCAATCGTCTGGCTCTTTCACGCAAACTTAAACCTGTTTCTGTCATACCTATAGCTCATCTATTTTCAAATCATTGAACGATTTTCTCAATTCTTTTCGAATAATTGTCTGAAACGACGCCCATCGCCACTTACCATTGGCGTACTTTTAACAGAATCACAAGGTTGCTACTTAGCTTAGTAACATACGAAAAATATCAAACAATAATACAAACATAATAGACATAATGGGTTAATACATAATTATCTGAGGTTTGTTAGACAAAATTTATTATGAAATATGAAACATAAAAATACAATTGAAAAATCTTAAAATGATTATTCTGAAGCATGTTCTTCTTTTATTTCAGTGGTTTCCAAACTTCAGTAAAAATCGAAAATAATTCAGGGAAAATCGAAAAAAACGGTAGTTTTATTTTTTTTTAAGAACCTTCTTCAATTAAAAGAACAGGAAAAAGTCGCCCAGTGCCATATTTGGTAAATATGGTGCTTGCGGAACGATATTTGTTTGATTTTTTGTGAAAAAATTGCGAAAAATTATTGGGGTGTGCGATGTTGCAAAATCATGAGGAAAAAACCATTTTTTTTCTCACAAAACTAGATGTATTTTGTCGATGGAAAGAAGACAGTTAACATAACTTTGATTTTTGACCAACAATGGGCCAGGATTTTTTTCGGCTTTGGCTCATTTTTTCTGGATCATAGACATAAAGCAATGTCTCTTCACCAGCAAGAATGTTATCATCAAAAAAAAACATCTGTTCACCAACTTCAATACGACGATATTCTTCAAAAAATTTGAGTATTTTGAGAACAAAATGAGATGACAGAAGACAAGTCTAAATTTCTAAAGTATCTTAAATCTAAAATACTAAAGTTGGGCAAAGTTGTTGCAAGTCTGCAAAATTGAATGAATTAATTCAGATGGTATTCCAGTGAAATCTACAATATCTGTAATAACGGATATTTTTTTTTGTGTCCAAACTTCCAATAGAGTCACTAATAATAAAAAAATTAAATATATACTTTTTTGGTACCTGATCGCCTGGTAGTAATAATTGAACACACGAAAAAGTTTATCTGGAGAGCCATCGAGAGCTAAAAAATGGAACGACAAAAAAAACATCAAATTTCCTGTGCAAGAGAAAACTTCCACCCGGTGAGAGCACGACATATGTACGTCGGAAATGTAGTTAGCATCTCGAGGGGCGAGTCTCGCTGAAGTAGTCCCGAAGGGTTTTAGCGAGGGTTTTAGACCGGTTTTAATTTGAACCCCAGATCGGCTACACCGGATCGGGAATATTAATTAGGGGGATGAAAAATAGATCCACCCCCGGATTTGGATGCAGGCGATATGGTCGCCTTAAGTATGTTGAGAGGATTTGCGTTGTGGAGATTGTCAAGCATTACATGATAAACGTAAGGGCATTAAAACTGCCATAAAAGGATTCGTTTTGTTCAATATTGTCTATTTACTACACTGTAAAAATTAAAAAATGTAAAAAAAATTAAACCGTAGATAATATATTTATATTTTGAAGATAAATAAATATGATTTATTCTACATAGCACATTTGTTTTAAATGGAATGGTGAAATACGTAGGGAAACACTTACAAAAAGAAAAGTTAACTATTTTCAGAAACATCATAACAGAACAGAAAATACCAAATGAATGGACAAGCAGCATAATGATCCCGATATTAAAAAATCCCAGACAATTATCGCGGAATAATGCTTTTCAACAGCATGGACTGATTTGCTCTAAAATTGTAATTGTGATTTGTGATTTGCTGTAAAACTATACAAATCCGCGAGGAACCACAAAATTTTTGTTATGTAACAATTAGCAAAAAAATCTTTAGAATTCAACAAACTTGAGTTTATGTGTTTTATCGACATGATAAAGGCCTTCCGCTTTGGACCGAGTTCGCTTAGCGAACATCATCAGAGTAATACGAGAAAACGAAATAAACAAAAGATTAATAAAGCTAATATACAAGATCAATAGCAATTATAAAACAAATAAAAAAGTTATGCATTAATTAATTTAGCCTTTATATTAATTTGAGAAACCAAAGCAATTCTTATACATCCATTAAAAAAAAGGCCATCTAAGAACAACGAGTGTAAAAATGGATAATTGGATGGATTGGATAATTGGATTGGATGGATAAACGCGAAGTTTTGGAGGATGCTTTTGCTACCTCTGTCGTTATAAAATAATTGTTGACCTAAGTATCAGCATCAGAACCATAAGACGACGTTTACAACAGAAGAACGGAGTCACGTAAATTCCGTAAAGATTATAAAGCAGTGGTTAAAATTGGCAAAAAGAAAATGTAGTGAAGATTTCCAACGTAACTGGAAAAATATTATTTTTAGCGATGATACCAAAATTCATTTATTTGGTTCTGAAAGCAAATCGTATGTGAGAAGACGTATTAATGAAGAATTCAATCCGCATAATACTTAGGGGACAGTGAAGCATTGTGGTGGTAGCATCAAAGTACGGAAGTGCTCTTCATAAACGAAGTAGATCCAATATTTTGAATAAAAGGAAATATAACAAAAGATATTTCTTAGAAATCTTAGAGACAATTATACTACATTAAGCTGAAGAGAATATGCCTTTACAGTGGATCTACCAACAAGACAATGATGCTAAACAAACCTCTCATGAGGTGAAGCAATGGTTCCAGATGAAACATATTTATATGTTAGTGACCTTCACAGTCCCTGAATCTAAATTCGATCGAAAACTTTTGATGACAAAAAAAAAGTAAACAAGAAGACATTATGTCAATAAATTCAGCTGTGTTTTTAATACCTGTAAAAGCATGCCGACATTTAATCAGCTGCATGCCAAAATGATGTCAATCAGTAATTAAGAATAAGGGCCATGCTACAAAGTACTAAGCTTCGGCAGCTTCAATAGCCACTGAGCGATGGGACCATTAATTTAATGAAAAAACGACGGATAATGAAGAATGCAAGAAGTCCTTTTGACAGGGTCGAGTGCGTTGAGCTTAGCAAATCTACAAGGAAACGTTAGTTATAATTCGAGAGGAAACGCGTCGATTCAACATGGAATTAGTGCAACAAACTCTGGAAGAAAACAGGGGAATTAACAAAGCTATTAACAATTAACAGAAACTGAGAAAGAAAAGGACGCAAATATTTGCCTTATGGTATAGTGTATATATGGTATAGTGTGCAGAGCGCGGACGGAAATGGTAGAGGTTGTCAGAAAATTTTATTCAAAGTTATAATGCCCACTGAATAACAAATGCCGGATATCCTGGTGGAGGAAGTGAGAAAGGCTGCAGACTCGCTGAAAGACGGCAAGACTCTAAGAAAGGATAGTATAACTATTAAAATGCAAAAAGCTAGTGGTCAGACTTGGCACAACACTGGCAAAATTATACTTAAAATGTCTCAAAGAACAAAAAGTACCCAACTTATGGAAAAATGCAAAAGTGATTTTTTTACATAAAAAATGAGCACACGAAGATAAAGAACAACCGTCCAATAGGCCTCCTATCTGTGGTGTACAAAGCTTTCATCAAGATAATATCTAAAAGAATATTAAAAAAGGTCAATGATGCACAACAAAGAGAGCAAGCTGGATTCAGAAGTGGATTCAGAACAATGGATCACATCCAGGTTATATAGAAGACCATAGAAAGTCACAAGGAATACTATACTATGCCACTGTACTTGGCTTTTATTGATTATGAAAAAATATTTCATTCAATCTCAAACCTAACCAAGGCGACAATCCTCCTTGATGATCTTGAGGTTGAAATTAATGTAGAGCGGGGTGTACATCAGGGTGACGCAATATCGCTTCTTCTTTTCTCACCCTACCTAATCCGTAATCCGTAATCAGGATTAGGAGTAGGATGGAATAATGAACAATGGTGCATACTTAAACAATTTTAGATTCGCAGATAACATATCGTTAGAATCTGAGAAGCTGCAAAGACAAATACAAGAACTGCAATGGGCTAGAGAACCATTTGGCTTGAAAATAAACCAGAAGACTCAGATTTTGTTCAATAAATTTGCTGAGGACAAAAGAATTTCTATTTTAGGAAAGGATTTGTAAATTATGGATCACATATATATCTTGGACAGAGGATTTCAATGGAAGTGGATACCGCCGCTCGAGAGGTGGAGTGACGTGTTAAATGTGACTGGCAGGCATTTGACAACCTCAACATACTGTTTCGAAACCAACTACAACTTTGCGTGAAAAGAAAACTCTTTGATCAGTGTGTCCTGTCCGTTACGACATATAGAAATGAAAGCTGGACGCTCACATCGCAGTCAGTTAAAAATTTTCGAATAGCACAGAGGGGAATGGAAAGATGTATGCTTGGCATTAGTAGATGGGATACTAAGCCTTAACAGATGGATCAGAGAACAAACGAAAGTGAGGGACATAATTGGAAGAGTAAAGTAATTGAAATTGAGTTGGGCTGGCCATGTAGCGAGGAGATGGGACGAAAGATGGACCAAGGCTATCCTGGACTGGATACCACTTGATCGCTTACACGGTCCTGAGCTTTCCTCTGCCATTCGAGTCCAATACTTTATGATGAATACTTTATGATGAAATCAGCCCATCGTGCTTTCGGTCTCTTGTAGATGTTTGCGATCAAGCGGTATCCAGTCCAGGATCACCTTGGTCCATCTTTAATTTGTTTTCTTTCACTGTTTCCATAGGCCTGTTGAAGTTTTACAGCTGTTTCCGCTGCGCTGTACTTGATGACAAAACTTAATAGCGCATCATTGCTCGAAATTATCGCAAACTTTCACACAGCAGCGGAAAATTCGGTTTACGAAAAGAATTGCTACTGCCCACCAAGTGACTCTAGAGAATTTAAACTCGTGCAGAAGGCATATCAGATCTTGGCATACCTCCAACCTAAAAGAGCAAACAACAGTGTGGCCAGTTTGAACGCTACGCCACCACTCTCATTATATTATTTACACATCTCGTATAGGCAATTAAATTGTAATCCTTTTATGTCAGGTATTTATACCAACAAAACTTGTTTGCAGCAAACACGATGTTTGTGACACCACAATGGAATCTGGTTAGATGTGAATCTTACTGTTTAAACGTTCAACTATTTACTTAAATAGTTCAAATTTAGTGTCCAACAGTTTTATCGTACCAACAAATAAATCGGACGGTTTTATACTGACAAGCATTCAATATATGTTCTTTCAATACTCTTGGAGCTGTAAATATTAGGGTTTTGAATTACAACCATTTATTTTTAGTATACATCAAGAATAAATTAAATTTTACGCTATACATCTTGAAAAGCTTGAAAAGCTTGTTTTGTAGCTCTTCGATAAAGCTAGTTTTAATGAGCAACTTTATACAGCCATGGAGAAAATTAGGCAAGTAATTAAATTATATATTTAAAACATTCCAAAATATAAGTTTAGAAATTAGTTATTGTTTCCTTTTTTACAAAACCTTTTAATTTGCTGACAAAGAAAAACAAATTTAAAGAGTTATCAAACTAATACTATATATTTTTGTAAAACGTCATAGCAGCCATTTTTTTTCTTATTCCCGCCAAAATTGACATTTGTGTTTAGTATTGTTTGGTAAATTATCATGAAAAGATGAACAGTTCCACAACATATGCAAATTGTTGTATTAAAAAAATTATTAATCTATTCGGACTACGTTTCACGTTTTACGTGAAATATATGTATGGTCAACATAATCGACCTAGAGAGCTTACTATTCGTAATTTAATTCAAAAATTCGAATGAAATAGTAGTGTTTATGATACTAAGAATTCAATCCATCAAATACTTAAACGTATTACTGAAAACACCGATGCTGTAAATCAAAGTGTGAATGAAAATCCAGAACAATCAATTACACATGATCTCAACAACATGGGCTTAAAATGCAATTAAAGATTTGCATTTCAAGGCGTATAAAATTCAGCTAACCCAAGAACTCAAAACAAACGATCATTTGTTGCATAGAAATTTTGCAGATTGTGCTTTAGAACAACTTGAAACAGATCCATTATTTCATGAAAAAATTATCTTCAGCGATGAAGCTCATTTTTGGTTAAATGGCTTCATAAATAAGCAAAATTGTTGCATTTGGAGTGACGAAAACCCACATGCCCACATCTTCAAAAATTAGCAATTTGGTGTAGTTTATGATCTGGAGGTGTAATTGGACAGTACTTGGATGATTTTGATCTGGACGACATGTAATTTCAACAATGTGATACATGCCAGCTGCAACATGGTATCGTATCTCTTGACACAATCAGTTTATTAAAAGAATAGTTCAATGACCGTGTAATCTCAAGAAATGCCGATATTACCTGGCCACCAAGATTATACGATATAACTCCATTGGATTTATTTCTCTGAAGTTATGTGAAATCATTTGTTTACACCAATAAACCACAAACACTCAATGACCTTAAAACCAACATTAGTCGTGTCACTGGTGAAATAAATGCCAATTTATGTAGCAAAGTGGTCAAAAATGGGTATTCCAGAATAGATTTTTTTTAATTGAAAGGGCTGTCATTTACATGAAATTATTTTTAAATAAAAATACCGTGAACTAATATTGAAAATTAAAAAAATCACATTGATATCTTATACTATTTTGTTTTTATTCCAATTTAAAAATATATAGCTCCTATTTGATAACCCTGAACATATTTTCGATGAATTTGCCATTTCTGTAGCTTCTGAAGAAATTAATAAAACTGAAAAGAGCCAATGTATGAAACTAAAGAACAAACACACAAGTATATAATTAGAAATCCTATGTATATGGTGATAAGATGTATAAACAAACAATAAAAGGATGAATGGGCTTCAAGGCAATAAAAAATTTAGCTCAAATTTTCTATTAGCAATAAAATTTCTTATGCTGAATCGTTGAAAATGTTATTGAAGACAATGCAATAAATCAGCTTTATCGAAAACACGATCATTCGAGTGAAACAAAGCGTTATAAAGAATAACCTAAAAGTGGCTGGTTAAGGAATACCTTTAACATCTTCTAGTGGAAAAAAAACGAAAAAGTGAAGGAAATGGTGATGGAAAACCATCATTCATTCTTAGGAGAAATGATTCAGGTCTAGACATATCTCAAAAATTCTTTGGTACCATTTTAGTTGATGTTTTGGACATGAGAGGCATAGCTGCGCTGTTAGTTTCGAAGGAATTGAATAGTCTTCAAAAAGAACACTTCAAACAGGTGCACGAGCACTGTTCAATGGTCACGTCACTTCGGTAACGAGAACATTAAAGTCTCGGAACTGAAAATTAAAGTCATGTTGACTGTTTTCTTTGCGTAACATGGTGTGTCACTTGAATTATTTCCATCAGGGCATTGAATTTACCTGAATTGATGTAATTTACCTGAAATGGGTGAAATATTGAATAGTGAACTGGCAATAGCATTTAAATAGCTTTGAAAAAATATATGTAAATTAAACGAACTGAAAACAAAACACATGATGAAAGGGTTTAAAGCAAAATGCAAAAGATTTAATGAGTTAGGGTTAAAAATAAATATAAATAATTGTGAGCACAAGGCTATGAATATACTATTAAAACTGTAAAAATATACACTGATAGAGGTAATGTTGCGGTTATTGGACTGGTTTTCTGTTGGGCGAGCCATTAAAGGGGCTAACCTGCGATTGATATATAAAATAAAACATAATTTGATATACCAATCGTGAAAACTACTGGTCTTCAGAAGACATTGTTTTGGAAAGATATTTACCTCTTCAATGCTTTACCCATCCACATAAAGAGCTCCTAATGTACATAGGTTTAATAAACTGTTATATAATTATTTGAAGCAATAGAGTGTTTTTTTCATTTGAATAAAGTTAATTATTGCCTTTGCCTTTTATTTTCTTTTGTTACGATTAAGTAGAATTTTTCTTACTTCTATGTTTCTTTATATATTATCGTTGTTTTGTTATTATTAGCTGCATATGCTAAATAAAGTGTATTTCATTTAATTTCATGAAGCTTTTGAGAGAAAATACGAAGGAAAAAACTTGATTTATACGAGAACAATTATTGGATTTTACACCTCGATAATGCGCCGGGTCACAGATGTATCCTTGTACACGAGTTCTTAACCAAAAACTGAACGAATATCATCGACCGAACACCATATTTACCAAATATGGCCCAATGTGATAATTTTTCTTTCCCAAACCCCAATTATCACTTCGTGAAAGATGTTTTAATCTTCCGGCCGTACCGCAAATTGCCTTTAAGTGTTTCAACGACTACATTATTATCTAGCATATACAAGTATAACCCTTGAAATTATGTCTATTTTGTAGGCGACAAAATAAATTTCAATGGCAAAGCCAATATTTTGTGTTTTATTAGACAATTCTCGCTATTTATTTATAGCTCGTACAAATTAAAAACAGTTGCATATCATTAAGCCCATGATCAACATTTTGACTGTCCTGTTGCCAGATTGCGATTAACCATCATAACCTTACTTTAGTAAATCATTTTTACAATATAAACTTTAACAACAATTAAAAAAATCAACTCTATATGAAATACAAATTACAAAGTAACTAACAAAATTATAATAAATGTTGAAAGTCTTGTAAGTGTTGTCGATTTAGTACCTCAAAATAGATTCAGTACATGTAAAATAAAGTTCGGAGCAAAACACCATATTTTATTTCCGTTCAGTTTCTTTCCTTTAACTCATTTTCCTGGTTCACCTCCTGTATAGGGTTTCAATAGCACGAAAAGTAAAAAGGAGGAAGGGGAAAGTAAAAAAATCTCCAGCAGCACTATTTCCTTCAACGCCCTCCCATTTAAAAACCCACGAGCCGCCACTAAAATATATGCATGCACTTATTTGTCTTAATATGAAAAGTATTAGCTGGAATCACTGCTATCATCTGCAGTATTTAAAATTAACGGAAGAATTTCTTTTCGATCAAGTATATGCTCACTGTCATACCATTTCATTTTCTGTAGGCTTGATTCTTTTTTTTTTTTAATCAAAGCGTTTTTCTTTTCTTCATATAAACTTTCAAAAAAACTATACGTTTTAGTGCAACATTGAGAAGTTCTACAAGCCTTCGTCTTAGGTCATTTTTTTTAATTTAAAACCTATTTCTTTCAATACGTTGCACAATGTCATACGGCATCCATCAATGTTCATATAAAGGAAATCAAAATTACATGCTGTCCTAAAAATAAAAATTAAACTGTGAGTATAAACTACATATGGGATTAAAAACAGTCTTTTCTCCAATTCTTAGGTTACGATTACTTACTGTGTTCATACATGATATAAATGGTGTCACGAATAGGACTTGTATCCAAAGCTGCAGTATTGGTAACCCTTTAACTACGCTTTCTAGGCGATTTTAAAACTTCATTGTTTTTCACTTTTTGTGAAATAGTACTAACAGTGGACATACTCAACCTTAAGACTGCTGCTACACTTTAAAAAAAATATGACTTAAACAAACATATCCAATTATTAGCAGTCATCCAAACGTGTCAATAAATATCAACAAGAAAATTTTGAAACTAAACAACGTCGCATATACTGCCAACAGAATGCAGCTCTAAATTTGAAATTTATTGAATAAATTCCATTTGATTATTTTATTATTTAATTAATGTAGTGGTATTTCTACTGTTCTTCAATGGTGGCATCGATGACGTGCAACTGTTTTAGTTCTGTATAAGCTATAACAGAATGAGAGCTTCTGAAAGACAGACATCAATCGTGGTCAGTAGTGAAGCAAGAGACTTGAAACATAGACATTAAGCTCATTTTTGATACAACAATAATTTTGTGTTAAAAGTTCATTAAGAACATTCCCCCTTGTCAATGAGGACACATATTTTGGACTCACAGTGATATAGATACCAGTAGCGGTTAATAATTATTAATTTTTTCTTAAAAAAAACTCATATAGATAAAAAATGGTTTATTCAAAGTAAGCACCATCGTTGGCTGCATATCTTTCCTTCTCTCTGGCAATTTGTGAATACCCTCTCAGAAAAACCGTACATTTTTTGAGGTGGTCGAGTTATCAAGCTTTTTTCGACATCTCCTAAATTATTAAAGTGTTTCATAAAAAGTGCGTAAGTTATCGGTGAAAACAAGTGGTAGTCGGAAGGGGCCAATTCTGGTGAGTAGAGCAAGAGTTCCCAGCAAAGTGCAGAAATGATTTCTCTGACCGCTTTCACTGTGTATGATGAAGCGTTGTGGGGCGGTAGCGAACGGTATTAACTTTTTCACCTGGTTTCAGAAGCGTATGATACACTACACACCTGGTAAAAGTCGTTTTTTTCCCATTTGCGTCATCTTCAGATATAGAGCCAGTCATTGGCCAGCAATATCACCAGATTTAACGGCATATGATTTTCTTTTATGGAGATCTCTGAACATCAAGGTCGACGTTGCCCCTCCAGCTCACTGATAAAGTATTGAAAAGCTAAAACTCAGAATTCACCAATCCCAATAGCAATCTTGCGCTATGTAATGAGTTACGTGCGGTTGAGATTGGAAAAATGCTTCCGAAAAGACGGACGGACGTCACCTTTCAGGTGTTGCTTTTAAAAACAAAATATAATATCCTAATATAATAATCCTAATAATAAACCTAATATAATAATCATAACATTATTATATTAGGTTATAGCAACAGTATTTTCAAAAATATAAAGTTATGGTTTTTATTATGTCGAAATCCGTATTCTTTGTTATTATCAACATATCGTCTAACGTTCTTCACTATAGGTACATTAAAATTAATCGGGTTCCAAACAGATCCACGAGACCGAAAACTTTCTCCCCGTTCCGTTCTGGTCCTTCAGTCACTCTTATCTTTTAATCTCGGTCTTAGGCATATCCGTCGTCGCTTTTTAATTCGATTAGACCCATTAATTGGGCC
Organism: Cosmopolites sordidus; assembly: GCA_031761425.1. NCBI lineage: Eukaryota > Metazoa > Arthropoda > Insecta > Coleoptera > Curculionidae > Cosmopolites > Cosmopolites sordidus. Next base: position 850,127 of record JARFXV010000837.1, read on the forward strand.
CTTTGTGCCCGCAAAACGCTGCCGAGGACCTCTTGTTCGGTTCTCTGACTTCATAAATAGTTCCGGGACTTTCGAGTGCCAAGCAAATCGCGATTGCAAAACTTCCGTAATTGGTTTGTTGTGATTTATTACGATACTTTTTTTTCTGTTTACGTTCGAGCATTGCTGGTGCCCTATCAACAAACCGGTCTCCATTAATTAGAGAGGCTTAGTGCATTGTTGATGTTAGTGATAGGTGGAAAATTAATATTCCATTATAACTCATTCAATAGAGTTTTCCAATAAAAGGGTCAGAATTTTCAAACGTTCAGCGGCAAACTATTAAACATTTAAATGCCATTCAGACTTTTGTAGTCACTACATTGTGTGAATTCACCATGGAAAGTAGCACTATTCAACAGCGCGTAAAAATTGAAACTTGGAGGTGATTTTCCCCCACGTTGGGGAAAAATATTTTTTTCTGACAAAGCTCACTTCTACTTGCTAGGCTTGTGAACAAACATAACACAAGTGATTCAGAAGTTACATTTTCATCCTTAGAAAGTCATCCTGTTTGGCGCGGTTTTTGGGCTGAAAGCACAATATTTTTTTTTTAAACGATGATGGAAATCGTGTTACTGTCAATGGTAAAGGAATATGTTTACAGGATATCTTTGTTCTCAACGAATAAATATGGATATAAGCAATTTTTTCTTTCAACAAGGCAATGCGACTTGTCATATATCTCGCCAGAAAATCGATTTGATCTCACACCTTTGGAATATTTTTTATGGCGTTATATTACGTTTCTCGTTCACAAAAATAAACCTCAAACAAGTCTTGAATGTATGAAAGAGTAATCGAATATTAGGTGTCCACAATGTATTCCACCAGACGAAGCTGGGGGGACAATTGAACGACATTGTTTTCAAAACAATGCAATTATTTGTTCTTCAAGATGAAATAAAAATTACTGGATTATAACTTGTAGTGATAATTGTGCCTCATTTTCAAGTTCTGACACTCATATTGAACAACCCTTTATTATATGTACACAAGGTTATATCGTATCGAATGAAGATTTAGACAGATTGTCTCAAGATCAGAGTTATGCATAAGTACCAGGTTTGGGTCGTCCTAAGAGTATCCAGAAACGGGCGAACGGTAGTGTAAGCTTTTTGTTGCACGAAATCGACATGGAAATATCCAGCATGTATAGTCCGGTTCAAGATATTTCATTGCCTTTCGGCAAAATGTTAACTGCCTCAATAAATTTTAATAAAAATATTCTTAGTTTCTTTAAATACGCCAGAATCGGAATGTTTTAATTTCTGAGTAATTTTGAAAAAAATAAAATATTGTTAAGTTATGATTATTATTATTATGTGTGATTAAAACATTGTTTATTGGTTTGTGTATTTTGAATTTATTAGTACAATAAAAATAAATAAATAATTTTATCTATTAGTACAATAAAAATTATAACTTAATAATTTAATCATACATTTAATTCGGTTTTACTCTCACTATCCCTTTGATCTACGTTAATAATAAGTGGTTCTATATTATTAGTAAATGATACATAGAAATCTTCTATTTTAATAACATGGTTAATCGAACTTATCCAACTTTCATTGGGAATACTATCTACAACATTCCTAATTAATGTTGCAGCACTTGCACTTAGAGTCGGATAAATGTTTTCTGCTCTAACATTGGATTTTACCTGATGCCACATATGCTCAATTGGATTAAAAATACAGTAATACGGGAGAAGGCGTAAAACCGTATGTCCTCTATCGTGATCCTTTTTAATATTAAATGTCTATAATATTTCTAGGAGATCACATTTTCTATTGTATTTTCACATGTATTTTCGAAGTATATGTCGTTTTTTAACATGTAGTTCCGAATTTCCAATTTAGTGTTATATGCATTAGGAACTTTATTTTTTTGGCGGTTATGATAACTAGCATTGTCCATTACAATTACGCTTTCCTTATGCACATTGGGCAAAAGGCTATTTATAAACCAATCTTCAAAAAGTTCTCCTGTGGTGTCGTCATGGTAGTCTAAAGATGAATGTTTAATATTTTTGGAGGACAACCGTAAATAATTTGGAACCCATCCATCATCGGAACCAGCATGTAAAATTGCAATTTTTTTTCCTTGTTTGATGGGGCTTTGTATCGAACCATGTTTCATTAAGGTAGATAATGGGACGATTTTATAATCTGTATTTTTTTTACAGTTTAAGTAGTCAAACCGCCATCGTCGCAATCGTTGTGATTCCATTAATATTTGTCTTTTATTAATGATCCGATATGCAAAACCCATTAGAGATAATATTCTCCGGAGGCTAGTTCTGCTGCAAAAAATGTTGGTTTCATCTTTCCTTAGTCGCTGTTATAATGAATGCAATGCAGGCACAGTTTGCTCTTCATACATAGCATAAATTTTGCTTCGAATTAAGTCTTTGCCGCTTTCGTCAACACATTTACTTTTACTAGAATCACTACGAACTTTTTTGGCTTTAATTGGATTCGTCACAATATCTTTAACTGTAGACAACGGCATTTTCATTAATAAAGAAATTTCTGCCGCTTCTGCATTTATATTAAGCCTCATATTCACTAAAGAAACATACACATTTTTAACAATTTGCTTAGCATCGGACGATAAATGTTTTCTTTTAAAATTAGCAGTACCTAAGGCACAATGATCATTACCTTGCCAAGAACGCCACATTTTTAGCACATATGGAATAATAAAAATACGATCGAAATTAAAGAACTGCGCTGTTTAAGAAAAGAATGCGAACTAAACTAAAATATTTTGAAACTACTAAACCAGGCATAAAATTAATTTTATCTTTTTACCTGTTATTTTATCAGGCCCGGTCCTGTTTAATTTTTTTCGAAATTTGCCGGGTTTCGTTACGACTGGGGTTGTTAACAGTTTATTGCAGCCATTCGGCCAACGATATATCTTGAACCGCACTATACGTAAATCTTTTGTTGAGGTTAACTGTTAACTGACATTTGCTAGCAATGGGGATGAGTACTCAGCGCACCAAAAGATGCGTCGCTTAGAGAGGTGTCGAGCTAGAGTTGAATGAGACCTGAAATGAAATGCCATTTACTTTTATGATGGATCTAGATTTTGTTTAGATGGTTATGATTAACCATTTTCGCAATAAAACGAAAACTTTTAAAAAAGAGTCGGAAAAACCGACACTCGACTTTGCCAAAGATTCATTAGCGATAGAACATGAATAGGATAATACTGGTAAAACTCTTGAGTGATTACCTCGATAACCAGAAACTTTATTTGAACATAAATATTAACACAAGAACAAAAACAACGATAGATCTCTACGCCAATCTCTAAAAACAATCAGCTCAGTCTCTAATATTCCACCTGTCGGTGATTCTTCTAAATATCTTCTTGAGACTAGTCCCTCCAACAATATGACTTTATTGCCATCAATTTGGGTTTATAAAGGGTTATCCAGAAGAGGCTCAGAACTTTGTGAAATTGGGCACAATGATAACTACAAATGATAATTTTTAATTTATCTTGGACAACAGTTAATGCGGCATATGTTTTGGAATATCCCCCTCGTCTTAGTCTGGTGGAAATCATTTTGAAAATCCAATTTTCGGTTACTCTGGTGATCAAGAATTGTTGGGGGCTTACTTTATAAGAGATTTAGAGATTTAACATAACCCCACAAAAAAACTTAAGGACGTGAGATTGCATGATCTTGGTCGCCAGTTAACTTTACAATTTCGCGAAATAACGCATCCAGGAAACTTTTTAAAACACTAAACTCGAAGAGATTTACCACTAACCTCCAAATGACTTTTTTAAACATATCGATATGCGTTTCGCTACCTATGTTAGCATCATCAGGGGATGATTTAATCTAATTCTAAACCGAATTTTAGAATTAGACTTAGTTGTAGTTTTAATGTTAGAAGATTAAAAATTGTTAAAATTGTAAATTCTACAGTTATGTTTCATCACGCACACAGTAACCTAGAAATGCGCTTCGTCGGAAAATATTATTTTTCCCCAAAGTGGTCATTGCCTTCCAACTTCCAACTTCTACGCGCGTTTGAGTCGTGTATTTTTCCAGGATGTATTAACACATTGTACCATATATATATAATACTAATATATTGCTAATATCTGTAAGTGGAGGTATCACGGAATAAGTGAGACAGTAAACGTCTGCTTCTATATCTCTTTCTACTACTCGACCCGTTGTGCGCAAATGTCGCGATAAATAAACGTGTCACAAAAACATAAAAATATGTAAACTGACGCACGTCTATAAGCAGGCTCAATTCTCGGACATGCGCATAAGACTCAAAGTAGTAGTAGAGAGAGACAGACGCATATAGGTCTGCACCGTAATGATTTCGCCGACGATTAACTCCAGACCTTGCTAGCAATATAGTAGTATTTTTACAATGTCTGTCTTATGTATTCAGATGGAGCACACAATTTTTACATCTATTTAACTTTTATATCTATTAAAATGGTAACAATAAATAAACAAGATTAAATTAAATAAATACTTAATAAATACATGATCAAAAGACTCGAAGCTTTTGAAATGTGGCTATTTAGAACAATTCTACTAATATCTTGGCTAGAGAAAGTCATAAATAAAGCGATCCTGTGTAGAATAGCTACCGAAAGAGGTCTAATAACAACAATTCTGTAAGTATGGACTAGTTCAGGCCAAAGACACGCAGATTGGACTACTTCGGGTATATAATAAGCAGACAACGTTACGAACTATTGAACTTGATTATGTAGGGGAAGATAAAGGGCAGAAGAAGCGTGGGAAGACCAAGAATGTTGCTGAAAAAATGTGGCCATTTAATGCTGCAATATTTCAGAGAATTGTTCAAGTGTACATCGAATCAGTTATTAGGAGCAGATGTGGACAGAATAAAGGTCATGACGGTCGCCAACCTTCGTTTGAAGGTAGTATGATAAAAAGAAGAATAAACTAAAGTTATGATAAAGAAAAGAAATAATTTCTTTATTTTTGTTAAGAATTGCACCAAATATATATATAGATTTAATCTTAATTTGTATCATTTTTAATTTTCAACACGGTACATACAGAATGTAATTAAATATATATATATATATATATATATATATATATATATATATATATATATATATATATATATATATATATATATATATATATATATATTCACTTTTTTAATTTTATATATTTTTTTAAATGTAGCAATTAAACTTAAACATTAATCAAGAGAGGCTTTAAATTTATTAACATAGCATTATATTTATAAAAATTCTATCAAAAAAATATCGATGAGGACTCAAAAACTAGAAAGTAAAAAAAATGATTTGGTCAATTAGGCGTTCGATCGACGACCATGTCACCGGGAGGGACCATATTGACTACATCGCAGCGTCGCTCGGTAAAGGGCGCACAAAGGCGTCCTGCTAACAAAGGACGCTCGCCATGGCGTCCAATATGGCGGCTGAGCCGGACAGCTCGGGCGCCAGAAGGGGACATGCGGGGCGACATAATGCGAACGAACAGCAGAAAATAACGATAAACAGTGGCGTGGAGAATCCATTTTGTTACATCTGCTATGTAAATAAATTGATTTTCAACACTGTAGAAATAATTTCAAATCATTTAGTGTTTTGAAGTACATATCATATAAAGAGTTTTACCCTACAAAGAACAAATAAAAGCTGCATAATGATAATACTGTTAACAAAAATCCCTTTATTTTTTGTAACTTGAGTAACATGATGTATCTTAAGGCGCATTCTCACGAGTCAAGTTTAATTGACCGATTTTAGTTGATCAACAAAAGTGGAATGCGAATCAGTTTTGGTTCATACGTTTCAACTGATCCAACAGTTTCAGTTTTTAATGACTTTGAAGTGGTGCATATTGTAACATTTATGTTACAAGAAGAACTGCGAACAATATTATCAAGCATCAACATTCGTCAAAAGCGCTATTTTTGGGTGAGACAGTGAATGTTGAAAATAAACTGATTGGGAGCAGCGGAGTCGTTGCTGAAGGAACTAGCGTTAGTGGATAATGAAGGATACAGAAATTATTTGAGAATGACGGAGGAAAAATTTGAGGAATTGCTATTGAAAGTTCAGTATTGCATAAAGAAACGTAACACAATGATGCGACAAACTTAAAGTAAGTTTAAGGTATTTAGCTCCATGAAATTCGATTTCAACGCTTGCTTCCGTACACGGTTGTACCTAAAAAGATAATCTCAATTTTTTTGAAGGAAGTTTGTGTAGCTATATACGAGGCTTTAGAAGAGTTTATTAAAGTAAGTACAATCTGTTTTAACAAAAGGAATAAATGTAAGATGCTTTACAACATTTTATTCAATTTTTTATGTTTTTACTGTAAAATATTATTTAGAGCTTTAGCAAGTATAGCAGATGGCTGCTCCGAATTCTCTCCGCATTGTTGTTTGTTGCTGGAATCAGTTGCAACTGAGGACGACCAATATTCTCCATCCATGCAATTTGTAAACGCTGATGATGCAGTAGTACTTAGAAAAGATAAAAACGCTGGTGATGGAGTTGGAGAGTGTCATACTGGAATTGTTTTGTTATGAGTTCCAATCGTTTTTGTCTTAATACAGTTTGAATTTATTCCTGGCAGATGATAGCATCATAAAGATGCATCTGTTTTAGCTAGACAGCAACATATTTAGCAAATATGTCAAATTCACCTTTAGTCTCATATGTATTACTCGGCACTACTTTATCAAGTTTGTCAATCGCTGCGCTTATGTCATGAACCATTTTCCGTTTGAAACTCTGAGGAGCTTGAAATACATATGTCGGTTTTGATTGTTTTGAAGCAGAACGATTGGCAGATTCTGTGTCCTCCACAGGTATTATTTCTTCCTGAATATCAGCATTTGTGGTAGTAACAGATGCAGATGTAGGAAATCCACTTTCCTCAGGGTTTTCTTCTGTATTTTCGTTCGTTTCGCTTTCGGCTCCATCATCTTGTCGTAAATTCTAAAAAATGAATAAAACTTGATAAAATAGAAGATCATTAAAATATATATTGCAAATACAGGGGATTGTAGAAACTCTTAACATTAAAAATGTTTTTGTGATGGTAATGTTCTAAAAATCGACCATTACGGAAATGTGTAACAGTTTGGGCCATTTCAGATTATTTAAATTTTTCTCAATGTAGAAAACTTTTTTTTATTGTAGGTGCCGCAAACTGAAGAAGAATGAAAAGCAATTGAAAAGAAGTACTACTTTCGACAGAATTGTCCTAACTGTTGTGGTGTGATAGACGGAAAACATATCGTAATATGAAATTATCCTCATAATGAATAACCGTCATACCGCGTAACCCTCATACAGTGTTATTTTACTTGCACGTGTTGACGTAAACTGTTGCTTCCGCTATTTTAACGTAGGTACAAATGGACAAGCAAATGATGCTGTCGTTTTTGGAAAATAATTTTTGAATGCATCGTTAGAATATTTCAGTAATATATTACATTTTCTAAAAAATGGAGTAATCGTAGCTGACGATGCTTTCGCCTTACGAACGAACCTTTTAAACCCATTTGGGAGAAGTACTAATTTATCGAGAAATCAAAAAATCTTCAACTACCGCTTGTCAAGAGTCGAAAATGTATTCGAAATTTTGGTTTCAAGATTCAGAGTTTTTGAGCGACCTATAGCGGTTGGAATTACTTCAGCGGACGGAATTGTCAAAGCAGCATTAACATTACATAAGTGGTTAAAAATTAGTTTGAGTGAAGGATATACCCTTGCAGGCTTCCTTGACACTGAAGATCTTAATACCCGGTGCACTATACCAGGTTCTTGAAGAACACATAATACTCAAGTGAATAGTTTGGTTAATTTCCAAGTCAAATTAAGAAGTCGAAATTACACCAGATCAGCGCCAACTGTGCGTGATGAATACGCAGAATATTTTTTTTCCGGAGAAGGAGCTGTGCCCTGGCAACTGGATATGAATACGATGATTTGTTTTTTACTTCAGAAATAGTTGGACCAGATATGTCCATTTCTTAGAATATACATGTCAAAGCATTCTCCCGTGCATCTTTATTTTTATATTTATCCAAACGATGGTTCCAAAGACAATCGTGCTTATTGTATAGTTGTAAAAATTTAAACATCACGCTTTCGGACCACTTAATACTCATTTTAGAGATATTTGAATACACCACACAGACAAAACACCTGCACTTGATACCAGCTGAAAGCGAACTGACAACCCAATTGGACTGGGGGGGGGGTTCACACGTTTCAAGGCCGGATTCAACTTGAAAGCAAACGGCGATAACTTTTCTTGATCCAATAAAAAGTTTATCAACTCTATTGAAACCAAGGTTCTCGCTAGGTTTTTTTATTCAACATTTGTTGATCAACAAAATCGATCAATTAAACTTGACTCGTGAGAACGCGTCTTTATATACCTAAAACAGAAAATTACCTCAAATTTTGTCTAGAACCTATTTTTTTTTCTATGAAAATATTTCTTAGCTGCATTATAACAAATTATAGCGATAGAAGTATTGTTATTAATAGAAATCTGACCTCAGAATGTTGTTGTTAATCTTTTACGATGGTATTTTATTTCTGGGTATTCTCTTATTATTGTCTGGCAATAATCAACAAGTAAGCTGCCATTCCATTTACCTTATTATCTGCTTTTCATTACAGAAATGTGTTGGTGGGAGTAAAATATACCTTGAGTCTACAATCACCTTGAGGGATACCATCATTCTAATCTAGATGCTAGAAGTTCTGACAGCTATTGTTAGTTTTAAATAAACTAAATCATTAAGGTCAGACTGTGGAGATTAGATGTGGCTGATGTTGAACATCCGGGAACATCAAATAAAGGTTCGTTTTCGATTTCCTATAGAAATTCTATATGATCACTTGGAGAATCAGTGAGTTTAAGTCCTTCTTCAGACTTAGAGTCCAAGATTCTGATGGTTTTCCAACAGGAATTTTGGACTTTAGTCCAATATCTACTATATTAGTGGGGTAAAAATATCAATCTGTGATATGGTCTTTCGGTTCTCTCCAAATCATTGATACTGCAAACCGTATTTTACAATTTGCACCTTTGAACCAACAATGTTAGACAAACTTTACATATCTGAGAGGACCATGCCTTGTCTAGATCTCCAACTTTAATTTCGAAATAAATTTCGTATATCTTTTTGTGATTTAAAAGTGAACTCACCCTACACACAACAAAAACTGTTGGCTCTATTTACACACTATTTAGGTATTGTATATGAAATTAAACATAATCAAACTCACATATAAAACATCATTTACGTAAAACTCAAAAACCTTACTACTCATATAGAAAATACTACACATTGGGAAGCCAGTAGCTTGCTAATGAACGCAATCTGAATCAAATATTCTTTGTAAATTTAATAAACAGGAATAAAGGTAAAGTGTTTGGGTTAGAGGCGCATCAGCAACTAGGCTATTTAGCGACTGGACCTACAGCTTAACGTGGGTTCCGAACCACGGTCATCAGCTTCCGACAAACCCAGGCGAGCACCCCCCCTCGGGCTATAAACCCTTGGTTATGTGCCTACCCATAAGTCTATCAGGAAACCTACCGACTGGCGAGTGACCAACGTAGAACACTTCTCAGCAGGCATCCGGCTTTACCCAGCCTTTAACTGGCGTGACTGAGGGGTAATTCGTAGTCGAATTTTACACTCTTGCCTAGAAAAAATCACAAACATTTAGGAAAGATAAACGGACAGAAGAAAGAAAAAAAACCGCTACCGCTCCAGCGTGGATTCGGCAAAGCAGGGGCAGGCCGCCGCTCTTACCGCCGCACCAACGCGACCGGCAAACAGGAATAAACAAGTCTCAACCAGTTATATTCAATGCAGATACACGCACATAACTTGATGAAAAAATGCATATTACAAAATATAAATTGGCGCATTACAGATAATCTATGGGCGATAGAAAAAGTCTCGAATTGATACATAGATGGCGCAAATAATGACCAAATTACTGATATTTGGCAAGTATGATTCGTTAGAAAACGTACTCCGAAGTTTATTTGTTGTGATCAAGTAAAACTGACAAGTTGAAATATTCAAAACAATGGATACAATTGAATTTCGAACTGTTATGCAGTACTTTGTTCTATTAGGTTGAACCCCAATGGACATGGTTGTATATTGATTGAAAATTATAATTGCTCAGGATACCTAAAAACCCCTACCACTTCAAAATCGTCACAAAAATCCATAACGTCCTATTAAATAATCACTGACTGAAGACACGTGAGCTGGTTAACATTGCAAACATCTCGATTGACAATGTCCAGTACATTTAAAACAATGTTCTGGGTATGAAAAGGCTTTTCGCACGATGGGTGGAGCATTTGTCAACCAAGAACCAATTTGAATCAACATTTTTCGAACGTATTTAGACTTGTTTAAACGCGACCTTATTGAGCTTTTTAGACATTTTATAATAGAATATTAAACATGTATTTACCATGACATGCCAGAAACAAATGAGCAGTCCAAAAATGTAACAAAGAAAGCCAGCATGAAAAGTTATGGTAACAGTTTTCTGGGGTTCTCGATTCTCTCAGGACTTATCCACATTACTATTGAACTAAATGGAACATGGTTTCATTCACCATTATACCCTAAAGATAAAGTAGCAATTTAAACAGTGGGTGGGAATAGGTGAAGTGCGCCAAAGAAAGCGAAAACAGTCGTCTCCGTAAGAAAAGTCAGTTTTTCTGGAATTTTAGATTCTCTGGAATTCTAGATTCTCGGGAATTCTGGATTCTGACTAGTGAGAATCACTCTCTCTAGTGTTTTGCATCTTTATTAGACCAACTCAAGAATACCATTCAAGTTAAATATCCATATCTGTCCAAAAAGAAAGTGTTCTTTCACTATAATATAGTGATGCCTTCTCGCGTCAAATTACTTCCATACGTAACATACGCAATATGGTTTATTCGTCACATTTGGCTCTGAAAGATTACTTTCGCCTTCCAAACCTGAAGAAATGACTTATTCGATTAAAATTCACATGAAGAGGTCAAAACTGAGACAATCGATATGTTTGCAAAGTTAAGTAAGTTGAATAAAAATATATGAGGTATTGGCCTCCATCCATTTCGTTTAACCTTATAATGCATGAACTCATACAGGGGGTGGTGAATAAAGTATACAGATTAAATAACGAACCAATAGGCATAATCTGCTACGCAAACGATATGGTAATTTTAGCAGAAACAGAGAACGACTTACAAAGATAGCTGCAGAAATTCCATAAAACTAGTTCAAAATATAACATGCTGATCCTTCAAGGAGGCGATAAAATGAACAATGGTGGTAGATTACGTTTCGTTACATAGGAATTGGCAAATCAAGTAGCAATGACTCAGTAAACGATTTAAAAATGAGAGAACATAAGAGATGTCATATGGAGAAATCATCGTATGTGCATTGAAAGTAAAATACAGATCTACAAGACTTGCCTAAGACTAGTAATACCTCTAGTATTGAGACCCGAGCTGATACAAACAAAACCAAAATCATTCTACGAACAGCATAGATGATAACTCTAAGATCAATAGCAGGGACGACACTTGGAGATAGAATAAAAAATAGCTATATAAGAGCAACGTGCATAGTAGAGGATAAAGTGAGATGGGGCAGAAAGTGACGGAGATATTGGCGAAACCATGTGGAGTGGATGGATTAGCATAGACTGGCTCCCATCGCTAAAGTTGACAGGATGAACAGCAGCGAGGAGACAACCCAGGACAGGGATGGCAAACCTTTATCGATCTATGTGCATTTTTTTTTTAAGAAATGTTTAATGATGCCATGACGTGCCGTCAAACAATTTTGACTTAGTAATTAATGGGGGGAAAAACTGAATACTATAAACTTAAAACTTTTTATTGGCAACCAGAAATATACATTTTGTACAGCAATAATGACATTAAAAGTTTTACGTTTATTTAAATGAAAAAAAAAGTGCGACTTCTGCTGTTGCAAATTATATGCCAAATAACTTATATTAGGTTAATATTTTCTTACTTTTAGCAGAATGCGAGCTGAACTGGAGTCATCTGACAAACGGTTTATAAGCGAGTCTTTAATATTATACGTTTCTGAAAATAATGACTCAGGCATAGGTAGATGAAAATATTGTTAAGATAACAATAGCCAGCTTCTTCAGACAGCTAAATTTGTCTGGAATTGAATTTCACGTTTCCATAATTTTCGTATTGTCAACTCTTCTCTTGTTGGAATATTTTTTTTCTAAATAAATTCAATTTCCAACCAAACAAATTCAATTTATTAATTGAAGTCACATCAGGATACAAAATAAACTTGAGTGCTTCCGATAATTCTTTGAACTGACAAAATCTGGATATAAAATCTTTGATTGAAGAATTAATTGTAGAATTAAACTCATCAATGGCATTTATTTGGTTTGGTTTTTCGTGTAAATCCAAATCTCTGATGATTTTTTTCAAGTTTGGGATATACTTGTTTTTGGTAACAATATCCTTACTGAACACTTTACAGTTTAGCCTCAAAAGCCCGAATGAGATCTGTCATAACGATAATTATTTTATTTGCGCCTTGAAGCGTTACGTTCAGCAAGTGAATGTCTAACAGCCGTACAAATATCTGTGCCCTTAGTAATTGTTGGCAACGATGTTATCGCAATTAATTCTTCCTTGATGTCGTTTACTACACAATATCGAGCAAAAACAGCTAAACGAGCAAATTTAGTTACATCAGTACTTTTGTCAAGGCCGCGATATAAAAGAACAGGACTGAATGTCATTTTTTTGTTGTTTTTTTACATTTTCCGCCAGCTTCAGGATTATATCTTTTATTGTGTTTCTAGATCTTTGATGCCCTAAATTATCTTATCTTTATTTTCAAAATCATCAAAAAGTGAAGTGGCGCATGCTAACCAGGCTACCTTTAAAAACTCTCCCTCGTTAATAGGTTTACCATGCCTTGCTAACATATTTAATCATAGACGTTGACTATTTATCTCTTTAACTGCACATGCAATAAATTCCTTTTACTCTGGTTGCCTTTTTTGACAAAGATATTTGTGATTTGTTCCATAATGCCGTTTTGCAGACGATGTTCTACATACCACTGTTCCAGAACATAAAACACACACCGCTTTATCAGCTTTACTAATCATGCCATATTTCTCAGCCCACCAAGTTTGAAATTCTCTATTACACTTATCTAGCACTCTTTGTTTTTTTTTTGCGAAACTAGTCATGTTGAGTAATACTTAATCAAATAATGTAGACGAAAAAACAAATTGTTTCGGTTAGGTAACTAAATTCCTTAATTAATGCCGTGTCCAAATTATTTTGGCCCGTGCCATTGGTTCGCCATCGTTTGGCGATGAAGACCTAGGAAATGACAATATAATTGGTATCTACATCTCATCATCATCTAGAAAGTTAATCAACCTTCGATAGCTAAAACAGGTCTCCTTAAAGAATTAGAAGAAGAAGATGAAGATATTAAAAAGTGGATCTTCTGACAGAGAGTAGGTCAGAGGGCGCAATTTTATTATACGATAAATTTTATGATTCCTTTTGATACCTACCTTTTTTCGCACCCTCTACATTTGGATTTATACAAGAGTTTCATAATGGATTGCCATTTACAAAGATATAAATCCTTCAAAATTGCACAAATACATTTGCGAATCCAAAATTGTTACGCCAATGAATGCCATTTAATCGCAGTGCCACGTCGAAATAGGGACCAATGGGGAGGAGTGGCGTCCATCCCTTTCGAGCTGTCAACCGCAGGGTTTAATTATTTAACCGTCAATATTGCTTCGCTTCCGATTTGATGCCTGCTTTAGTGCTGCTGATATTTCATTAACAGGAAATTGGAAGCGCTGCTGCCTGGCGCAGGAGTTCGCTTTGCACGCCGAGCCAACGAAATAAAATGACAACCAAATCAAGGAAAACTGATGTTTTGCGTACGCGTTAATGGAAAACGTTGCTCGTATTTTAACAACTACACGAAATAAAATTAAGTTTTAATATTTACTTGACGTTGATGCTTGTTTTTATTTTGTTGTTGTTTTTCCTCTCATGGTACTGTTCCAAAAAATGTTTAATTATATTAACACATATTATACGATATTCTAAAATACTAAAAGTGATTTTTTATGGGAAATTTTATTAAAAAATTTAAAAATAGCATATATATATATATATATATATATATATATATATATATATATATATATATATGTATATGTATATTCATTCTCTACTAAATTGGTGGGTATGACCAATCTACTAAAGAATTCCCAAAATTCCGCCATACATCAAGGGAGTTACTGATAAAATTTGCCACGTATTCAGATCCCGTAATATCGAAACGACATTTACAACAGAAAGAAATATATCCAGTTTCCTTAGACCAGTGATGTATAATATTCCACAAGAGTCACATAGTGTGTATGAGATTCCTTGTTTTGACTGCTCCCGATCATATATCAGCCAAACTAATAATCCAACATCGCATATACGAGCAATCTCTCTCCGTCCGAAAACCGGATCTCTCCTCGACTTTAGCACAACATCATATCCAAAAGGGTCACAAAATAGATTTCAACAAGACTAAAGTAATCTCAGCTATATATTCCTACAAACCCCGCATAATTCGTGAAGCAATTGAGATCGGAAAACGTCCAGACTGCTTAAACAAGAGGGACGACGGTCTTAGAGTTCCAAGTACATGGAAACGTCTTATTTCCAAATGGCCCATCCGAAACTCTTCCAGTCAAACGTCCACTTCCCGTTTCACCCCCCCCCCCCCTCAACCGAGCGCCTCACCTATAACATCACCTATTAATACAGAGGTCGCTGGGGAGTAGGCAGATTGAGATCTCGGAGTAAATCAACTAAATTCTCTTCAAAGTGGCTTCAAAGTGGAATGTAAATAGTTTTATAGCGGCAACATTGTTTTACACACAATTAATCATGGAAAAATATATGAAAGATGAATTGTGCTCTAGAGCAGTTGAAAATATTCTTTTGTAGAAATTTTCTTTTCTAACGAAGCGCACTTCTGGCTTAATGAGTTTGTGAACAAACCTATCTGCAAGGTGTGAGATGCACAGTGAATCACCTAGTACAAGCTAGGTGCACAAAAATTGAATAATTTGCCTTTATTGAATAATTACATATTTTTTTATATTTTTATCACAGCATAAATTATACAATAACATTTACTCATGGTACTTATAATTTAGATTATAGAAATAAACAACACAAAATTAAATTAGCTAATTATATTGAAAACTAAAAGTAATTATCACATAATTCATCATCAATCTCATTACCAGATGAATCAGGGACTAAGTAATCTTCATCATCACACGGATGAACATCACTTGTTACCTGACATATTGGTATTGAAGGCCGGACAATTAAATTCAGAACTTCCACGGGTAATTTCTCGGTTCTCTTTCTAAGCACTTCTCTGAGTGAGTTGATTATAGAATCGGACGTTATCAAAAGCATATTCAGCAAATGTGTATTCGAGGAAATACGTGACTGTTTCCTCATATGGTGCTCGCGGAATCTACGACAATCTTTCTCTCGGGTCTTTTGAGATTTTTCAGAGAGCTGCCTGATTGGAAGAATGCATGTTTTAATAACCTCCGTATTATGTACACCAGAATTTTGTAACAGTAACAGGCATGTAGGACCACGAATACAGATTAAGATAAAGGATTCATATATTAGAAAAAAGCATTTCAAATTCCAAAAAATTGATGTCATAGTCGGAATACATCTAATCCAGTAATATCTCTACTCAGTTCCAAGATGAGAAGTTGAGATACTTCTTCCAAAACTTCGTTAGTTTCTGTTATAGTAAATCCATTTGCTTCCTTTCAAAATATAAACTTAATTGGTCGGCAATAGAGGTTGGATGATGGCTGCGGATTTTGCCTAATAATATTTTGGCCATCACTAAATCGCAATGGAACAAACTCAAATACAAACAGAAACTCATCAGTAGTATCGGAGTTCTCAAATATCTGTTATAAGTGCTGTGACCAGAGCTCTCGCCACATCCCCATTTCTTCACTTTGCGCTTCAATTAAACGTTCAGTAGTTTTCTGTCACAGAAATATGTTCATCTGAAAGGTAACAACTTTTTGGACTTACATAGAGTTTTATCTCTTATCTAGTTAGTGATATGTTTAAAATTTTGTAGTATTCTACAACAAAATTATAAATGTAGATTTCCGGAAACTTAGTTACTGTCAAATTACCAACCGGTTAAATCCATTCAAATATTGGAATATTTGATACGAGATCACTGTTATGCAGTTTTTCCCGTTTTCTCTAATCAAGTTAGCACTTTTTTTGCACATAAAAGATGATTTTGTTTCTACGTTTTATATATTTAAAATATAATATTTAAAATTGTGTAGCATTCTACAACAAAATTGTAAAGTTGGATTTCCGAAAACTTAGTTACTGTCAAATTGCCAACCGGTTTAATCCATTCAAATATTGGAAAATTTGATACGAGATCACGGTTATGCAGTCTCTCATGTTTTCTTTAGCCATGTTGGCATCATCAGGAAATAATTATATCGCATTTTAACAGTAAAATTATATAGTCTATTTATATATAGACTAAAACTAATGAAAAGTGTAAAAATCACGAGAGGACCCAAATTCAACCATAGAGATATAAATCTCTATAAAGTTTTGAAGGTCATTCAGAAACTTATCGATCTAACAAATAAAACACAAGATTTATGAGAATATGTTTTGTTTTAATTGAAGTGAATCTTCGTACAGCGTGATATTTCTTCAAGTTTGGAAGAAGGAAGTAATCGCTGACAGTCAAATTAGGTAAATACAATGCGCGTCGAAGCCCTTCAAAGCGTAAATCACAGAGTTTTGCAGTCACAACCTGAGGCCGGGGCGAAGGCGCATTGTCGTGGTGAAAACCCACATTATTTTTTGTTAGATGAGGTCGTTTTGCCACAACAGCACCGTTCAGTTCGTGTAGCAGTGAAGAATAGTACTTCCGAGTGATAGACATGCTTTTTTGCTTGATAGTCCTTGAGCAAGCCACGAAAATTATAAAAAATCGTAAACGTGATCTTTCCGGCAAATAAAACTGTTTTTCCTTTCTTTGGTGCAGTTTTACTTGCTCGCACCCACTGTTTGGAATGCTGCTTCACCTCTGGTATATAATGGTAAATTTAGAAGAAGAACCATTTTTGCATTGTTTCATCTGTTTTTATCCATTCCTAGAACTCTGGCTTCATCTCTGACAAGTAATGGTGAAACCATGATTCATCTACTGTTATGGAACATTGAAGAAATATAGGAAACTCATGTTTAAATAAATCTATTTAATTATTATTTAATTTATGTTTATTCGGTATTTCCTGTTTAAATGCGTCTCGTTACTATACTAGAGATACTAGTGATATATTAATGTTTTTTGGCAGTTCTTAAAGCCAATCATTGACAGACTAGAGAAGAACTTTGTTAGTTAATGTCAACCTATAAACAGAATTAACTAGAATTAACTCTAGTTTTATCGTAATAATGCTAACATGATTAAAGAAATCGGTGCCGAAGAATCACAATACAATAATTTAGTATTTTATGGAAAGATCTTGTGTTAAACAGATTTGATGTAAGTTTAGTTGTGTAATGTAAGTTAGGAGTATTATAAAGACATATAAATACAATCTGACAGTAATTCGATCAATTTCCATAATGAATCTTTTTTCTCTTCATAGCAGAGCAAGAAGTTTAACTTGGCAACCGATGAAAAACTTCCTTTTAGGGCCGATTCTACAATGCAAGTATATACCAAGTATAAGCTATACTTGGAACAAACCCCCATTACGTCCATTCTGTAGAACGTGCGTTTCAAATTTTATTCCGAGTATAGCTCATACCTGGTATATTCTTGCATTGTAGGAGCGGCCCTAATTAATCGACGTCCAATGTCCTTGCAACTCATCCAGTCTGCGTGCAAAGAAAAAATTAATCGTCTTTCTTCAGAAAAACACTTATTTTTCTCATAATGAATCACAATTTTTTATTTTTTTCTTATACAAATCCAAAAGATGAAGCAGATGAATAACTGAACTAAACTAATAAAGTGTGTTAAAACCACCAGGGGATTAAAAATTTTTTAAATATGAACAAGTGTGTCTAATATTTTGATGTACAAAAAAGTAAATATCTACTAATTATTTATATACTGATTGTTTATATTCTAATTGTTTTATATTCTGATCAAAGTAAATAAAACTTTTTCCCTATCCAATATTAAACAAATAAGAAAAAACACTAAAAACATAATTACAACATTGCCAAACATCTCGTCTCGTTTCAGTACGTAATATTTTGGCACTGAGTATTCCCCCGTGGCTTTATAAACATATTTAGATGTATGTCTCCCCTTGGCGCTGTCATCCACCGAGTTCCTGCTGTTCGTTCTATGCCAACTCTCTATCGAGAGCGAGGTTTTCAACGAGTTCGTGTTCCTGTTCTAGATCGCCATTCTATCATCTTCCTGATCCACCTTTCGCCCTTTTTCGCGAAGATGTCCGGCACATTGTCACTTTAGTTGCGGTATACATTCCTTTACGTCGTCTAGTCTGGTTTTACTCCAAATTATCCACACTTAGTATTTTTATGTTTTATACCCAACATTAACCTATCGATTGTTCTTTGCATTATGTAGACTCGTTGTTTACGTAGAGATTTGTTGGAAATTGGGTTTTCGAATAAAATATAAATAAATTTAAAATTATAAAATTTAAAATAAAATCACATAACTACGAAAGCGTCACGATTGGCTACCATGTTTGTGATGCCATTATGTTCAAGTGTTTTCACGGAAGTACTGTCAAGTTTAGTTTACACAAAAATATTGTTGGTTACTAATTTAATTCAGTAATGTGTAACAAAGGGTTAATAAAGGTCAATTCTGATAATATACCTGGTGTTGATATTTTTATGGTTACATATTTTCTCAAAAATGACTGTCGGTTCAATTAAGCTGAAGTTCGAGATGCTAAAGCATCAATTAGAGTTTTTAAAATATAATAATATAAATGTAAATATGAAACAAAATATTTCTATTAAATATAATTAAATTATTTGTAGGGTGTCACGCGAAAGTGACGGTGACAAGGTTATAGGATATGTTCAATTTAACAGCAAAAATTGTATTTGCACGGTGAAAGGACATATATGTCCCGAACATCAAATGTTGAGTAAAGTTTATAAAATTACCTTAATTATCAATGAAAAACTAAAAAAAGTTCAAGACACACAATGTGACGATTGTTTAGCTTCAGCAGGTAATAAATATTCAAACAAAAAAATGTATATAATGTTATAAATAATAATATTTCGTATATATTAATGATGGTAGTTGTAAAAATTTGATGTTGTTTTAGGATTAATACGTCGTGCTGCTTGGAACGTTTGACATCTTGTGGCACATTTAAAAACATTTTTTCCAGAATTGTTTGTTTAGTATTCATACAAAATGGTAGGAAACAGGAACGATAATTAGATTTGACATTTTCAATAAATTTATCAATACGCTGATAATAATAGCAAGAATAAGTTGATTAAAAACAAAAACAGTGAAATATACAGTGTGCCGTCACACGCGCTCGGGTTTTTTCGGGCTGTCGGCTCGTCAATCGATACCAGGTTTAAACATTTATTTTCAATTTGATATTTATATAACTTTTCAATCATAAGGAAAAAATTTAAAATAAAAATAATTTTCTTTTAAAACTTATATATATTCCTTCCATTTATGAGCGTTATGTGTGCGTGTGAGCATTATGGCCTGCAAATTTCCATTTAAGTCGATCTGTTGTTTCTCTTACATATCTGAATTTTGTCTTAAGCTGTATTCATATGTTTCTTTTTTTGTCTTTGGTTGTAACGTGCAACATTTAGCGCTCCATAGCTCGTTAGATCTTTACCAGTTTGTCCAAGTTTTTCCCCGTCATGATCCAAATCTGGGCTCCATAAGTAATCAGAGGTGGTATACACCTATCGAATACCTTCGACCTAGATGTTGTATGTAGTATATTTCAATTTTTTGGTTAATCTTTTAAAGTTTATTATTTAATCTGCCGAAGACCGCCCGTGGTAATTTTGTTCTTCTTTTAATTTCTATTTCTTGATTTTCTTTCCGAGATATGTGTTTTGTTCCAGTTTTATAACTATTTCCGGTTCAGTGTTTGTGATTATTTTTGCCTTGCTGTTTTTACCCGTACATCTACTACCTGATTTAGGTATTTTAACATGGAATCTAGATGATCTTTGTTTATGGTAAATAATTGACGTCGTATGAATCTTCTAAATTATTCAAATAATTACCCTTTATCGTACATTTAAACATTTATCTTTCCTATGTAAGCTTTTGATAACATCATTGACAACCAATATAAATAATTTCAGAGATATTGAGTCACCTTGCCGAACTTAAATTTGATTTCGCCGATTTTGTCTGATAAGTTGATCATTATTGTTGTTTTTTCGTAAGCTCTCATAATACAGTTATTATTTTTATTATTTAACTTAATGATGTAGACGTGTTGTATCCAATTCAAAAGATTCATGGTTATTTATGCGATAATGTTGCAAATATAGTGAAGGTAATCGCTTTATACCTTCTCGACCGACACCGAAAGATTTGGTTTTGAACACCGGCCGTTTCTCTGCCGCTCCCTATATGTATAATTGGCAAATCGAAAGGTAGTCGTCTCTCACCTGGACAACGCCAAATTTTTAAGAGCTTTTTTAATTCAGTCCTTAGTGTACTCATAAGATTTGACAATATCCTTATCCCACGGATAAAACTTTTTGCAACTATTTTGTTTTTCCATCGCTTTCATTCGCCAACGTTACGCTTCTCGTACAATGTCGGAACGGGGGAAACTGGGAAAATTGAAGAAAATTAAGTGTCCTAAAACTCAAGAGACTAGAAAATTCAAACGGGACGTAATGAAAGACCTGGGGATTTAGTGGGGACGGCGAATGTTTATACTGACGAGCGATTCTTTCTCTTTTTTTTATTCTTTTGTTTTTACTTATATAGAAAAATTGTATCTGAGATATAAACGAGGAAACCATGAAATTGTAAGTACACTATTATAAAGGGACTCTTTGAAAAAAACAAAACATTTTTTTAACGTAACTTTTGCATTACAACATGGTCCGTTTGTATAATTTTTCTTCTTTTTTGTACTCTATCTCCCTCAATTATTACAATCATGTACAAACAAAAAAAAATCAATAAGAGTGTCAGAACTGTAAAACGTAATAGCGGCAACACTGTTTGAAATATAAATGTCACTCACAGACTGCTAAATTCAGTACTTTGTGTCTTTCACCACTGAAAGTTTTAGGATACACGAATTGGGCTCTAGAGTGATTGGAAAGCGACCGCACTTTGGGGAAAAAGAATCTTTTCAAAGAAGCGCAATTAATGTGCTTAATGGGTTTTTGAACAAAAAAATAAATGATTTCAGGCGATGAAAATCTTCAAGTGATTCAGATTTCCTCTTCATCTTCAAAAAGTCACTGTTAGCTGCGTTTTTTGAGATGAAGGAGTGATTGGGTCTTATTTTTTGACGACGATGACGGAAATCCGTGTCACTGTTAATGATGAACGTTATAGGACTATTCTAACAGAATATATTTGACCTGAACGAACAAATGGGGATATAAACACATTGGACCCAGTCACACATCTCGCCAGGCAATCAATTTATTGCAAGCAATATTTCCTAGAGGCACTATTTCGCAAAATCATAATGTCAACTGACCAAAAAGATCATGCGATCTAACGCCTTTAGATTATGTTTGTTGGGATATATTAAAACTATGGTTTACAGAAATATATAAACGAAACATTCAGACTGGCACTGAAAATATACAACGCGATATGTGTGAGGCAGGCGAAGCCGGGGGGGGGGGGGGGGGGGGGTTGTAGTTATCAGTGTTCTGACACTTTTATTGGACAACCCCTTAGTATTTAAAGAGCTCAGTACATAACCAAGAATTTTTAATTATACACCTTCTGGGTTATTTATTTTTATGGTATTATGTTTGATAAATTGGTCTAAAGCATCGTTTCTTAACGTTTTTAGTGTCGCGGCCCACTAAATAGACAAAAAGTTAAATAAAAAAAGTTGCGACCCCCTTACTACAATATGTCAATTTGATTTATGAAGAATCGTGATTTATGAAGAATTGTTTTTATTTTTAAATGGCTTATAAACTCCTAAGAGGGTGTTTACGATTGTACAAATCGTGAAAAAAACGCATCATCTATTTGTCTTTGTATTAAATGACAAATCATCAATGACGAAGAGTTTAATTTTTAATTACGTTTTTATGAAAGCAACTCACTCAGTGTTAATTAATAACAGTGTGACAATAAAATAAGTTAATAATATGAAATAAAATCGACAAATTTGTGACAAAACGAAATGCACCGCCTAAATCTGGTGAAACAGTAAAGAAAAAGACCAGATTATACAATAAAACATATTTAAAATATAGATTCATTGCCTTGGATGACAAGACGTAATGTGTTGTTTATTATCAAGTTCTGCCCGCGAAAGGCATGAAGCCCTCAAAATTAGTCCGGTATCTGGAAACAAAACACCCATCTTTACAAAACAAACCAATAAAATTTTTCAAGCGTAAATCACTCGTCTTGAAAAACCAACAAATCAAGCCGTATGAGACCGCACTACTTCAAGCATCCTATTTAGTAACATTAACATTGGCCAAGGTGTCTAAGCCCCACACGATTGCGGAAAACCTCATTTTTCTCGCTGCCATTGATATGGTCAATGTGATGATAAGTCCGGAATAAGTAAAAAAGTTGAAAACTATACCACTTTCAAATTTCACAATTTCGAGATGTATTAATGAAATGGCCAATGATGTTCACGATCAAATAATTGAAAAGAAATCAAGTGTTTTTTTTTTATACAGTTCGACGACTCAACATAGGTGTCGAACTTGGCGCAATGTTTGTGTTGTGTCCAATACGAATGCGAGGTGTCAATTAAAGAAAATATGCTATTTTACAAATCAATCGCTGGTCGAGCAACTGGAGAAAAACTGGAACGAAAACTTGGACTTTAGCGGGGAAGAACAGTGATGTGATAGTAAAATTAAAGACATAATGTCACATATAGAATGGATGCACTGCTTTCTTCATAGATATGCGCTTGCCAAAAAAAAAAGATGCCAGATAATTTTTAAAAATGTTTAGTCAGAAGCCGTAAAAATTGTTCATTTTATTAAAAGCCGAACATTGCAAACTAGACTGCTTTCTACATTGTGCGAAAAAATGGGTGCCAAATACAACTGCTTTTATATTTATACTGAAGCTTTATGCTGAAGTCATGTGATTATGACGAGAAAAAGTTCTAACGGGGCTTTTTAAATAGCGAGATGAATTGAAAATATTTTTTAAATATGAAAATAGCTCATTTTCGGAGTTTTTACAAGATCTAGAAACTTTATTACTGTTGGTTTACTTGAATGATATATTTTCAATTTACTTGAATGCAAATTTCCATTTAAGTCGATCTGTTGTTTCTCTTACATATCTGAATTTTGTCTTAAGCTGTATTCATATGTTTCGTTTTTTGTCTTTGGTTGTAACGTGCAACATTTAGCGCTCCATAGCTCGTTAGATCTTTACCAGTTTGTCCAAGTTTTTCCCCGTCATGATCCAAATCTGGGCTCCATAAGTAATCAGAGGTGGTATACACCTATCGAATACCTTCGACCTAGATGTTGTATGTAGTATATTTCAATTTTCTGGTTAATCTTTTAAAGTTTATTATTTAATCTGCCGAAGACCGCCCGTGGTAATTTTGTTCGTCTTTTAATTTCTATTTCTTGATTTTCTTTCCGAGATGTGTTTTGTTCCAGTTTTATAACTATTTCCTGTTCAGTGTTTGTGATTATTTTTGCCTTGCTGTTTTTACCCGTACATCTACTACCTGATTTAGGTCTTTTAACATGTAATCTAGATGATCTTTGTTTATGGTAAATAATTGACGTCGTATGAATCTTTTAAATTATTCAAATAATTACCCTTTATCGTACATTTAAACATTTATCTTTCCTATGTAAGCTTTTGATAACATCATTGACAAGCCGTAAAAATTGTTCATTATATTAAAAGCCGAACATTGCAAACTAGACTGCTTTCTACATTGTGCGAAAAAATGGGTGCCAAATACAACTGCTTTTATATTTATACTGAAGCTTTATGCTGAAGTCATGTGATTATGACGAGAAAAAGTTCTAACGGGGCTTTTTAAATAGCGAGATGAATTGAAAATATTTTTTAAATATGAAAATAGCTCATTTTCGGAGTTTTTACAAGATCTAGAGACTTTATTACTGTTGGTTTACTTGAATGATATATTTTCACATTTGAATGTCCTGAGTATGACTTTACAAGGCCGTAACAAAAACATTTTACTAAAATAGACAAAGTCAATGCCTTCATCAAGAAACTTGGTATTTTGATTATACGCTTAAGAAAACGCAATTTTGATACATTCACTTTAACTTCGGATTATATAACCAAAAATATGGATTTAGAAAATCTTGTTATTGATCGCATATTGGAAAGCGTGAATACGCATTTACGCGAATTGAAAATTCAATTATTGGAATATTTGCCAGATAGCAACGATAATTTGTCAAACAGATGAGTTCTCAATCCGTTTTATGAAAATGTTGTTGCAGCTGCTGAATTACCTATTGAGATTCATAACTAACTTAATGAAATATCGGCCGACAAAAGTCTAAAACTAAAATAGAATTTTTAACTGTTAAGTGTTAACTGTTTAAGTTTTAGATAAATTTTGGCTTGCACGAACATATAAATATGGAAGCCTAATAACGGAAGCTTTGAAAACATTGATCCCCTTTGCTACTTCTTACTTATGCGAAAAAAGCTTCTGGTCAACTCAAATATAGAAATCGTCTATTATAAGTGGAAAATAGTTTGCTTATGTGTGTTTGCAACTATGACTATTACTTTAAGTTTATTTTATTATGTTGTTATTACCTGGTAATATTTAATTTTCTAACACTTGTTTTTAAACTAAAAATACTTTAATAAAACGATTATACTATAATTATATAATATATAATAATTTTCGAATATGGGTCTTATTTTTTGAACACATTGCAACCGCCCTAGGGGTCGCGATCCCCAGGTTGAGAAACGATGGTCTAGAGCCAAAATATATGCAAGGTCAAAATAAATTAATTTTACATATTTCATCATGTTAATTGACAATATGCCAAACAAAAATCTCACTTTGAATCTAGTCTATACGGAATTACAGAAATTCCTAAAATAAACTCAAATACACTTCCATTTAATATTTTAAGTATGATTTAAAGATACACAGTATGTTGGAAAAATAACTAAACTTTTTAAATAAAAAAAAAAAGTTATTCAGCCAATTTTTTTTAATTCAAAATACCTCTCTATTCCGCATCAATACACCGTTGGGCATGTTCAACCGATGCTAGTATAGACGTTTTTATATCGTTTTTCGGAATCGCCTCAATGATCCTCGTTAGGGCTTCTCGGACTTGTGTAACACTGTCATAAAACGTTCCTTTCGAGGCCAGTTTGAGTTTTGGGAACAGGAAATAGTCACACGTAGATAAATCAGGCAAATATGAAGGATGTTGAAGCACGCAAACTTATTTTTTCGCGAAAAATTCACGAACAGCGATGATCCTATGAGATGGAATCGAGCACAGACTTTCCATTTGTTTAAATCCTTTGTCAAAATTACATGAGTCATATCTTTAGTCGCATTTAATCCCTCCGCTGTTCATTTCTCAGTCGAATTCGCATCGTAGGCGATCATTTTACACAGTTTTTGCACCAACTCATCGTGATTTTTGTTTTTCGGCCAACCTGACTTTGGATCGTCTTCCAAAGTCACATGACCGTCCTGGAATCGTTTATACCGCTCGAACATACGTGTACGGTATAAGCAATCATCACTATACACTTTTTTCGTCAAAATTTATTTAAATGTTTCTGTAAAACTTTTACAGAGCTTGAAACACATTTTAATATTAGCTCGTTTTTCCATCGTGTTTTTGTGACAAAATAGCAAAAGGTATTATCTCTTTAACGCTATAACTTGGTTATCAATTGGCAACTTGGCAATCATTTAATCTACATAAATCATACTAACGATGGTAGTCTCGTTTAATAGAGGACATATACAGCTTTCAGATTATATATTGTTTCAACAGATAACGCTAGTAGTTTTCTTTAAATTTAAAATGTTTTTTATTTGGCATAATGTGTATATAAACGGTAAAATACAGGGAGAGGTAAAGGCAGACATACTTAAAAAATATAAGAAAACTACAGTAAATATGCATAAAACTTATAAATTAAAATATTGTTTCTAAAAATTTTAAGCAGTTACTTTCGGAAAATAATCTTTCTGTTAATTACCGCCAAATTTACCCTAGAGGTTTTTACATAGTCATTAATATTCTAGTCAGCCAACAAACGGAGACTTTTATAATCTTTTATAATCATGTTATTAATATTCTTCGATAGTGACTGTGTTCGGTCGAACATGCTAGTGCTCCCACACTGGCATGTTCACAAGATGAGTCAATATCAAAATGAAATGATGTTTCTAACAACATGAAAAATAGGGTAGAAGTGATGATGACTACTTCGAAATAGTCGTTCGGATTTGGATAATTAGCATGAATAACACCCTTCAATTGGTCCAATAATGAAGCGTAATATTCTCTGGTGATAGTTCTACATTGTGCTAAGTAGTCTACAATACCACACCACGAAAATCCCAGAAAATCGTAACGATGATTTTTCCTATAGATCAAATCTATAGAAAAAAATAATGCCGCTGAAGATTTTTTGGCTTTCCCCTTCCTCCTTTTTACTTTTCGTGCTATTGAAACCCTATACAGGAAGTAAACCAGGAAAATGAGTTAAAGGAAAGAAACTGAACGGAAATAAAATATGGTGTTTTGCTCCGAAAAATTGTTTACTGTAATAAATGCTGGAGGGGCAGTGCCCCAACGCCCTCCCTTACGAGCCGCCATTGTTTCTTTGTTTCTAGCGTATTATGGTGAATCCATGTTTCATCTGTTAAAACGCCGCAGAATCGTGTTCAAATATGTCTAAATAGTATTGTGTTTAGTTTAGTGTTTAGAAGTGTTTATTCGAAGTGTTCATTATGCAAGAAATATTTTTTGTACCTGCAACGTCGTGAAAAGTGTAGTATAAGAGCCATACTTGTACTAAGCCGAAAACTTTTTATACGATATTCGTAGTTTCTTTGTATATAAAAACTTCTAAATGGGCCTTGTATGAGAATTTTTATCTTTTGTTAATCATTCTAAGACCTCAGACAACTCAATTTTGTAAGTTTCCGTAGATATTAATTAGTTACCAACAACAGACTTAAAACAAAAGGTAAAACATTCAAAAAAAGTATTTAAAATGAATAGAAAAATTTTTGGTTGCGGTCTATAGAAAAGGTATGTTTCTTTCTTGTCGGTATATATCTCAAACCGTTGCCGATAGGTTGGTCCCTCGAGGCACTGTCGATCAACCGCAAAAGTTCAAAATTAGCTTCCGGCGCTATTCCAGCAGCCCATTTCAACAAAAATAAAAGAGCGCACCCTCATAGAAAACCGAAAATAATAAGCCCTATAGATCTGTTGCTGTTGTGCATTGCGTACACGTTTTTTCTCTTTTTTAAATCGAACATCCACCTTTACGTTTCCATTAAATGCTCGATGGGTTTATGATGGATATCCGACAGTTCTTCAATGGGTAAACCAGTGGGCAGGTGTGAGGGGAACATACGAACCTTTCGGTTAAGAAGCAGGAGAAAGAAGAAAAACGAATTAATACATTCTATCAAATAAACATCGGGAATTAATCATTTAAAATGCCCGCGTAAAGAGCTATGAGAAAAAAATTGCTATTGGCACCAATATACCTATTGCCACATTGAATTTTGGCGCAATCTGTCGATCGGTTTGTTTACAACCATTTGTTGGGTTAGTCAATCTCAAGTGTGCTCTCTGGTGTTTAAAATAGATAAAAATATCGAACAAGAAGTTTACCTCAAATTTTATGTTGAAAACGAAATTCGTTGAACTGAATCATTGAATAGTACAAAGTAATTCACTGTCTGCCCAAAACTATGCCAATAACTGGTTGAAAAGTTACCTCGTTGCAGTCGAAATTCAACGTGTTCGTATAACACGCCCCACGGCATGGATTGTTCCAAAAGATCTAGATTTTCTTCAAAAAGAGTAACACCAACAGGTTGATGAAAACATTAAAGATGAGAGAAGTATCACTCATTTTGTTTTGGAGCCATTTTTTTGTGATATTTCTGGCAGTTTGAATTTGGCTATTATGTAGTGCAGACTTGCAGCTCTTATCATAGATAAATAAACGCCAAAATAATTCATGAAGTGTGTCTGACCTGGCCTGGTCTGGCCTTTCTACAATATCTAACTCGCCTGGTGAATTGTGAACTGAACTGATTTCTGCTAAAAGAATAAATAAGGTAATCGTCTGACGCCTTATAAAACGACAATGTATCGTTTTTTCAAGGATTGGAAATAGGGTTTCTAGTCAACAGTTCTCGAAGCGAGAATTCCTGGAAAATCTGACCTTACTCGAGACGAGAAAGAAGTGTCGAGAAATCCAAAAATCACCTCTTGATTATGCTTGTGCCCTGCCCTGTCGCGCGCCCCTTTGCAAGTTCGTTCGTTCCGACAATTTTAGTTCATAGAAATGCATTTTTCTAAGATCAAAGTCGAGGTGTCCGCGCAATGCCTTAAATGTCTTAAAAAGATATCCACAAAAGTCTCAAATACAAGCGGGTTAGCAAGGCATCTTGAACATATCCATAAGATTTCGATAAAATTATATAATGAAACGGAGGCATCCACTCCAGCCAGCTGTGGCACTGGTATCGAAGATGAACAACCGTCAGAACCAAAGAAATTCAAATCACCAATTCAAAAACGTGAATCTCTTCAGCTAAGAGGATTTAAATTCAAGAATATATCCAAGAATGAGTCCAATGTAATGAAAATAATACTTCAATTTTATGAAGGAAAAAAGAAGGAAACGATAAATTTTTTTCGTCAGTTACGACAAATCAAATCGGCTCGATTCAGCTTAAGAATCGATAAATGGACGAGTTTAAGAAACCGGAGGTATTTCAACATTTGTATCCACCACACAGATGCAGCGGTTTCAAATCTGGGGCTTGTTTATATCCAGGGCCAATGCAGAGCTGCAGAGGCGAGAGAGATCGTAGAAAATCGTTTGGATGAATTTGATTTGTTTCGAACAAGACGTCGTAGCTGTGACTAATGACGGTACGGATGTCGTGATCAAATTCGGACGGGAACATCCGACTGAGATGATCCTATGCCTAAATCACGCTATACATTTACCTGTTTTGGCTACTTTTTGCAATATATAATTTTGAGTAATGTGATGATGATGACTGACAACCAGTGAACAACCAACCTTACAACCATTTTGAAAGAGTCCTTTTAAAAATATCACGATGTAAAAACATGTAAAAGAAGAGTTTAGCCATAAATTCAATTTGTTGTGATAAGATGAGTTGTACGTACAAGATGGAACTCGATGATGCAAATGGTTGAACGATTTCTAAAACTCAAAAATGCGATCAAAAAGCCATTGATTAATTTGAATATGTCCTCAATGTCGAATTATGGCGTTTTGGAATCATTGTTGGGCGTCTTACATTCAGTAAAGTTGTCTGTTAAGACTCTATCGAGAAAAGATGCTACGATCCTGACGTCAGAGGCAATAATAAACGTATTGATCAATAAACTAGAATCGATGGAAAATGCCACAAAGTTTTTGGAGCATCTTAAGAAGAATATTAATGACGAGCGAAATGTTAACCTGATTTTTTTAATGAGGTAGGGTAAGATTGCATAAGTCATACCCTTAAGAAAATGGTACTGTATTTTTAATACAATTTAAATGAAACAAAATCTTCTGCAACTACTGAATCTCTATTTATTTGCATTTTAATAAACATTCACAGAAATCCAAAACTCTTTTATCAAAACAGGTGTTTTAACATTTTTAAATAGTACTTTCGGTACCATTAAGGTGCCTGGTCGCCTAATTCGTACCACCTATAGCCTAAATCGTACTTAGAATAAGACTTCAGTAAAGACAACATAAACTATATAGAAAAATACCTAATAACAAGACATAATATTACAAAATAAAAAGTACAAACTACTCAGTCTAAGATCAACTTACAATCAATATTTTTTGGAATCATCATAGTCTCAAAGTCGAACTAAATTACCAAGTAAATTACACATAGAAAACCAAAATTATAATTTCTTAAGAAACAAAATTATACCTACAAAAATTATTACAAAAATTATTGAGATTGAACACAAATATCACAAATATATTTCTTCATCTTACTTTCTTCGTCAGCCCATAGGTCATCTACCCAACCTTTACATTTCATACATTAGATCATGTTTTCTTCGCGATCTTCCTTACATAGTTGGCATAACCATGATTCTTTGGCTTTGTTTTTCTTATTCTTCTCACATGTTTCATCATTCACCTTCTTTTAATATAGTTTTCTTAATTCCTTTTTCTATTGTATTTTTTATAAATGCAGTACAGACTTATTCCTCTTATTTATATTTTCCTTGGCTTCTACTTCGTTTTTGTAGGGACTTGAAATTTTCTTTCTTTATTTTTTTAATAACTGTTGATATGCAAGGGATAAGATGGTGGCGATACTACGATTGGTGGCGATGCAACAATTGCTGGAGTTACGACTGTGGGTGACGATGTTTCTCTAGCGAGTGACAATGTGATGCCTGATAGTGTGGTTTGCAGAAGAGGGTTGTACAGAAGCTACGAAATCCCCTTTTTAAATAACGTTTCTGTCACATGGCCACAAACCTGTTCCTTTAAAACCATTTAGCGCCATATCCATACGAACCTATCTAGGGCACGATTTACCAAACAACTCTGAAACGTTAGCCTGTTTTATGACACTGCCAGGATTTGAGCGTAGCCACGAAGATACAGCTTCATTGTAACCGTTTTTCAACGATTTAAAGAATGATCTATCCAATGATTGCTGGCAATGTGTTGTGTGAACAGAAAAAGGTAGCATTATTATACAATAATCGCAAGCCATATGGATTGCTTCTAAATTATGTGTGTTATGATCATCCAGTGAAGGTAAAATTTATTTTTGGTCACTTTTTCTAATCTTGTGCACTTAATGAAATGTTGCAACCGTTCAGCAAAAAGTTCTGAAGTTATCCATCTATTTTTTGAGCACCCAAATGCTGTGTTTGGTGGAGCTCCTTTTTTAAAG
The DNA here is from genome assembly GCA_031761425.1 of Cosmopolites sordidus. Classification (NCBI taxonomy): domain Eukaryota; kingdom Metazoa; phylum Arthropoda; class Insecta; order Coleoptera; family Curculionidae; genus Cosmopolites; species Cosmopolites sordidus. The sequence continues at coordinate 881,756 of JARFXV010000837.1, forward strand.
CATCATTTAGTCTGCTACGCTATATATATATATATATATATATATATATATATATATATATATATATATATATATATATATATATATATATATATATATCAACATGGGTGGTATTAATTCGCCTGCTGCCTTCATCGTACAAATACCTGTCGTTGTTAGACCCCTTTCTCCGCTTGTGATTGCACCCATTTGGTTTTTGCCCTTTTGAGCAATAACTTTAAAAAAATCGTTAACACACTCTTTATAAACCCTTTTTAGACATCGATGTTGGTTCTGGAACACGCAAGGACAAAGTAGGATGGTCTTTCATAAACCGGTAATAACACTATTTGCCGACTATTTTCTTCTCCTTACTAAAGCGATGAGGTAATTACATTTTTTCAGCAAGCTCGAAGGCAAGCTTCCTAAATTCAGTAGTAGTTAATCCAAAGAAACTGGACTCAAAATTTATCAAATGCTGTGTTAATTCCTCTTCCCTGCTTGGTGACATATCGTGTACCAAATTTTGTTGTTTCATTCAAACTTTTCAAATGTCATCGCAAAGTAGGCTTCGGTATATTATATCTTCTATATGCTTCATAAAATCCAATTTCACCATTCAAATGTTTCTGTAAAGCTTCGTCCATATCCTCCTGCTTCCAAGTATTGTACTTTTTCTTAAATTCCTAAATATAACTTAAAGATATAATCCTTCTTTAAAAAACTTACAAATGAACCAAAAACTTTGATGAAAACGGAAAAAAATTGCTTTTTAATTATTTTTACCTCACGAAGCCAGCCAGCCACCCACTTTCGTTTACTCGTACGACTAAATAGTTCAGGCCTACGGCATTAGATGGTGCTTTTTACAAATTTTAAAGGAGATAATACCGGGGTATGACTTAGGCCATGGTACGACTTAAGCAACCTTACCTTACGTTCACAACCCAATGGCATTTCAGAATGATAACGAAGGAATTATGCGCAATTGCAGTAAAACAGCTTTGATCAAATTTACAGAAGAACTGTATAATAGATTATTTCCCAGCAGCTCAAATTCAGCTGAAGATGATGTCAAAATCCAAACCCAAGATAATGAACACAGCAGTGGCGTCTCGTGGGTTTTTAAAGTGGGAGGGTGTAGAAGAAAATAGTGCTGCTGAAGATTTTTTTTTGCTTTCCCCTTTCTTCTTTTTACTTTTCATGCTATTAAAACCTTATTCAGGATATGAATCAGGGAAATGAGCTAAAGGAAAGAAACTGAACGGAAATGAGACATAGTGTTTTGCTCTGAAAATTTGTTTACTGTGATAAATGCTGGAGGGGTGGCGCCCCAAGGCCCTGCCTCACGAGCCGCTACTAGTACACGGTCCTAATACCAAACTGTTGAGTTCCAACTGAAACGGGCTATCGACACCACAGCTACTGCTAATAATGCCGAAGGTCACATAACCAAAAGCTTATTAAAAATAGAATTTCAACTCTTTGAGTCAACTAGTTAAAAAAACCCAAACCTTAATAATTTATAAAAAAGCTTTATGACAGTACAGCTAACATTGAGGATAATGAACGGGTTTTCTCGTTATCTGAAAACTTTGTAAGTAAGATAAGAAACCGATTAGCAAATGATGCTATTAATGCCCTTGTATTTTTAAAAACATATTTCAATAAAAATAGGTAGATACTAAAAAGTAGATTCTTTAGTTGACTATGGGGATAGTTCCTGTTCCTTTAGTTGATTATATTATTAACATTTTGATTTTTTGTTTAATTAAATAAAAGACTGTGATTAAAATTTCTACTTATTTATAGGAAAAAAGATACTATATGTAACTTTAATCTAAATATACTTTTTATGAAAATATTTCAGGTATCGATTATTTGTTTAATTAAAAGACTGTGTAATATTTTTACTTGCCTAGAAAAATGTGTAAGTAATTAAAATGTTAACGTAATTCTGTAATGTTTATTTTGCATTTAATTAACGATTTTATGATATTTTAAAAGTTCTAGACATTTTTCGAAAATTCGAGAATTATCGGGAATTCTTAGTCGAGAATTCCCGAGAAAAAAAATAAGTAGAGAAATAATCCTAATTCGGAACAATTGGGTAAAACAAGCGTTCGTTCATGAAAAGCATCATAACGGGTGACGAAACAAGAAAAAATTGACAAGCTTCGGAATAGCACTTACATATCGAGCCAAAATGGAAATACTAACGTCAATCACTCGAAAATTAAAGGCATTGATTATTTTGATTGTGATTTTGGTTGTAGTGGTATCGAAATTCGAAATTCCTTCCGGAGAAGCAAGCAGTCAACAAACAATATTATCTGGACTTTTAAGAGCAAATGTTCGCCACAAAAAGAACAAATTTATGGAAGAAAAATTCTGAGATTTTGTACCACGATAACATATCGTCTCACACATTGATCCTTGTACAAACTATTAAACTACGTTCACATATCAAATTAACATTTAGGTTAGCGCACAGTCTATATATAGTACTAGATCATAAAGTCGTTCCTTATGATCGTTTAACGTAGTTGTGAAACTTCCTAAATGTGTGAAATCAAGTGTAAAAGATGCCTCAAGTGCGATTTTACTTTTAGAAACAAAGAGTAATAAACAGTTGTAAAGACGTAAAATACATAGGCCGTTGTTCACAGTCACTTGCAGTTTGTCCAGAAATTACTTGACAGTTGCGTTGTGGAACGGAATGTAATGATGCTAATAAAAGCAGTCTCCTTTGAAAACCTTTATAATGAAATTAACTGTAAAATGTAACGTCAGACATTTGTCTACTTGTGAATACCACATAAAAACGAATTCTAAAATAACGTTTATCATAAGTTTATTCAAGATTATATTAATATAAAAGGTTATACAATAAGTGTGTCAGAACTTTAGAATGAGGCCATTAAGCCAGAAGTGCGCTTCGTCGAAAAAGATTATTTTCCCCAAAGTGATGCGATATTTTTTTTAAAACGATGGTGGAAATCATGTTACTGTTAATGATGGACGCAACGGGAATATGCTAACAGAATATCTTTGACCTGAATGAGAAATGTTGATATAAACAATGCTTTCTCTCACATATCTTACCAGACAATAGATTAATTGCAAGCAAAGTTTCCTGGATGCGTTTTCTTTTCTTAGAGACCCTATACCTAACCACCTCATCTCTTAGAGTACTATTATATCCAAATTATGTTTTCTTACTTGATGAAGCGTTCTACTTAGAGCTCCTAACTGATAAAGTTTTAATGTTCGATGTACCAAATTTCATGTCCCTATTTCATTACCGGGTTTGTTTATATTGAATCAATCCAATCCGTAGCTGTGTTAAATGTTTGATAGCAAGAATTGTTTTCCGGGATGTAACCGCTAGACTGTCCCTTACATGGAGGTCCCTCTAACCTGGAGGACCGGGGACTTCTGTAGAGGTTATCATATCCTAGTCGAAGGGTTCTGGTTTTTAGGTGCCGAGAATTCGCCCTTACCCTTTTCCGTTAACTGTGTCCCGCACATCTTAATGTACGTTCTGCAGGGTCCAGGGCATACAACGAGGATGTAGAGGAGGTGCGTTTTTATTAGACTGTAAACTTTGCTCGGGCATTTCTTGCAGTCATCATGCCGGCAACCTAGACTATGTCCGAGACCATATCACCAACCACTTTGGCCCGCAACCGAAATTTATGACAGCCAATTATACGGTTTGTTGTAATGTTGTAAGTTTGTATACCTTCTTGTACAGGGTTATCCATTTCGTGGTTCAGAATTTCGGCCCTATATTTTGACAACTGTCGAACTTAAATGTCATCCAAAGTGTGATTTGTTTAGTTTAAGGTTTGCCATTTTACAATATGGATCGTTTAACCACCGAACAACGCGTTAGAATTGTTAAAAGTTTTTACAAAAATGGTGATTCTTCCATAGCCACGTTTCGCGCCTTACGAGCGCTAAGTACGAACTACTGTTACGAATGTGGTAAGACATGTGCATCATCGTAATACTCACTCGATGGAGAATATCGCTGCTGTTAGTGAAAGTTTGGTTGAAGACCCAAATGTATCAATTTATCGGCGTTCAGACTCAGTGGGTTTGTCTTACGGCACATTATGGCATATTTTGCATTAGGACTTGCATCTTCATCCTTATAAAATTCAACTCACGCAAGAATTGAAACGCAAGAATTGAAGGCCGCCGAGCATATGCCGATTGGATGCTTGAACATTCACCTGATTTTCCGAACAAAATCTTCTTCAACGAAAATAAGCAAAATTGCCATATATGGGCCTCTGAAAACCCACAAGTGATTGTGGAGAGTCCATTGCATCCGTAAAATGTGACTGTTTGGTGCGCGTTAGTGTCTGGAGGTTGTCCCGTACTTCTTCGAAAACGAAGAAGGAGTGACTGTTACCGTCAATTCTGAGCGCTATAGCCGTATGATAACCGATTATTTTTGCCCAGAAATTGAAGATTTCGATCTAAACGATGTGTTTCCAACAAGACGGCACCACAAGCCACACAATACGGTCAATTTTCGTTTTATTGCGTGATAAGTTCCAAGGCCTCGTAATTTCGACATTTGGTAATGTCAATTGGCCGCCGTGGTCATGCGATTTGACGCCATTAGACTTTTTTTGTGGAGCTACGTAAAAGATCGTATTTACGCAGACAATCCTCAAAGTTTTGAGCAGTTGAAAAGCAACTTTCATCAAATCATGGCCGAGATACCAGCTGAAATGTGCGGAAAAGTCATCGAAAATTACGTCAAAAGGATTGAATTGTGCAAGCGGTCACATAGAGGACATTTAAATGATTCTGTATTCTACACTTAATGGCAAAATCTAACCAATAAGATGAAACAAAAATTTAATCGAAACTTCAATTCTTTGAATGCTTTTTTAATTTTAGTTTCTTAAGCACAAAATATACACAAATATACACCATATATCGAAAATAATTATGCTATTCACATTCGAGTCATTCGTCAATTTTAGAATTGTCGATAGTAAGTCAAATAAATACATTTGTAATTTAATTTTTTATCTAGTTAGCAAAAAATATCATAACAATGAAGTACAGAATTAGCGTGTTCTCGAATAGGTTATTTAATGTACACATATCTGAAAAATAAGCCAACGCCCACGGTTGATGTTTCAGTGCCCACATACCGAGTTCCAGAATTATTAACGAATTTTTTCGTTGTCAGTATTCAGACGAGGAGCAGTCAATTTTGCAAATTTTCAGGTACATTAAAAATAAGGTGGGTGTATTCATATACTGCCTTGTTGGAAAATATTTTCATCGGCAAATTTTAATACATGGAACATATTGGAATATGTTCCATGTATATTCCAATATATCACAATCAATTCATTGTTGAATATATTTTTTAATGTTTCTGATCAATGCTAATTACGAAAATTTTTGAACTGTATTCTTGTCGTTAACGGAAAATACTACGACGTAATAAAAGTATTTACGTTTTGTTCTATCTTTATAAATAAACAATTTTACTTCACTCCTCAGACTAGAAAGTCACCAACTTCGCGACAGTAATCACCGAAGATGCCAAATGTATATACATATATATATATATATATATATATATATATATATATATATATATATATATATATATATATATATATATATATATATATATATATATATATATATATATATATATATATATATATATATATATATATATATATATATATATATATATATATATATATATATATATATATATATATTTATATATATATATATATATATATATATATATATATATATATATATGTATATATATATATATATATATATATATATATATATATATATATATATATATATCTTATCTTACGTCTATATGGCGCAGAAACGCACGTTTTGAATAGAAAGAAAGACATCGAGGAGATTGAAAAGAAATAAAGAAAAATCTTAGGCCCCAAACAAATAAATACCATAACATATCGATTTCGAGAAAACCAAGAAATCAAACAATACACAGATATACATAGCGATATAAGAAAAAGAAGACTTAAGTTTTGTCTAAATTATTGTGGAGTGTTCATACATTTTTTCTTTTTTTGAGTTTTTCGCCACAATCTAAAACTTACAAAAAAAATCAAAAATATCTGTTCTTATGTATGTTCAATGATTGTAATTGAATTGTCAATATAAGTATCATTGAAACAATTGACATTGACACAAAAAATTTATTTACTTCTTCCTTTCTTTGCATTATATATAGAAATTAATATAAGTTATTTTTTAGATTCGTTTTGAAAATGGGAGGCGAATACTTCCTGAAACATTAACGTTCAAAAGTTTGAATTTATTTTAGAACATTTTTATATTTTTTAAAATTTTGTTCGTTAGGAAAATTTCTTACAGAAAAGAATCGCTGATAAATTTGTCTCCGTTTGGTTTTTTGCTTTTTACCCAGTGATTATTTAAATAAGAACAGATATTTATGATATTTTTATTAGTTTTAGATCGTGGCGAAAACCCAAAAAAAAGAAAAAATAAAAGACTAAAAGAAAAAAAAATTTCGGACATATAAAATGGATTAATCTAAAGAGGGCTAATTAGACAAATAGTTGAATTTTATGAAAATAGGAGTAGAGCTAAAATAGAAACAATTAAATGGATTGCTGCAATTAAAGAGGACCTAAGATCAGTAAATATTACATAAGGTGAAATTCAGGATAGAAACTGTTTCAGACACAAGGTTAACGTTTGGGAGGTTGGCCAGAGAGACAAGTTGACAACAAGTTGGTCTGACGAAAAGAAAAAAGCTCATAGTGAAAGAATGAAATCAGTATGGGCGCAAAGGAAGGCTAACAACAACAAACGCCTCTAACTATACTTCGCATGGTCCATCAGGGCCCATACGTGAATAATAATAATATATATCTTATTAATATTGTAAATGTGAAAGTATGTTTGTCGTTCAATCACGCTCGAACGTATAGAATCCTTGAATGGCACAGAAGTCGATTACGTCGGGAAATAGGACGGACCTAGGATACTTTTTATAACGCTATGAAATTCCATCGAGGGTTTACATCCATACGTATAGGACATATTTTTTGACTTTTGACATATTTTATAAGTTTAGATTTATTTTAAGCTAACAATAATTAATTTCAGAACTGACACTAATAATTTAAGTTATATATATATATACATATATATATATATATATATATATATATATATATATATATATATATATATATATATATATATATATATATATTCAAAGAACAAAAAGTACCTGACTTATGGAAAAATACAGAAGTGATCCTTTTACATAAAAAAGAAGCACAGGAAGATTTAAAGAACTACCGTCCAATAAGCCTCCTATCAGTGATGTACAAAGTTTTCACTAAGATAATTTCTAAAAGAATATTAAAAAAACTGAATGACGCACAACCAAGAGAACAAGCAGGATTCAGAAGTGGATTCAGTACAATGGATCACATCCAGGTTGTACAGCAGGTCATAGAAAGGCACAACGAATACACCATGCCACTGTGCTTGGCTTTTATCGACTACGAAAAAGCATTTGATTCCATCTCAAAGCATGCGATAATGGATGCACTGCTTAGCCAAGGTATAGAGAGAGCCTATGTAAACCTATTAGAATCGATATATGATGGAGCTACAGCCACAATTCACCTTGATGATCTTGAAGTGGGAATTAATATAGAACGAGGTGTACGGCAGGGTGACGCAATATTGCCTATTCTTTTCTCTGCTGGCCTTGAAGAAGTATTCCGTAAACTGGATTGGGAACAGGATGGTGTAAAGATCAATGGTGCAAATTTAAACCATCTTAGATTTGCAGATGATATTATTCTCATTTCACAAGACCCAGAGGAGCTGCAAAGACGCATACAAGAACTGCAAAGGGCTGACGAACCATTTGGCTTGAAAATAAACCTGGAAAAGACTCAGGTTATGTTCAATAACTTCGCTCAGGACAGAAAAATTTCAGTTTTAGGAAGGGATTTAGAGATTGTGGACAGCTTTATATATCTTGGGCAGAGGATTTCCATGGAGGGGAATACCGCCCGAGAGGTGGAACGGCGTGTTAAATGTGGCTGGCAGGCATTTGGTAGGCTCAACATAGTGTTTAAGAGCAGACTCCCACTTTGCCTGAAAAGAAAAGTATTCGATCAGTGCGTTCTACCCGTTATGACATACGGAAGTGAAACCTGGACACTCACATCGCAATCAATTCAAAAACTTCGGGTGGCACAGAGGGGAATGGAAAGATGTATGCTTGGCATTACAAGACGAGACAGAAAGTCCTGCGCATGGATCAGGGAACAAACAAAAGTCTGTGATATCATTGAAAGAGTAAAACAGTTGAAATGGAGATGGGCAGGCCATATAGTGAGGCGATGGGACGACAGATGGACCAAGGCAATCCTGGAGTGGATACCGCTTGATCGCAAACGTCCGCGAAGAAGACCGAAAGCACGATGGATTGATGACATCGCTAAGTATATTGGACCCGAGTGGCGGAGGAAAGCCCAGGACCGTGAAGGTTGGAAGCATGCTGAAGAGGCCTTCATCCTGCAGTGGATCGATACGAGCTGATGATGATGATATATATATATATATATATATATATATATATATATATATATATATATATATATATATATATATATATATATATATATAATGACATAATTAAATGATAAATTTGACGTTTTATTTTTTGCACCCTAATATAATTAAAAGCAAAAAAACCCAAAACTGTTAGCTTAAAAAAAATTGTCAGCCAAAAACAAAAAAAAATAAAATATGTCAATTAAAATGTAAACAAGAAATAATCTATTTTTACAAAAAATCGCAACTAAAAATTTATAAACTTAAATATAATATATTGATTATAATAAACATATTTTTATGTTGAAATAGAAATTTATAATATGTATAAGAATAATATATATATATATATATATATATATATATATATATATATATATATATATATATATATATATATATATATATATATATATATATATATTATAAAATAGTAGGTGTTAATGATAGTTTAATAAAAAAACTGAAACATTTTAAAAAATTATTATTATTATTATTACAATTGACCGAAAGCCCAAGAAAAAACAAAAAAATAATATTAAACGGTCATGGATGAAGGTTCATAAAAATCAACTTCTAAGCGGATTTACGGTGGCATAAAGATAAATAGACTGCGAAATGTGAAATTTGGGATTGTATCGTTGTGAATCCCTCGCATCTCTTTCAAATAATAACGCTGGGTAAGGAAAATATAAACCTTAAAATTGAGAGGCGAAGAGGTCTAACATGGGCGCACACGCGTTAAAGCTGCACATATCAGGTCCTGAGTTTCTGCCGCATCTTTCTTTAATCAAAAGGCGGAAAAAAGGTAATTCCTCAGGGGTAGCTCTACATCTTATTTTTCAGGTCGGACTCTTTCAAAGGATTGTATGAATGGTTGGTGTACAGTTAATTCGAATTTATTTTCTAAATTAAACAAATGATATTTTTATTATCCAATAATTTTTAATTACATGGCACACTTCTGAAATTTTAGATAGTTCTAATACATCTCTTTAATATTTAACAAAAAACCTAATCACATTACATAACTAGTATCGATCCATTTGTACATATTCAACAAATATCCCTATCGTCTTTCTCCAATACACTCCAACACACATCCCATCACGTCGCCTGTCCCTTCCTGTTCACCCGCTCGCCCTCCAACCGCCACTTCGACCATAACAACCCCTACGGATGTCACCGGTTGGCCATCCCCGTCGTCACCATAACAACGGCACCCGGAGGGCGCCAGATCGTCGCCTAGCAACGCCCAGGTGTCGCAAGGTCCAATCAACACCGACCATCTTAGGATCGATGCTTGGCGGAGGGCCAAGGGCCGAGGAAAGGGACGCCGAAGGTGGAGGGGATGTCGGTTGAAGCGTTGTGTCACATGCACGACGACTGAGACTAAAGAAAAAAACGACTGAAAACTGTTTGTTTTTCGCATTTCGTTTCCCTTTTTTTATTTTTTTTCTTTCTTTTGAGGGTTAATCATCAGGTCGAGAGCATTAATACGTGTGTAGGGCCTGAATTGGGGAAAAGATACTTGTTTTTTTTTTATATAACTCCAAAATAACCTTCCCGGTTTAAGGTTTCTATTTAGATTTATTAAGAAGGCAATCTGAAAAATCAAAATAAGAAATTCGATATTTTTGAGAATATTTGTAATTATGTATAAATATTTATATTTTTAATTTGTGTATACCCATAATTCTTCTTCGCTTTGGCTTTCTGGTATTTTCACCACGTGTCTCGCTTATCTGAGTCGCCGAATCTTTACATAGTCTACAATATCTGGATCACTGTATAACTGCTTGAGCTAGAAGTTATACCTTATCTTCCAATTTTCATTATCATTCACAGTACTAAAAATTCTTGTAAATACTCTTCTTTCAAATACTAAACGCATCTCTTCTATTTTCTTTATGGTTCTACAATGGAAGAATATACCAGGTATAAGCTTTACTTGGAATAAAATTTAAAACGCCCGTAAACGCTCGCCCTATAATCTTGCATTGTAGAACCGGCCCTAAGTGTTCGTTTGATGGTGTCTAAAGAGAGATCGCCGATTTCTGGATGCTTCGTCATGACAACGCGTCCAGTCACACGTCGCAAATGTGAAGGAGACACTGGCCAAACACAACGTGGCAACACGCTCAACCACCTCATAGACCAGATGTGGCTTCCCCAGACTTGTTTTTGTTCCCTCGGCTCAGGAGAAGCCTGAAAGGACATCGTTTACGGATGATTGAGGCAGTCCAAAAAGCTTCCGTCGGGGTGCTTGAATAGCCTTGCAGTTGCGGACTTCCAACGAGCGAATGAAGACTGGAAAAACCGTTGGTACCGGTGTATGATGCAGGACGGCCATATTTTGAAAATTATTAAGTTACTTTACATATATCTTCAATACATGTTTTTTATGACTCCAGTCCTGATTCTTATTGGACAAACCCTGTATACAACTTTCGAAGCCAATAACAATTATTATAAAAGACAAACAAATCCTTTGATCCTTTGATCCTTTTTATTTATGTTATGAGGCATTTCCGTATGTTGCTAAGCTAAGCGATATTCTGATGGCCTTGTAAAAAAAATAATAAAATGCCACGAATCCCTACACCATATTGTTGCAAGCAGTTATCCAAAAAAAGGCACAAGCGATATGTATGAAAGAAGATGTTTCAACTAAACTTGAAAAGATTTACCACTAAACACCAAATCACTTTATTTGAACTGCTTGACGCACGTTTCGCAAACCATGTTAGCATCATCAGGAGATGATTTAATCTTATTTATTAATATCAGAATAAATCATCTCCTGATGATGCTAACATGGTTAGCGAAACAGGCGTCGAGCAGTACAAAAAAAGTGATTGTGATTTTTTTCAAGTTTAGTGTTTCACACCAAAGGTTCCAATAGAAGAATTGAAGGTGATTCAAGTTCTCGTGAAACAACCATACGGGCATGAATGAGATACGAGGGTTACTATTTATGTATCCGGAATAATAAATAAAAACAAATATTTATTATTGAAAGTTGTTTTATTGTTTTTCAAAATATTCTCCGTGATGATCGATACACTTTTGCATACGTTTGAACCAATTTTCATAGCACTTTTTCCATTCCTAATGAGGTATCTCCAAAACATGCATTTTGAACGCATCATCCGCTTCTTCTGGCGTCGAAAATCATTGACCACGTAGTTTATTCTTCACGGACGGGAACAAAAAGAAATCACTGGGTGCCAAATCAGGAGTGTATGACGGATGACACATTAATTCAATGTTTTGACTCGTCAAATATTGAGTTATTCGGTCTGATGTGTGAGAGCTCGCGTTGTTATGGTAAAAAATGATCCTGCGTCGCTGGTTGTTTTTTCTTATTTCTTCAAAGATTTCTGAGAAAGAAATGGTTGTATCAATTCAGAATCGAAAACGGTTCTACAATTATCTAGTGGTACTGTAGCCACATGCCCATTTAACCCAAAAAAAGCAGGCGACCATTTGCTTCGAAGTGCTTCTTGAGCGAACAGCTTTTGTTGGATTTGGCACATTTTGAAAAATTCATACAGTCGATTGCTGTTTACCTTTGAGCTCGTACACATAGATCCAAGATTGATCACCTATGTAGATAATATTCACGGCTCTTGACGCACCACGATTGTATTTTTTGAGCATTTATTTGCACCAATCGACACGGTCCTTTTTTGAGCGATTGTCAAATAATGCGGAATCCATTGTGCACAAATCTTTTTCACGGCTAAATGTGCACATAAAATATTGTATATGCTTGTCATCCTAATACTCAGAAATACCTCAATCTCACGATGTCACATGACGATTTTGCTTGATCAGATTGCTTCACAGTACCCATGTTTTCTAGCACAACAACAGAATTTGGACGACCTCTTTTAAATTCGTCCTTGACCGAACGACGCCCACGATTGAATTCACTAAACCAGTGATATAAAACGGATTTTGATAGTGCTTCATCGCCAAAAATCGAAGTGAGTTAATCGGTGCATTTTTGTTAAGATAATTCACGTCGAAAGTCATAGTAAATCATCACACGAAAATTCTCACGACTTCATTCCATTTTTTGACTGAGATGAAATTTTCAAGTCACTAAACAACATAAATAGCGTCCGTATGACACAACGTTCTAAGTACGTATACACTCAACAATGTCAAACTTACAATGTATATACCAGATGGCGCCTAGCAATTCCATTGTTGTCAATTCCAAATTCATAAATAGCAACCCTCGTAATTTGAGAATCAGAGTTACGCAGAAGTACAAGATTTTGCCCCCCTAGAAATATCCAAAACACGTAACGAACAGCATATTAGACTTGTTGTACGAAATCAGCTTGAAAATATCTGGCAAGTGAGTCATGATCTTGTTACAGTTACAAAGAAGAGTTGTTTCAAAGATGATTGTTAATCAACATTTACTTGCAATGAGTATTGGATGTTTTATCTTATACCACCAGGGCGGTAGGTCCATAAGGGCACGCGGACACGTGCCGCACCAAAAAATGAAAAATAATAAATGATGCCTAACAATTACACTCGTATTTCTACACAGCATTTCGCTATTCCTATTCCAAAATTTAGTTATACGTGCCCCACCTGTTTTTCCCCCACGAACCGCCGCTGTATACCACGCCACAAAACGTATCGCTTAGGTGCCGAACTATCATTGAATGAGCTCTGGAAGAGCACTCTATTTTCTTTAATGATTGTGATTCAGTCTAGATTTAGTTCAGATGGTCATAACGGAGGTAAAAAGGCCAAACGTTTTCGGAATTAAAGGTCAAAGTTAACTTTCGCATTAAATCGACATACAACTATCACTCTAGAAATTATGGTATAGGGGCTATGTGCTTGTGCAGCATTCTCCATTCAAATGTTTTAGCTGTTTTAAAATAGAAATTTCGACTGAATGGTAGATCCAAACAAGAAAAATGATTGCTTGCGGTATCACATTATGCCGCCAGTAGCACAGGCCTACGAGTGGGGTTCGACGTTCGCTACTACATGTACGTTGGCCTTCAAAAACTATTTTATTGATACCACCACGGTACGGATGGCAAGCCAACGCCAACGAACCTTTGTTTCTGCTTGCTAAACCATTCATAGATAGCCAACAAATAGATAGCCGCCCGTTGGCCTTCGTTGTCCCGATGGACCCGCGGCATTAAAGGTAGGGTACACTACAAATTACTAAAATCTAACTGATGTTGCGGTGCTCTTTGAAGAATCCTAACCATTTTAGTCATTGAAAGAGGCCACATAACTGAAGCAAAGTACTAAACTCGTAGAGATTTACGACTAAACACCAAATCCCTTTTAAACTTCTAGACGCACGTTTCACTAACCATGATAGCATCATCAGGAGATCATTTAATCTGATATTAATAAATGAGATTAAATTATCTCCTAATGCTGCTAACATGGTTAGTGGAACGTGCGTCAAGAAATTAAAAAAAAGTGATTTGTTATTTAGTGGTAAATCTCTTCGAGTTTATTGTTTTACACATAAGGTTCCAATAGAAGAATTAAAGTAAAGTAGTCGATATTACATAACAATTATCGCCTAATTGTCTCAATAAGCACTAAGAACGTAAATCTTTAAATTAAGAGACATTTTCTCTCTTATACAGCGTATTCACCAAATTCCACTGCCTTTTGAGTTACTACAACATGTCCTGACTTGAGAAAAGTTTAAACAATCGATTAAGTCACAAACAATGTCATCGATAAATTTTCTTTTCCTTAGCTCAACAGGCCGAGTTAGTACAAGGCTTGGTACGATCTAGTCACCCAACTAGACGTCGACATCGCTTAACTTCAGTTATCGGGAACTGATATTCGACGCGATGCGGCTAATCCTTTGGCATCGATAAATTTACACAGTAAAAACCACGTTTTCGGAAATCATTCAGAAATAAAGGGAATAATATTGATTTAAAATGTAATTTTTTTATTTTAATAATCAAATGTTGAATTTAAAAAATAAAAAGGTACTGAATTAATTTGTACACCTAAATAAAATTATGACAAGTTACTGAATAAGAAACTGAAAAGTTTTCCTCTAATGAAAATGTATACAAAAGGCATTCTGACAGTTCTGAACCTGATACAGAGAAGAGGCAAGTATGGTTAAATGACTATGATACTTGTCAAGTATATAAAGAATATGGATAAAATTGAATGGATAAAATTTATACATAAAAGAATTGATTAAATTAAAGGATTCTTTCCCTTCGTTTTCAACGGCGAAAAAGTGGGCTGCTAAATTTAAACGAGATCGAACATATATTAATAATGATTAGCGCTCGGGACACCCCAGAAACTGCTACGACTGCCACAATCGTCACAAAAATGCACAATGTCGTAATAAATGTTCGTCGACTGAAGATATGCAAGTTTGCTGGCATTGTAAACATCTGGATAAACCGTGTCCACTACATTTTACTCGTTGTTTTGAGTTTGAATAATCCTTTTGCTCGATGGGTATCGTTTTTGTTAACAGTCGACCAAAGAAGCATTCGAATGAACACTTCTCACGGGCTTTTAAACTTATTTAAACACAATTCTGCTGAGTTTCTTCGATCTGTTACAGGAATAGAAACACTGATTCAGACGAAGCAGCAGTCCAAACAGTGGGTGGGCAGCAAGTAAAATTGAGGTAAAAAAAGGAAAACGGTTGTACCTGCAGGAAAGGTCGTAATTACAGTTTTCTAAGATTCTCATGGATATACAAGGTGTCCAATATTATTGTTCATTTCTGTAGGTATAATTAATAGAAGTCGATTTAAGTCATAATAATTTTATTTAATAATAATTTTATTATTATAACATTATACTACAGTATTTGGAAATTTATTTAGCAAAAATATTAATCGAGATGGCGGTCTTCGCGATGCTAGCATTGTTGAAGGCATGATCGAAAATGTGCTATCACCCTGCCGCACATATGTCAGGATATCCAGTGGATCTCATGAAGATCTTTTTTTAAAATGATATGCAATGAAGATGTATTAATGTGTACTGGCTACTTCGCTTCCGTACGGATTGAGATGGATTTTTTCTAACCGACTCACGCACGCGTTCAATATTGTTTGGACCCCTGCTTGCCCTTGGACGACCTGTAGACTGCATTTCAAAATGGAATCTAACGCTTTGTGTATATCCATCGAGGTTAATCCATCAAAGTACTTTTTAACAGCTTGAACTTCAATTTTATCCATTTTTCACCAAATGTCAAAACTTGATTACTTTACAGGATCGCCACAAACAAGCAAGTAAACACACGTATCCGAAACGTCACAGCCGACTATCCAACGAGTCATACTTGACAAATATCATAGGGATTTAGTCATACTTGCGCCATCTCCATAATAGGGCGGGAACTTTTCGTACCACCGTAGTATATTTGATATAACGAATAGTTACAGCCGCGCTATTATCCAAGTTAAATGCATATAAATATTGTGGTAACGGTAAGAGTAATCGGAGTAATGAAAATACATTTAGTGTCTAGTGTCGTTTGACACAGATTGAGGCGATGTGTTACTCAAATAAACCCCTAAAACTTATTGTGTGCCAAATAGCTTCTATTTTCATTATTCCCTTAGCAAATGACGTGTTATATCGACAGCAAATCACCGATTAAAACCAGAACAAGAACAAAAAAAAGCAAAGAGATAATTGCAAATTGCACAGCATTGCGCAACACGACACCGGAAGCGGCAACCTTTCAAAATGGCGGCTCTCTTTGTCGGTGTCCATTTGGCAACGCCCGTAACGCTAAACAAAACCCTTCGGCCCTTGTGAGACATGTATATAGGCCGCGGACAAAAGCTATTACGGTGTAAAGGGCGAAATTGGGTCCCAGGCGAATTCGCGTAATTGGCCTGGTCGGAGATGGAAGAGTATGATAGTCCGGGGAAAAGTCGATGCTCTGGGGTTTTTAAATCGGATACGATGGATAAAAATACGTTGAGAAATGACACGAAATACTTTTCGATAAAAAAATTGAATCATATTGATTGAACAAATTACGATTATATTGAATTAACAAATAAGTTTATTGAGTTTTTTGAAGTGGTATGAAATATATAGTATTTCACATAAAATAAAACCTTCTCAAATAATAATTGAATATTACAAATAATGTAAAACACCTTGCTAAGACTTGATAGAAAGAGATCAAGTATCCCTGAATCAGTCCTAATGTGTGCAGCAATAATCGAAGAGTGCCCAGTCAGCAAAATGTTACAGCTAAGATACTACAACCCAACTAAGGCATAATATTTTTTTCTGTGATTAATAACGATGGGTGCTTCATTGTCGTGGTGAAAGACATCGATAATGAATCAATCTCTGCTGGGGGACTGGAGCAAAGTGCATCACTAACGTCAAAGTTACAAACCAGTATAATCATCAGTTATAACCTGCAGGTACAATCATGTAATTCGACATTTAACTAGTAATAAAGTGTTATTTGTTGCAACGTATATTATTTTGACATATTTTAGGCTTGACCAACTTTTATCGTTTGACCCTCTATTCATTTTTTTTAAATCAATGGTCTTTTTATTTCCAATAATCATTTGCTATTATTATTATTATTATTCACGTATGTGCCCTGGTGGACCACGCGAAGTACAGTTCGAGACGTTTGTTGTTGTTCGCTATGAGCTTTTCTTCTTTCGTCAGACCAAGTTGTTCCAGTCTTCCTACATTTTTCTCTCTGGCCAACCTCCCAAATGTTAACCTTGTGCCTGAAACAACCTCTATCCTGAATTTCACTTTGTGAAATATTTGCTGATCTTAGGTCCTCTTTAACTGCAGCAATCCATTTAATTAGATCTACTTTAGCTCTACTCCTATTTTCATAAAATTCGACTATTTGTCTAGTTAGCCTACTCGGATTCATCCGTTTTATGTGTCCGTAAAACTTAAGTCCTCTTTTTCTCATATCCTTATGTATAGCTGTATATTGTTTGATTTCTTTGTTTTCTCGAAGTCGGTATGTTGTGCTATTTATTTGTTAAGATTTTTCTTATGATTTTTCTTTCCTTCTTTTCAATCTACTCGATGTCTCTCTTTTTATTCAAAATGAGCGTTTCTGCCCATATAGACATTCTGGCTTAATAACTGTGTTATTAATTGTGTTTATAGATATGCATTTTGTGTTTATAAATATGCATTTTTTGTTGTAAATAGTTTTGTGTAAGTCTGAATGCAGTTATAATAATTAAAACACTTGGTATTTGTTTCACAACATATTCAAGATATTCTCTAACATGTTTCGGCCTCGCGACCATTCTCAAAGAGAGTTATGTATAAACTCTCTTTGAAAATGGTCGCGAGGCCGAAACATGTTAGAGAATATCTTGAATATATTGTGAAACAAATACCAAGTGTTTTAATTATTATCATTATTACTATGTTTCACCAAGAGCCAACCGCGCAATCAATAAAAACTATTGTGAATGCAGTTTCCATTTTTTGACATCTACCCTTATTGGCCGCTTTTTCCAACCCGTTTTCCATGATTATTTCACCCAAATATTTGAATTGAGAGACTCGTCTAATGTTACCATAGTTTGTTTTTAGTAATGGTGTTCTTGGTCTGTTGCAGGTCATGTATTGTGTCTTTACAAAGGAAATTTGGAGTCCTACCTTTTCTGCTGTTTCTTTTAGAATTTCAATCTGTTTTTGTGCCGTTAATATATCTTGAGCCAAAATTGCTAGATCATCAGCAAACGCCAGACAGTCAATTTTGATGTTGGTTCTCCCCAGTTTAATGGGCTGGTCAATATTCAGGGCCAACTTTTTTTCACGCCTCTCCTGTATTACTTTTTCTAGAACACAGTTAAATAAGAGTGGCGAGAGTCCATCCCCTTGTCTAACTCCAGTTTTAATTTCGAAGGGCTCTGAGATGTCACCCATGAATTTAACTTTTGACCTTGTGTTAGTTAGTGTGGCTTTAATAATTGCCAGCGTTTTCAGATCTAGTCCCTGTTCTTTCAAGGTTTGGAATAAAGATTCACGGTCAATAGAATCGTATGCTTTTTTGAAATCCACAAATGTACAGACGAGATTTTTATTGTACAGTTTTTGGTGTCTTAGGATCAACTTTAAATTCAGGATCTGTTCAGAGCAGGATCTGCCCGGTCGAAAACCTGCTTGATATTCACCAATTTTAGATTCTAACTGTCCCTGTGCTCTGTCTAGCAGACATTGAGATAGAATCTTGTAACAAACTGAGAGAAGAGATATCCCTGTATAGTTGTTTACATCCGTTCTATCTCCTTTCTTATGTAGTGGATGAATTAGAGCATTTTTCCAATCTTCTGGAATCCGTTCGGTTCGCTAAACTTATTGTAAAATTTTGGTTATTTCCTTGATTGTACCTGGACCAGCGGGTTTCAAAAGTCCAGCAGTGATTCCATCTTCACCAGAAGCTTTGTTATTTTTAAGTCGCTTGATTTGACTAATTATTTCATTTTCATTCGGTGGTAATGAATCTGGGTTTGTGTGTCCAGGGTTTAGTGTTAGTAATCTGTTTAAGGGGTCAGGACAGTTTAGTAGTTGTTCAAAATATTTCGCAAGTACTTTACAATTGTCTTGGTTATTTAGAGCTCATTGTCCGTTTTCCTTTTGGAAGCACATACTTTGGGGTTGATACCCGTTAATTTAGTTTTAAATGTTTTGCAAAAATTTCGGGTGTTATTTTGTGGAAATCTTTCTTTTTTTACTTCCAAAAAGATGTTATACTTTATTGCTGTTTTTTGACAGTTCCACTCTTTAAATGCTGTACTTCGACTTAATACTGCTTGCTCGCAAACTTCATCCCACCACGGATGTTTTCTACGTTTTTGTAAAGGGACCAACTTTAAGGCTGTTTTATTTGCTATTATATTAAGCATGCTCTTCAGTAATTATCTGCATTATCTTTGGATAAGTTTCAACAGCTTCATGATCATCAGATGCACTTCCTTTTCAATTTTTCTTTTGCATCCTTGTCCATTATCTAAAAGTAAAATATTTTTTTTCTAAAAACATTTTAGAGCCTCATTTAATTTTTTTTAATAGTTTTCACTTCAAATATAAAAAGTTCTTACATGAACTGTTAACTATTAATTATTAATATAAACATAATATATAGTGATCCACCATCCACCAATAATTAACCATCCTCTGCAGGATGAAGGCTTTCCAGTATTCGCGCTGTCCTGAACTTTTCTCTGCTATTCGGATCACATTGCCTCGCTATATGCCCATCTCCATTTCAATTCATTTACACTTTCAATAATGTCTCATACTTTCATTTGTTCTCGGATTCATGTGCGGGTCTGTCTGTCCTGATTTATAATACCAAGTATACAACTTTCCATTCCCCTCTGTACTATACAAAGTATTTAAACTGATTGTGATATAACTGTTCATGTTTCACTTCCGTATATCATAACGATCAGGACGCACTGATCAAAGGCTATTCTTTTCAAACAAAATAAAAGTTTGTTTTTAAATACTATATTCAGCCTTCCAAATACCTCCCGTACGTTATCGTCCTCAATTAAAATCCTCTGCCCAAAAAAAATCAGTTGCAAAGTTAGTTAGAGCTAGTGCATAGTTTTAATAGTGGAATATGGAAGGCTTGAAAGACGGGATTCAATAAAATTGACGGACGCAATTAAAATTAAGAATCTTGAAATTGGAGAGTCGTATAAGTATTTAGGTTTTCAGCAGGCCTTGTGCATTAAAACCAATGAGGTAAAGAAAAAAATTTAATCAGATCTCAGATGCCGAGTAAGAAAAATATTAACAACTCGTTTATGTACGAAAAACACGATATGGGTATCAATACGTAAGTCATACCCGCAGTAATACATACATATGGAATCCTCAAATAGTCAATAACTGACCTCCAGTCTATGGATAGGATGGTAAACATGCTCCTAATTTCTAAGAATTTTTCCACAACTGGATTATATACCAGCAGGAAAAGTGGCGATCGGGTACTGAAGTCTCTTGAAAACAGTCACCTGAAACAAAAAGAAAACCTAATATCTTATTTCAATAGGAATATTACCTTACCTGGATACTCTGCCCTAATACATGCTGATAAATACTGTACACCATTAAACCTCTCCAATCCAATGCAGCTTCCATCTGTAAACAAAAATGAAGAAGAACTAATAGATGAGTGGCTGGGAAAGGCAATTCATGGCAGATTTGCGGCGTCACTCCGAGGTTGCGAAGTAGAAAAAAATGCCTCAACTTTGTTCCTAACTAAAGAATGGCTTACAAGAGAAACTCAAGGTATGCTAAAACTAGATATTACAACCGACATGTGTAGAATATGTGCACAACGTATTGAGACCATACGACATATCATCAGTGAATGTAGTCAAATTGCTTCAAAAGAATACTTCAATCGGTATAATGATCTTGCAAAAATTCTTCATAGTAATCTAATATATAAAGAAGCGTTTAGCCTTGTTTATATATTAGATTACACTTTATAAATTTATATTAGATTATATATTAGATAAGTACTAAAACATATTACAATTATCAGCCAGAGTCAGTCCAAGAAAACATCGATGTTAACCCTCAAAAGAAGCACTTTTTACAAAAAAAAATACTACCCCACTACAGATGCCCTCACCATAGCCATCTTAAGATGTGAATACTAACAAAAATATAAGCGATGGGTATACGCCACCCAGTGCTGTTGTTGTGTCAGTGTTTTGTCAATTTATTTAAATAACCTTTTTGCACAAATAGTGTGTTTTTTCGATCTTGACACAGTTTGTGGTAAGTAAATCATAAATATATTTTCTATAGAATTTTTATTAAACACTTTGATTTTTAATTTTTTTAACATATATTTATCGGTTTCATTCATTTTCTATTTAGCTCAAAATAAACACGCGTTCTCGTACTCGTTGTGCATTTGAAGTAGAAGCGTTATATGAGGCAGTTGATATTTTCGATGACAAAGAGAGTGAAAGCGAGACCAAATAGGTTTTTGAAGAGCATCATACCAGTAAACTTTACCTAACTAAATATATATATACTTTTTAAAATAAAACTAAATTATGTAATAAGTATCTAAAAGTACATGAAATCCCCTTTTGAATGCCGTTGAAGAAAGTTTTTATCTATTAATTTCGCCTAGATGTAATAGTGTGAATAGAACACCTCATTTTAGCATTTTTTTCATTTTTGCTGACTTTTTCGACGGTATTAGGAATACTATTATTTTTTGAAACATTCTATAGATATAGCCTTTTTCTATACTGAATTAGGTTTAAATTAAAAAAAATATTAAATTGGATAATTTAATCAAAAGATATTAATAATCAAAGACATACGTATGGCATACCCATGTGCTCCTGAATCGGGAAGCACAGAAGTGCTTCTCTTGAGGGTTAAAATCTATTGCGATACAGCCATGACAACGGATAAAACTGTTGCTGACATTAGGCCAGATATCCTAATAATATATAAGAAAAGAAAACTGGCATTCATCTTAGACCGAAAGACATCTATAGACTTGAAAAATTAAAATATTTATTATATCACCTACAGAACTTATTGAGATGAGACTCCAGCAAAATTTAGAACGGATTGGACTTCCTAACGAATTGACAGCCGTTATACAGAAGGCTGCTGTACTGGAAACATGCCATATTATCAGGCGGTACTTGTTGCGTGAATTATAATCCTGGTAGAAGTTGTCTGATTATACATTCTAAAGTAAAGTGGAAAACCCCCAAATGGCGAAAAAAAAAATTAACAAAAAACAAATAGAATTCCATTTCTGATTATATTATTTTGATATACAAGTACTGAACTTTAACAGGATATTATAAAAGTCCTCCTAAACGGTAACATCAATTTCTTCATAAACAATCTCAACAGTACAACTAAACAATCTCAACAGTACAACTAAACAATCTCAACAGTACAACTAAACAATCTCAACAGTGCATTACTTATTGCACGGCGTGACATTTCTATTGAATTTCGGATTTTTTTTTGAATTATACATTTCAGCTTCGCAATATTCTGCGGAGAGCCAACGGAGATCTTGCTTTTCAAATAGCTCCGCAAATAATAATCACATGCCGTTATATCTGGCGATGTTTCTGCCTGAAAAATTTCCATACCTACTGGAGATGTCACGATGTACTTTAGCAATGTGGACAGTCTGGCTGAGATCATGCGTCATCATTAACAAAAGAAAACCCGGTTAATATTTGTATTAATAATACCTCAATCATAAGAATATAGCGGGCTGATTATAGTAGTTCCATAAACGCGTAAAATCTTAAAATAAAGGGTTATTAAGCTATATTTATTTGTATATATTTTTATAAAACGTCAATTATTTTTTCCCGTCAAAATTAAGATTTGCGTTTAGTGTGGAAAATCACCATGAAAAAGTATATAGTTACACATCGTATACAAAGTAACTGTTCAAATTTATTATAAGAATAATGAATCTATTCGGGCTACGTTTCGTGCCTTACGTAACATTTATGGTCAACGCAATTACTTACACAGCTTATTATTCATAATTTAATTCAAAAATTCGTATCAAATGGTAGTGTTAGTAAAGCTAAAAATTCAACCCGTCAAAAACTTGCTAAAAACATCGATAATGTGAGCCAAAGTGTGAATGAAAATCCAAAACAATTAATTACACGTCGTTCTCAAGAACTTAAGCTTTCTTATGGCACTACATGGTATATTTTTAATAAAGATTTGCATTTCAAAGCGTGTAAAATTCAGTTAACCCAAAAACTCAAACCAAATGACCATTTGTTACGTAGAAATTTAGCAGATTGGACTTTAGAGCAACTTGAAACAGATCCATTATTTCATGGAAAAATCATCTTCATTGATGAACCTCATTTTTAGTTAAATAGTTTCATAAATAAAGGCAAATGTCGCATTTTGACTGGACAAAATCGCCATACTGTTCTTGAAACACCCTTACATCCACAAAAATTAACAATTTGGTGTGGTTTATGGTCTGGAGGTGTAATTGGATTATACTTATTTCAGAACGAAAATGGAAATGTAGTTACTCTCAATGGAGAACGCCACAGAGGCATGACAACTGAATTTTTCTGGCATTAATAGGATGCTTTTAATCTCGACGATATGATTTCAAAAAGATAGTGAAAGAAGAGTGAAAGATAGATAATGGGAGAAAATTTCAATGGCCGTGTAATCTCAAGAAATGCCGAAGTTACCTGGCCAGCATAATCATGATCTTGATCTGGGATTATGTGAGATCATTGGTTTACACCAATAAACCATAAATACTCATTGACCTTAAAACCAATAATATTCGTATCATTGTTGAACTAACTGCCAATTTATGTGACAACGTGATCAAAAATTGGTATTTCAGAATGAAATTAAAAACAAATCCAGAGGCGGTCAACCAAACCATTATTTAAATTTAAAAAAATCACGTTAATATATTATTCCGTTTTTATTCCAAATTAAAAATATTTAGCTCTTATTTCATAACCCTTTATAGAGAATATTTTTCATCTTACACCAAATGACATTTCAGTAGTAAATGTATCAACAAATTATGCCCACAGGACGAAAAAAATCTTCTAAAGCATTCCAAAATCGTAAACCCATATCCAAAAAGCACCGATCTCGAAACGGCATGTCTACTAAAAATCGCGAACAAAAAGAATCCAGTGGGAACAAAGGCCCGGTGAAAGAGAAAAATTCCGCTGGCAGTAGCAGTAACGTGGACGTTCAAGTGCCATCTTCCTATTGTTCGTCCTCCCTTTCGAGCGAAGAGATTTCGAGATCTCCGTTTCATTTGTGCGAAACGAATAGTTTTTTAGGGGTGCTTCGCCAGATGCGCATACGATAACAGAGAAAGGCCAGAATAAAAACCTTATTATTGGATTAGACATTTACGCTAAAAAGTAACAGTAAATTTATATAAGCTGATATACTATGATCAAAAAGTAAGGTGATTTTTAAATAAAACAAAAAATATTTAATTATTAATCCAAAGTTATGTTGTTTCCTTCAAAGTCAAAGGAAAAATCACCTAGTTGCGGCTTTTCTAGACATCTCTAGTACTTTTGATATGATATGGGGGCATTCCATCGTGAACACTCTACATCAGTGGGGTTTCAGGGGTCACCTACCTAAATTTATATCTAACTTTCTCACCGACAGATTCTTCATAGTCAGGAATGATGGATATTTATCCGACCATTTTCCCCTACTAAACGGAGTTCCTCAAGGCTCGATTAATATAGCTCTGAACAATATCCAAAGATTCCTAAGCCCTACGATCCCTCACAGACTATACGCTGATGATATCCTGCTGTATTACTCTTCCCCTAATCCAAGAGTCTGCGAAAGAATCATTCAATCAAACATGAACTCTCTGAGAAAATAGTCCAACTCGACAGGCCTCTTTCTATAATCTGAAAAATCCTCAATAGTTCATTTCCGCAGAAAACGTAATTACCCCCGCTTATATTCCATAACTCTACTAAACAAGATCATCCCTACAGCTCTAACTTACAAATAATTCCTGAGTCTCACGCTAGATACAGACTCTCTTGGAAGAACCATATCGATTCTTTGAAGATCAAATGTATTCAGGACTTGGTAATATTAAAGATGCTATCAAACAATACTTGAGATTCGGACCACCACTGTCTCCTCAAACTATACAAAGCCATAATCAGAGCCAAATTATACTATAGCAGCACAGCTTTCGTTACGGCCCTTAAGTATTACCTGCGCTCCCTAGACATCATCCAAAACTCATGCCTAAGACTCGTAACTGATGCATTCCCCGCTAGTCCAATTAACAGTCTACACAGGATCATAAGTTTAGAGCCATTAACCATCGGAAGGAACTATCTTCGCTTAAAGTACGGCACGGATCTCTGGCACAGACCATTCATTCCCGGCCACCTGTGTTTTTTCCAACCCCCACCAATCCTCCCATTCCCATCTACTCACAATCTGGCCCTTGTCCCAAGACACCTCTTCCGCTAATTAACAGATGTGTCTAACATCCAACTTCCCGCTCCTCTTCCATTTCGCACTACTTTTTCTCCTCCTAGGCTACAACAGCCCATCCAAGTTGACTACGTGTACCTCTATATATTCCAATATAAACATCTTACTCCAATCTCACTCTCAATGCCAATCAATTTACACAGATGGGTCCAAGTCAGACCAAGAAGTCGGCTTCGTACCCGACAGAACCTCAGGATTTAAACTGCCGGCCTCCTCTGCTGAATTAGTGACCATCGAAAGATCCCTCACTTATGTCAAGTCAAATCCCACTAATTCCTGAATCATATTCTCTGACTCTAGGAATACCCTTTCCATGATCCAAAATCACTTTAGTCCCACCTTGTTATTGCACTAATTACAGAATTTGTAAAAGACATCGTTGATCAGGATTCTTCTCTTCTTTTCTTCTAGTGTCCTGGTCATAAGGACATCACGGTTAATGAGGAAACAGATCGGCTTGCAAAACACGCAATTCAGCACATTTATCCAAAAGATCATCTGTCTTTTTCGAAAAATTATACTCAATTGTAAATGCAATCCTATAGGGACGATCCCGCGAATCCTAATAAACTAAGAGTCCGTTATTTTCCCAACCTCCCCCAGAATGTTTAATAGATAGAAAAACTACTACTAAAAAAGCACTAATTCCTTAAGCCTATTCTACAGCCTAATCCATAATCAACAGTACTATGTACCATTCCACTTACTGGTTGGAGTATATACCGCTCAACATCAAACTTGTAAAATTGACATGTTACTGCCTATTATTTGATTATGCCTCGGCCATTTACCTAAATAGAATTGTTATGCAGCACTAAAGAAAACTTTATGCCATTTGATATTCCAAAAAAAAAATCATAAAACCGTTTGTTTATTTAGCAGTGCCTATTCTTCATAAATTTTGGACATTATCGAACCAGGCTAGTCAATCTTCATTCATTAATCTTATTACAGCTATTGACTCTATGTATAAGAATTTACTCGAACTAGTGTTGCGTATAGAAAATATCCAAATATTTCGAAGAAATAGAAGTGTACTTTACATAAGATGTAACTAATTACAAACATTTAATTTACTTGTCAATTTTTGCCGATTTGCATCAGATTAAAACTATTCTGGGACCAAGTTCCTTTTTATTCTACTCATTTCTACCAACAACCAGAAAAACCGAACTTCCCACTTTCGCGAATGATACTGTAATAATTAATGATTCGTTATTAATTAATTCGTCATAACCCAAGTATTGCAACAGCAGATCGACAAGATAATCTGGACAAAATAAAATTATGGCTGATGAAGTGGAAAATCAGTTCAAACATAAACAAATCAGAACAAGTAACGTTTACAATGATGTAAGAGAAGTGTCCTCCAATTAACATAAATGAGTGTGAACATAAACAGGTACATGATGCTAAATATCTGAGTATACATTTGAAAAGAAGACTTGCTTAGCAAAAGCACATTTTTGCCATAAGAAAGGAACTTGTGCCCAAACTTCAGTAAACATATTCGCTTATGGATAAACAATTACAGCTAACAGTAAAAAATTAGCTATTGGTGTACAATATAATATCAATTCTTCTATTGGGACCTTTGGTATGGAATACTAGACCCAAAGATATTTACCACTAAACACTTATTTTAAATTTCTTACCGCGCTTTTCGTTAATCATGTTAGCATCTTCAGCAGATGATTGAATTTGATCTGAAATGAGACTGAATTATCTTCCGATGATGCTAACGTGATTAGGAAAACGCGTATCGAGGAAATAAAAAATAACTGATTTGTTTTTGAGTAGTAAATATCTTTGAATTTACACCAAAGTAATAAAGTATTTCCAACCTAGAAATACTACAACAATTTTAGAACAAAATTCTACCTACGAACTATCAATACCCCATGATATGTTCCTAACACAGCAATAGAAAGTTCGCTCAGTTAGAAAAAAAGTCATGGGGTTTGTCGAAAAATATAGTGCCAGAATTGCTCATCCAAACATTTTAGCAAAAAATATACTAAACGGTGGTGAAGTGCGTCGCTTAATAGGGCATAAACCAAACAAATTAACAACTATTGGGTTGATGCAAAAATTCGTCCCGTTTTTGGCGCTTGATATCATCGCATCGCGAAACCAAAATGTTATGTTCTTCAATCACGTAAAGTTTTCATGTTATGACAGAAGGAATTTCAGCGAGTAAGAAACGAAATTTTAATATGTATTTTTAAAATTTTGTAAAGCAATAAAAAATGCAGAATGTAATGAATAAAAAATGCAAGAATGTAAAGCATTTTCGACATATTATGCCTTTTTATTTCCGAATTATTTTTATTCCCTTGTGGAAGGGAATCGTTTGTTATGAGCTTTTAACCATGAAAACCATACCATTAATTTAGAAAAATATTGGTCACAACTAATGGATTAACACGAGCAATCGACCAAAAGTGGCCTGAATTAACCAACAGAAAGAGCATTGCGTTCCACCGAGACAATACTAGATCACACGTGTATTTCGCCGACCGACACAAACTTTTACAACTTGATGTTTTGGTCCATTCACTTTACTCCCCCGACCTGGCACCCTCCGATCTCCATTTATTTAGATCGCTTCAATCAGACGGAAAATACTTTACTTTCTTGAAATATTAGAAAAATTACCTGGGTCTGTTCTTTGGCCAGAAACCTCAAAACTTTTATTACCGCACAGAATGGCACATACTATATTGTATGTGTACTATACATGTGTACTATAAATGTAAGCCGGTCGCGTTGGTGCGAACGGTAAGAGCAGCGGCCTGCCGCTGCTGTGCCGAAACCGCATCGGAGCGGTAGTTGGTTCGATTCCAGCGCTCGAATGGTTGTTTTTCTTTCTTTCTTCTGTCTATTTACTTCCTAAATGTTTGTAATTATTTCTAGGCAAGAGTGTAAAATCCGATAACGAATTATCCCTCAGTCACGCCAGTTAAAGGCTGGGTAAGGCCGGAGGCCTTCTGACAAGTGTTCTCTTTTGGTCACTCGCCAGTCGATAGATTTCCTGATAGACTTATGGGTAGGCACTAACCAAGAGTTCATAGCCCGAGGTAGGTGCTGGCCTGGGTTTGTCGGAAGCTGATGACCGTGGTTCGGAACCCACGTTAAGCTGTAGGTCCAATCGCTAAATAGCCTAGTTGCTGATGCGCCTCTAACCCTAACACTACCTTTTACCTTTTATAAATGTAATTTTTAATAAATAAATTGTTTGTTCATTTTTTGACAAAAATATGGGATGAAATTTTGCATCACCCAATATATTTAGATAGATAGATCAGTTAGGATTAGTATTAACCAGCGGTTTGATACTCAATGCTATTATATAGAGACCTTAATTGACCATCGTATATTTTTTTAGTATCAACTATTTGTTAAATGCCCTAAAAGTAAGTAATTAATTTTTTTCACCACAATTGGTGTCAATGTTGTTTGCAGCACACTCTACATAGTTTTCTTTTTATCTTACCTCATTATATTTTTATTTCAACCATAATCGTTTGCAAAAATACTAAACAAAATCAAAAATTATATGTTAGGCTTTTGGACATTTAGCAATGGTATATATCCGGTTTTAAGTTAGAGTAGAGTGGGGCACTTAAGGGTTAAGTGATTATAAAATCCTCAAACCCGAAAAAACATTTTAATATATAAAGAACTCAAACATAACATCCAACTACTACGCAAAACAACACACTTTCGTGACAAACAAGAAAAACTTATCTATTATTAAATAAAAATAACGACGTACACTTATCATGCCATCACTTTTGCAGACCTTACACTGAATCAATTTTTCAATAGGAGGGTTTTCATAGGGTTCATGGCATCCTGGATACACATCATCAAATAGTTTATCCTTTACCTTAACCTTCTTTTTTGATTCACTCAAAGAAATTATTTGTAATTTTTCTTTTTATTTTGGCACGACTCAACTTTGTCAACTTCTCTTCAGCCAAACCTTCCAGTTTTAATTTATTAGGAGTGCTAGAAAGTATTAGCGATTTATTTCCTTCTCTTCTTTTTTGTTCATTTTTTCGTTTTAGAAGTGGAATTATATCCTTAGGGGAAACTAATATTTTCTCTGCAGTTTGCTGAGCTAATGCAGGCTCCACTTCTCTGGTGTTAAGGGTGTTTACTTGACAGCAATGTTTCTTATTAAAGCCGTTTCTTCTGATATTGTCGCTAGGTGAACAGAATCGCTGTTATTTAATTGGGGACAATTTACTTCATTTGCATTCTTATCTGTGACCTTTGATGGGAGAAAATTCCTTTCTGATAATACATGTTTATTTATTGGATATATTCCACAAACTTCAAAGCCTTTTACTCCCCTGTCCATAGTTGAGCAACTTTCATAAGTTTTACCTAATAATTTAGCAACCTGAAAGTGAGTAATATTTCTACCAGCATTTGTTATCAACCATTTATCGCATTCGTCTGCATAAAATGTTTTAATTCCTTAAAATAGGAGCGATCCAAAGGTTGGATTCTATGACTGTTATGGGGTGGTATCGTCAATAGATGAATAAAGTTGTCTCTGCAATAATTTACAGCTTCTAAACTCTCGTGGGAAGAATGATTGTCGAGTATGAGAAAAACAGAAAAACAAACCTTGGAGCGAAAATGTTTAAGCCATATAAATAAGTTGCTATTTATGTATCCAGTGTCCGAACACATTGTTATAGATTCTCGTGGAGCCCCATCCATCAGATCATTTTTCATTCTCTTTCGAGGAAATATTATAGCGAGAGAAACAAAATTACCACACTCATAGCGCAAACTATACTGACTAATTCCCCACGCTCAGCTGAAGATATTTTTCCCACACATTTCTTGCCTTTCGTGCAAACATTTTTTTGTATTTCGTTAGGAACGGTTGAAATACCACTCTCATCCATATTGTAGATAGCACTTAGTGAAAAATTTAATTTTTTCAGTATTCTACTAGTTCACGTTCCATTTCCTCTGAGAAACATTTCGATATCTTCCCAAGCTAGCAACACCACGCCTCGATTTTAATCTCTTTCGTAGAGTAGATTTATCTGTTCCAAGCTCTTTTACAACGTTTCTTTTGGAAATACCTTCATTTGTTCTTTATCCAGCTGTTTGTAACATTTCTTCCGTTCATGTTTTCTATTTGTTTTTCGTTCATATGACCTAAAACAAATAAACCTTACAAGAAAAATTACAAATAGTTCTGATGGGGCAAAAGTCCGCTTGCGGACTACTGTCCCACCCTGAACATCCGACTTTCGCCCCACATGTTGCGGAAACTAAAAAATAGTTTCTGTTGTCACGTGCAGCCATACGATAGGCACTACCATATGTATTGTAGATTCTTAAAACATAACCTATAAGTTGGCCATATGTTGTTTTAGAATAGAAGTATTGATTTCATGAGAATATAAGATTATGTTTATCCAAAATACAACTTTCCTCATATTTTTCACAATACCATTTAAATTTCTTAGAAACTTAAACACATGGAAAACTAATAAAGACTAGTGTACACGTTGCCAGATTTTGCTGTTCTTGGATAAAATTCATAAATAGGACTTTTGCCGCTCACGGACTTTTGCCCTACTCTACTCTATATTTATATTATTCAAAATTATGATTAGTACTTTTTCGAGCGGGCGACACAGTCATTTTAACATTCTTCAACATATTACCATTCTTTCCAATAATTCGCTCCGCTATAGTGATATAGAAAGAAAAAATCGCCCAGAAATAAGAAACTGGAGGGAGCAAAAAATGTCAGACCTCTGGTATGAACCATGTTGCCAAAAACAATTTTAACAATTTACTTTAACGAGCCACTACGATGGAAGAACTCTTGCAGGACAAATGCAATCTTTCATTCGAATTACATAGAGTAGTAAAACATTGAGTGAAATAAAATGAGTAGTAAATGAAAAGCAAATCGTTCAGTTAGATATACAAGAAAGCCACTGAAGCAGAGTTTATTAATGGTGCTGACCTCTAACAAACAAAATAAATTAAAACTCTGGTTTTCTTGTAATGATATTGTAGTTTCATAACTATCTAATATAGCTACCTTAAATATTTATATTTCTCTTCGGGCCAGAGAAATCTAACAAAGTATTTTTGGAAATAATTAATTAACACATCGGTCAATAAGTCCCCGGTCTGACATATATAAAATCCTCATCAGTGGTCGATTGTTGCCAACCTTTAAACGTAATGTGTAAACAGTTCATGAAAATCTATCTAGTTTATGGAGTTGTGCTTTAAGTTGACTTGGGCTACTTTTGTTATTTTTAAAATAATTAAAAAACTTCGTGTGTTGATTAAGTATTGCTTTTTGATGAAGAAAAATACCGTTGAAGCAGAACAATGGCTTGATAAGCATTACCCGGACTCTGTCCAAGAAAAATCAACCATAACTGATTGGTATGCTGTATTTAAACGTGGCGGTACAAACACCGATGATGCTGAACGTTTTGGATATCCAAATGAGGTAGATACACCAGACAACATCAAAAAAAATCAAAAAATTATTTCGCAAAACCGTAAAGTCAAGCTACAAGGGATAACTGATTTCATAAAGATATCGAAAGGAAGTGTTTACACTATTTTGTATGAACATTTGGGAATACGTAAATTACTATCGAAAGGAGTACTGCGTTTGCTAACAGCAGACCAAAAACAACAAAGTATTGATGATTCTGAGAAATGTTTGGAGCTGTTTAAGCGAAATAAAAAGGACTAAAAGAAATGATGTGTTGAATGATTTCGGAGGTCGGAAATCCGTATCGACACTGATCGTCCACAACACCAGCATCTCGAACAATATATTTAAGATAATATCTAGTTGGAATAACCTGATCTTGGATTGCCACTATGAATCCCCCTTTCTAGGGGATCATCTCTCCTGCAGTTAGCCAGAAGTTTGACGCTAATATGTCGACTTGTTTTTGGTTGACCTTATTCAGATGTAAGAGTTTTTCTCTCCATGATTCCATCTTTTCTTCGGTTTTCGCATAACTTTGGAGCCGATCTTCTTTCAAGTGCAGTGGCGTTCATGCATCAATTTGACATATCGCTCTATGTAATTCCGACGTGTCTGCTTGTTTGAAAAAGTATACTCGCATGCTTTCAATTTGTTGATCGAATTGCTTACTTATATTGACCAAGCCTCTTCCTCCTTGCTGTCGTGGTAAAGTGGTGTGTTGTACGGCAGTTCGTGGGTGATGCTTTTGTGAGCAGTATTCTAAGCTTAAGCTGCAGATTATGTATATCCGTATTACTTCAATTGACTAATCCAAACGCATACTTTAATATCGAGGTCGCATAGGTGTTGATTGCTTGAAACATATTTCTGCTGTTCAAACTGGAGATCATTTGTTTGACTCTCTTGGTGAATTGAGAACTGAGTTCGCCTTTAATTGAACTATGATCAATTCGCTGCACTTGTTTCTTTCCCAGGTACTTGTAACTGTCTATAGCGGCCATTGCCTCGATAGTTTGGCCATTATGAGTCCGAAAAACGTTGCTGTAAAGTTTGCCTCTGTTGATACTGATGGTCCGACACTTTTCTAATCCAAACTCTATGCTAATAGCACCAGAAAATTCTTCCACTATTTTTACCATTTGCTTAAGGTGATTTTTTGATGAGGCAGAAAATTTTAGGTCGTTCATGTAAAGTAAATAGTTTAGCCTCATAATGTGTGTGTTGTTGTTTTTTAAACTCAAACCATGCTTAGTCGAGTTTAACCAGTGTGAAAGCGAATTCATGACGATACAAAACCAACGAGGACTTAGGCAATTTTCTTGAAAAATACCTCTTCCAATAGGGACGCTGCCCGCTTTTATATTATTGTCATCCTCCTTAACCAAAAGGTTTGCCACGTTAATATAAAACCTTTCAGAAGATTGATAAATGGTGAACATCTTTTATAAATCTTCAAAACTTCTATCAGCCCTTCATGTGGAACAGAACCAAAAGCCTTCTTATAATCTATATATGCCATGTTTAAATTTCAGTTTTTGGCATAAGCTTGATTGCATATGACCGAAGCAATCACCAGCTGTTCCTTCCTTCCTCCTAATAATTATCATTGATTTAGCCTAACACCAGGCACAAACCATACCCGAAACAAAACCCGAAACACCCGCTCTGATGGCACGGGCGCCCCAAACTCCACTCCAAGCACAGCCCACACCCGGCACAGCCCCGCCCCGCAGAACCGGTCCTAAGGGGAACATTGACTTATCCCAGATATATTATATATCAGAAGGATTAAGCTCTGTGGGGGCCCTTTCCATCTTTTCGTACCATATGGTTGTAGTGGTGACGGTGTAATGTCTTTGGTTTCCTATTCGTATCCAGAAACTTTCGAACGGTTGCAGCTGTTCCAAGCAATACAGCCTTCTACATGGGTCTAAAAAGTGATCATTGAGATCCAATATTTTAATATTCCTCACCAAGTTCTTTGGGATGATTCCAGTTGATGACAATATGATCGGTATTGTTTCGATGCACTTCATATCCCATTGTCTTTTCACCTATTCTTGAAGTTCTTTATACTTCAGAATTTTTTCGGTATGTTTTGCAATTAAATTATTATTGTTTGAGATAGCTATATCTATAAATAATGTTTTTCTTAAAATTTTATCGATCACAACAATATCGGGCCCATTGTTATTTAATTTCTGCTCGGTAAGCACTGTTCGGTCCTAATACATTCTGTAACTGTTATTCTCCAGAACTGGTTGTGGATTGTAATTGTAGTATGGGACTTTTTCTGATTCATTTAGCTGCAGTTTTATTGCCAATTCTTGATGACCGATCTTCGTCACTGCGTCGTACCTTGCTTTATATTTTGTTGCTGTAAATACTTCACAGCCCCCTGTTATATGTTGGATTGTCTCGAAGACCCGGTATCCATATCTACATCGATCATCCACCACACTCCCGTTCCGAACTATGTGCTTGAGGTAATTTCTGGCAGGTATAACTTGGTCTTGTAATGCTAGTAAGAAACCTTCTATTTCCGAAAACATCTGTCCAACGTAGTCCGACGTAGTCGGAAACATTTCGACGCTAATATGTCGACTTGTTCCTGGATGACCTCATTCAAATGTCTCCCATGCACTGAACATGCATAGATGTTGATAGCCTTAGACATGTTTCTGCTATTTAAGTCTGTCCTCAAAACTTGCTTCACTCTTTTGATAAATTGACAGGTAAGCTCGTCTTTCATTAGCCGTGATCAACTCGCCGTGCTTGCCTCATACCCAGATACTTGTATGTATCTACAGCATTCATTATCTCGATCTTTTGTCCGTTCTGGGTCTCAAAGCATTGTACAGAAGTTTTCCTCTATCGATATTTAATATGCGATCCAGTCTAAATTCCATTCGTATATCACTGGAGAATTCTTCCACTATTTTTAACATTTCTTGTAGGTGACTGTTTGGTGAGGCAAATAATTTCAAATAGTCCATATAGAGCAAATGGTTTAGCCGCATAGGTTTACCATTGTTTTTCAAGCCAAACCATGTTTGACGGAGTTCAGTCTGTTTGAAAGTGGATTCATGGCGATACAGAACAAAAGAGAACTGAGCGAATCTCCTTGAAAAATACCTGTTCTGATTGAAATTTCTGTTGTTGTTATATTATGATCACCCTCTCTAAGTTGGATTTTGGTTCTCCACACTAACATGAAGCTCTTCAAGAGATTTATTATTGGCCGATTTATTTTATAGATATTTAAGATTTACAGAATCGAAGGTACAGATTCGAAACCCTTTTATAATCTATATATACCATATTAATTTTTTTTTTGGCATACGCCTGATTGCAAACAACTGAATCAATAACCATTTGTTCCTTGTCTCCCATTGCTCCTTTAGTACAGCCTTTCTGCTATAGGGTGATGATATTATTGCGTTCGCAATGTGTATATATTCGATCACTAATGCAAGCTGTTATGACTTTATATATCGTTGTAGGATCTTGCGTATTTTGATGGTCCTTTGGTATAAGGTATGTTGTTCCTTGAGTTAGAAATAATGGTGCATTTTGTGACTCGACTAATATTTCGTTGATAATAGTTAATTTATCATATGTGCAGTTATGAAGTTGTTTAATTACATTGGAAACCTCATCGATTGTAAATGGTTCATCTTTCATTTCTTCGCAGTTTTGATAGGCCTGACATTCCTATCCAGCAAGCGTTATTGTTGGGTGAAATCTTTGTAATTAACTGCCCCAGCATTCCCCTATCTGTTCTTTAGTCAGGAAGCCATTAATCAGGGTATTAACAACTGAATTGAGATTCTTGTAAAAAGTTTTTTCTGATTTCTGGAATAATTTGTTATCCATTTTATTGTTTTTCTTGTATTTCTTGAGCATTGTCACATATACTGAAAGTTTCTGTTTTAAGGTGGCAAGGCACTGTTGAGATGTCGTATTCACTGCGTCCCTCGCAGAGTGTACTTCATTTCACCCAATGATTATTTCAATTCTTCTTTTTAATTTTGCAGTTCTTCTTCCACTCATTCATTCAGTTAGTCGTCCGCTATCTGTCCTAAGTGAATTAATTTTCTTTACTAGCCTATTTACTAGCCAGTGTGGTATCTGAGGTTGTGATTTTGCATCTGAACCTGCTATTGTTGGTCTGATCTTAATTCCAATGACTTTATGTACTGACTTTTAGTACTGACATTGCAACACAATAGATCAACAGATGTAGTTCCTCTAAGGTCTTAGTTTTTGAAACGAGTGGAGGCAGAATTTTTTGTTCAGTTCATCTAATGCTACTATAAGCTTTTTAGAAATATTTACTTTGAGAAGCGGTGGTCTGCTAAGCGGATCTGTGCTTTCGTACTCCGAAATTGATTTTGCAAATTCAAGCAGAAGACATGGATTAACCTGATCAATGTTTTCTGGCCGTTGTTCACTAACTACCTCTAAGTGTATAGCTTGAGTTATTAATTCGGACATTATAATTTCTGGATCGTTATTATTTTCTGAAACATCCTATCTTAACACAGTCTGGCTGTAGTCAATTTCTTGTTGGGATCTCTTGTTTGATCAAGTTTAATCTAGTTTCTGGAATTATACCTTTCTTAAGAATCATTCTCCATTGATCAGCCACTTTCTGTACTGTGACTTATATGTTAGGATATGCTTTAGTGAACTCGGCGTGAAGCTGTTGTCGCTACCCGATTCTTTCCCGTTCAAGTTGCATCGCCTTGTAATAAATGCGCATGATTTTTTCATTCATCGATGGTGTCCATTTCATGCGTCTTCTAGATAATCCCGCTTGAGTGAGCTCCGGTTGTAGTACCAGTGTAACAGCTCCAGCTGGTGAATTCTCCGGTGATATTAGACTTCTGTCTAGTGCCTTTTTCGTAGTTCTTCTTGTGGTGCTATAGTGTTGGGAAATGCCACTCTCCAACACCGGACAAATCCTCCCGACGGTTCCGAAGGATTCTTGTCCGCAAAATATTATCATTTAGCCTAAAGGCATTCGCCTTTATTCAGAATGTATTTATTCAAAATGATAAGCTAAGTAGTGTGTGACAATGGATGAAACATAGATCCATTACTACACTCCAGATTCAAATCGACTGTCAGCTGAGTGAATAGTAGTCGGTGAAAGCCGTCCAAAGCAACCAACAAAACACAACCATCGACAGGGAAGACTATGGCCTCTATATTTTGGGATACAATTGAGATATTGTTCATCGATTATCTCGAGAAACCATCAATAGCGAATATTACATAGCGTTATTGGAACGTTCATTGCGATGGCTAAATTGTATGAATTGCAATTCGAATTGCTTTCTCATCCACCATATTCTCCAGGTCTGCTCCAGAATTTCGCTCCAATGAAGATCGCTCCCATAAAGAAGTAATTGTCGAAACTGAAGGATATTTTGAAGGTAAAGAGAAATCGTTCTATATAAAAGGTGTAGAAATGTTAAAAAAGCGTTGGAATGATGTATTGCTCTTCAAGAAGAATATATTGACGAATAAAGTCGAAATTTGCAAAAAAAACGGAGTTATTAACCGATGTATTAAACAATATTTTAAACCAAAAACGATTTAACAAAAATAAACTTAGACCTTATCTGATTTCGATTAGTGCGATTGGCCATTTCCGGAAATGAAAACCCCCTTCTCAAAGATTCCTTCAAAAGTATTCAGCTGGCGATAAATTAACATTACTAAAACTAACTAAAGAGCAAAGATTTTAAAACCCAAAAAAATGTAGAAGAAAACAAAAAATGTCTTTCAATCAGGCAATAAATGTTAGTTACATAACGACTACTTCATATTTCTTTACCACATTTTAATATTTAACTCCTTGATATAGTACATATACGTATTTAAATGTATTTAAATCGAACAATCTCTTCTGGGAGTTTCAATTTCTATGTCAGGAACAATATGATATAAAATTGAATAGATTTTATACCATTTGACAATATTTTACAAAAATATCATATTTTTGGTTTTAAAAAGAGTCTTATTTAACTGAGGTAGCGATGTTTGATAAAAATTTGAAATAAAGGAACTAAGATTGATGTTTAAATTTCCCCTATGACAATTATTTAAACACATAGTGTCTTCTGCTGTTAGCAATGTAGTTTCGAATTTGAAGAAGGCATTTTGTCTCAAAACAATTGTCATAAAATTGTTTAAATGTGGAAGTGGAAATTTAGACATAAATCTTAGTTCTTTGTACGAAGTTTATTTCTGTAAATCAGAGATTTAACACAACCCCCAAAAATTATCCAGAGGCGTGATCTTGGTGGCCAGATGACATTGTCATTTTGCGAAATAATGCACCCAGGAAACCTTTCTTCAAATAAATCGATTTCCTGGCGAGATGTGTGACTAGTATTGTTGAAAGAAAACATTGTTTATATCAACATTTATCACCACAGGTCAAAGATATGCTGTTAGCATATTCCTATAACGTTCACCATTAACAGTAGCACTATTTCCATTATCGTCTACAAAAAAACTAAGATCCTAGCACTCCTTCGGCCTAAAAACCGCACCACAATGACTTTCTGAGGATAAAGAGATAATTCCTAAATGCTTTATGGATTTTCATCGGTCCCAGTCCTACAGTTATGTTTATTCACAAACCCATTAAGCCAAACCGATTAAGTTTAAGCAATGCTCGAAAAATCTGGCGAACTGAACACGCATATTGATGATAGATATGATAATTCCGAAGCGCAGTTAAATTTAAATTTATTTCTATGGTGATAATGTACTGTATCAGCAATCCATGAGTGACATTTACATTTCAAATAGTGTTGTCGTTATTACGTTTCAAAGTTCTGTCACTTTTTTTGGAAATTTCTTTATCGTACAAAATGATCTACCATTCGTTGGGAAACACTATATATCACGACGTAAAACTGCTCCGAGTAAATGAATTCACATAATAATTTAGCAACTTCATAGTCCTCTTATAATGAACTAAAGAATTAACGCTCTTGAATAATTTACATTAGATTAGAAAACATTGCATAAACTTATACATAATAGTTAATATTTAATATGTTTCAAAATTATATTCTTATTACTTTGATTCTTAATTGTGGTATAGTCATACATTTTTCAAAAAAGATAAAAAATAGTAAGTAATATGTGCAATTTTGACTGGATTTTTGTCGAATGTTATTCGCCCAGCGCAAGGAAAAAATAGAAATCTCCAAAGACCCTCAGGAAACAGGAAACAGACATTTTACCAAGTCAATCTCCTGCCTTCTCAAATTTAATTCAGGATTCCTTTTAGCGAATTCGTACAAATGCTCGTCCCTGGATGCCATATCCTGTTCCCGTGTACATTTTCTGGATAGGGGAATATAATAGAGCGTTCGCAATAACTTGCCCTCTAAAAATATCAAAAAAGCAACAATTTGCAAGTTTGCAAATTTTAAAGGATATTCAATACGTAATGATTAATTTTAAGAATATACAACATTCTTATTAAATAATTTTTGCTATTTTTAACAATAATCACTAATGTTTGGCTTTCGCAAGTGATACATATCAATACATATAAAAAAAAGATATGTAAAAATTATAAAAAAAATGAAAAGCAAAAACAGTTTTGGAATTCAATAAGCGAAAAGAAAATAAAGTATATGGGTATATATAAAGATAATGGGAAACACACACCAATAAATAGAAACACATCTGCATTTTTCAACTTGTAAAAGGGAAGAACCTGGATATAGTATTCAAATTAATGAACATAATACCAAAAAATTAACATAACCTCTCTGCCAATTGTTGTTGAGTTTGCATATCGTCCATGTTCTTCCAAAAATGCTTGCAATTTGCATCTTCAACAATGCACCAATGCGGCATCATTAATTTTTTTCAGTTGACTTCGACGTTCTTTGTCTTTCAAGTCGAAATCACCAATTTTGAATCATCTAAACCAACGCCCACAAGCATCTTGCATTGGGACATTGTCACCATACATTTCCACAAGTTTCGTTTTTCTTTTGACTGAACAAGAAAAGCAGTACGTGCTACAAATGCTCTTTATTTGGCTCGAATCTAGACATGTTTACCACACGAAAAAATTATGACGCTAACTCCAAATCGTTTAAACATCAATGACATTTTGAAAGGTACTGTCGTAGCAATAAAATGACAAAGGTATAAGGCCACACCTGGTATAAAAATTGAGAGAGATTTCTGCTAAGATTAAGTTTGGTAAATACGAGAATTACGTTGAGTACATGATTTACTGGGTGTAAGGGAATTTACTTTCTTAAATTTAATCAACAATTCTTCACATCAGTTGGAAGAAAAAACTTCCTTAGAACAAGGGCAAAAACCTAAGAGTTTCTGGGAATAAGAATTGCTAAGTTATTAGATCAGTTAAGTTATTAAGTAAGTAAAATAGAAAAGCTCTGATTAAAATTATCAGTTTAAGTAAATATGTGTAAAAGCGTATTTGCCAAATAATAATTGGTTATTATTTAACGAATGAATTACAAATAAACTAATGAACATTTTTAAAACAATTATTTTAATTAAAAATCACACCATACATCAAATAGTGGACATTTGGAATATTTAATTTAATTAAACAATTAATCATATTTTTCCTAATAATGTTTTCCTTTTATTTTAAGTTTTCCTTTTTTTGTAACAAAACAAACCAAATTTATGCTAAATGAAATAAATGACTTTAAACATATTAAGTTATATTTTCAAGTAATACCTTAAAAAGACAATGAACAAGAAACTGATTTTTCCTAACAACTGGTAAAGCTGTTATTATTAGGAAGTTCTGACCTGTTTGTGGAAGGAAGTTTAGGAAGTGTTGACCTGTTGACCTGATGTCGCGGAAATGGTTGTAATTTGGATACATGCTGTAAGGAAACTTTTTCTTCAAAATAATGTAAAGAATCGTTGGCTAAATTTACAAAAGTTATTACCCTTATCTACTCCAAACACCATGAGGTCCATGTCAGCGAAATTGGGGGTGCATGAGATGTAAGCCGTCACCAAAAATTTAGCTTTCCATAAATGGAATGATCCACATAACACAGATAGTACCTAGTACCAGTATTATATAATACTTTCTTATAATAGACATAAGTTACCTATGAAGTAAATATTTTTAAAACATAAATATTCATGAAACGTGATGAAGATACGGAGCTAGTTTCGGGGAACTTCATGACTCCATGCTTCAATCATGGAAAATTCGAGATCGATGATGGGATGACGATCATTCTCCATCGACGAGTCAAACCAGCAACTTGATTACTATGATTTTTACTTAAAGCTAATTGCTACAATATTTTCTTGAGTTCAATCAACCTATTTCGTTTTTCTTATAAAATTATTTTTATATTTTTCTTGTTGAAATTTAAGTTATTATTTTCTAATATATCAAACCATTTAAGAATTATTATAAATTCCATAGTACAAATGTATTTTATTTACTACACCCAATTACATATGAATTAAGTATTTTATAAAATTGTGCAAGGCTATTTGCTTTGTGGTCGCAACACTTGTAACTAAGTATATATTGAGCGCTACGAGAACTAGCAACGATTGTCCAGCGCAGATTTGTATCAATTGTAGTGGCAAGGACTTGTTTTAACAAATATCGTCATTATAAATACGAATGTGAGAAGCTAACACTGTTCATTTGTTTTCGGAATTTTTAAAAGAAAAGTGTTAAGCAAATATTTTAAAAATATAAATAGGTAGTTTGATACATACAAGTTAAAGTGAATCAATGTCATCTTATTTGGAAGTGCCGAAGAAATGTAAGTAAATTAATTTTTTGTAAAAGTTTCTTTTAATAGTTCGTTCGATTATATAGAAACGCCAATCATGACTTAAGGTAATAGTAGTTCAATATTTAAGACAACCACAGTTACACACGAATTCCTTAATAGTTTTCTTTTTCAAAGTTTTACCAATCGGTATTATATACTAGTCTATCTTTAAAAACCAGATTCTATGGTACATGATTTGTCTCTATATACATACAAAAGATATCTAAAGATTAAAATAAGGTTTTACACCGGGAATCAATTCTGATTGCAATGTCTTATCATATTTGAATAGTTGAATTGATAGAATAGAGGTGTATATTGAAGGTGATAATAAGTAAAAATATATGAAATCAAAATAAAATGTTTTACAGGGTCAGTCTCGTTTTTTAATAGTCACACCTCGTACATGTTACTTATCCTGTATTATGGACTATCGCGAGAATGTTTTTCTTAGCTTTTCTATCTTCATAGCTCCTGCGGTTTTTAACCTAAGTAAATTAAAGCCGTATATTGAAAACTTGCTAATAAAACATCAGGCTCATCCCTCCTAATAAAAGTATTTTTTTGTGTAGTTGTTTTATTTATTAATTTTACTAGATTTGCATTTTGTGTCGTTTTTTTTATTTTTCACTTTATCAAACCTATTAAGCAGTAGCACTATGTCAGTTGTCAAAAACACATTTGAACTTGATAAAAAAAAACAGAAAAAATGGGCACGTGATCTATGAGACAAAAAAAATTGGGTACCTCTGCCTTACACCCTG
This sequence comes from Cosmopolites sordidus, assembly GCA_031761425.1. Classification (NCBI taxonomy): domain Eukaryota; kingdom Metazoa; phylum Arthropoda; class Insecta; order Coleoptera; family Curculionidae; genus Cosmopolites; species Cosmopolites sordidus. Next base: position 924,580 of record JARFXV010000837.1, read on the forward strand.
TAAATTAGGTACTTTATATGTCAACAATTGAAATCATTATCCATCATATTCAACAATCATAAATTAGACTGGTGATTTTAAATGTAAACTAAGATGTTATAGAACAAAAAAGAAGTCTGGAAGAGCGATTCTAGTTTGCAAAAAAAACATTGATATAATCCATCCAGATTAACCAAACTCAAAACCAAAACGAAACCAGGTGAAGGAAACTACCCAAAGACGTTTTTTCATGTTTTTTATATTCATATCACCCTGCAAAAATTTCAACCATTTCAAATTGCTGATCATCCAGCATATTATTCTGATTTAAGCTTACCTCATTATTATCACTAGAAAGAAATAAATAAGATAATATTTTTTCTAAAAGATTGGTAACATTTTTTGACCGATGCATAAAATATATGGCATGAACACAATTTATTAAAAATCTCTTCGTATTCTGTGATCAATAACTCATTATCAAATATAATTTCAATTGATCAAAGAAAATAAAATCGGTCAAGCAGGATATTCTCCTGAATTTAAATTTAATCCTAAATGGATTTTAATCCATCTCATTATTATCACTTTTCAAAACTAAAAAAATATTAAAAGGACGTAGTTTTAAGGCAATAGATGGTTATTGATACAGTAGCTATTTGGTCGTGGACTTCAGAAGAGACTTCTCAGACAGAGACTTCCCCCTCATATTCTGCATCATCGTAATTTTGACTAAAACTCTCAAAAAATTTCTCTAATGTCTGCATCAGTTATTAGACTAACATTATGACAATTTAAGGGGGGAATTAGGTGTAGGACGGCGTATTTTTAGTGATTTTCATGAATTTTTTTAACACATAAGGAATAAATATATTTTATTCATATCTTGGGGTCATTTTATATAGAGTATATTTTGAAATTTTCAAACATTTTCCTTGAAAATTAACGGAGATATCAGCTGCCGCGCATTGTAAGTCGCCATTCGGCTGGGCAATTTGTGTACATCCTGGAGATCACAATTTTCATCTGAAATCAATTTTTCAAAAAATTTACTTTTTTCATAAGTTTCTCTTTTATTTGAACCTTACTTCCCACAAAAAAATCGAAAATGAATATTTTTTTGAGGAATGTGAAAATTTAGTATGATTTTATACCATTTTTTTTGTACTCATTTTTGTAATAAAAAATAGTTACAATAAAGATATTGTTTAGGATTGAGGTTCAAATAAAGCGTATTTATATAAAGAAACTATGTGCTGAGTTTTATAACGATTGATCAAAAACTGTAGGAGCTAGAGTTTACAGAAATTCGAGAAAAGTCGTTTCGAGAAAAACGCGTTTGAAAATAAGAGTGGCAGTAAAGGTAAATTTAAGGCATTAATGAATCAATTTAAACAACTTACTAGTTAATCAGCTATTCCAGCACGTTAAAAGAAACAAAACAACATCTGCTAACGTTCTTCTTTCTTTCCAATACCTTTCAGATCATTCAGGAATGACTACCTGCTCGACCGCTCCGTACTACATGCCACGCGCTCCAACCGTTCGACCTAGGGACACTCACTCAAACGCTTATAACTTTTAAACGGCTTGAAATTTTCAGAATGTATTTTTGAATAGTTTTTCAATCGATTTATAAAAAAAATAATTTAATTTTTTGAAGCCTCTACTGCTATTTCCGCCCTTAAAGAATAATTATAAACTTTATCAATAAATACATTAATTATTCCACAGTTTTCTTCGATTGCTCTTTACATGTGTATAAATCCAAGTTCAATATTCATCTAATGTCATTAATGAAAATATTAATAAACTATTATTAGTTATTTGAATTATTTTCTTCTTCTTCTCGTGGTGCTACAGCCTGTTAGTAAGTCTTGACCTCGTTCAACCTTCCCCTCCATCCGGATCGATCTCCAGCAGTCTCTTGACAGTTTTTGAAACACAATAGTACTCCAGCATCTCTTCTTACATTACCCTGCCACCGTGTCTGCATACTTCAAGCATCTCTCCTGTTCAACAGCTTTGTTTTCTGTATATTTATTATTAGACCGGCTTTCACCTATATTTAATCATTTCAATATTTACATATCCCTTAATGATATTTTCGATCGTATTAACCCTAGACCACTAAACATTAGTCTCGTAGACTACATGACCCCGACGCATTCGCTGTTTAAGTGTATTTCCGGTGATTCCTCGCCTTGCCACGCACAGTACCTTTCTCATTGGGCTCATTAGTAGCTTGTGCGTATGCATTACATTCGCACGCATTTTACTACCGATATTTCGCAAATGATTAAGCCACGTCCTCACTTGAGCACGAACGCGAATGAGGCAAACCGAACCAGCACCGTATCGGGAAAAAGATCTGCAACGATAATTACTTTTTTCCTTTATTTGGGTTTTTCGCCACTTTCTAAAACTCAAAAAATATCAAAAATACCTGTTCTTATGTAAATGTAATGTTGTTAATGTAGGTATCGTTGACATACACCAAAAATATTATTTACTATAAAATTATATTTACTTTCACTCATTACTTTATATATTACAAATTAATATAATTTATTTTTCAGTTTAGTTTTGAAAACAGGGGGAAAGGACCCTCCGAAACGTTAACGTTAAAAGTTTGTAAAATTTTTTATAAAATTTTTTATCTTTAAAATGTTGTTCGTTAGGCAAATTTATTAGAAAAAAGAATCACTGAGAAATTTGTCTCCGTTCGGTTTTTTGTTTTTACCCAGTGATTTTTTCTTTACATAAGAACAGGTATTTTTGATATTTTTTGAGTTTTAGATAGTGGCGAAAAACCCAAATAAAGGAAAAAAATATATGAACACGCCACAATCATTCAGACATTACTTTGATAAAAATTTTGATTTTCTCGCTGAGAAAATGTTGATTGAACAATTATCAGTGGCTTGTGTCAATTTTATATACATTTATAACTTATTAAAAAATAAAAAACGTAAAAAACATAGACGTAGATGATCTTTCCAATTATACTAACATAATCGATTGAACGTGAACGAACGCGCATGAGGCAAGCCGGTGCTGGACGAGGCGCGCCAAACATTCTCAAACTAATCGGTTTACATACATCAGTTTGAAATGTTATTAATTCTACACCTGGATCTGTTAATGAAGCAAGGGATATGTTAGAACCAATTCCATTTGTTTATTTCCGAGGAAAAGATTGATCAGATTGATCAGAAGAATTTTAGAAGAAATTCATTCAAAATTGTAAAAAAGGGTACAACCCCAGTTCCTATCTGACAATCGATGAACAATTAGTTGGATTTAGAGGTTGCTGCCCATTTAGAATATACTTACCTAACCTAACAACCAAATAACCTAAAAACGAATGTTCCTAATAAATATGCATCAAGATTGTAATGATTGAAAATTCAAACTCTAAATATATATGTAATGCTACACCATGTTTGGGTACACACTTTGTGAAACACCTTTGTGAGTCTTTCTATGGAACCGACAGAAATATAACTATGGATAATTGGTTTACGCCCGTGTCATTTGCTTCAGAAGTGGTTCAGCCTCCTTACAAACTAACAATTGTTGGCACATTACGCAACAATAAAACACAAAAACACAAAAACTAGGAATGTCGGCACTTGTTTGGTTTTGAAGCTGAGAGGACCCTGGTCTCATATAAACCGAAGTCAAACAAAGTGGTTTTTCTTCTATCGACAGTCCATGATCAGCCAGACATTAACTCCACCACTCAATGTGTGCTCGTACTCAACTGCAATCGTACAACAAACAGATGGCCTCAATGAATATTTTATGATATCCTGAACCTATGCATGATCAACGCGTATGTTATAGACAACGGCAAAAACCATTAAAATCCAGAGCATTCGTGCAAAGTTTGGTCGATAATCTTACCAGTGGCAGCTCGTGGGTTTTTAAAGTGCTGCTGAAGATTTTTTTGCTTTCCCATTCCTCCTTTTTACTTTTCGTGCTATTGAAACTCTATAAAGGAGGTGAACCAGGAAAACACTAAAATTTTGTATTGTTACTACTTACAAGGACATTGGAGGATGGGTTGTTGCTTGTTGCGCAGATAAAGGAATGTGTAAGTAGGTACTTACCTTTTCCCGAAGGGTAAACCATTCAAACAGCATCCAAACTGCAAATATATAGAGAAAATTCGAAAAAGTTAAAAAAAAAACGTTAATTAGTTATTGTTGACTGTTTCAAATCAGACACCTTCATGTTTGCAATTAAAAGTTGATTATTTTTATTTAAAAAGTACTACTCACACGTAGCAAATCCCAAATCAAAACAAGTACTCGCAAGGCGAATGAAATACGCGACGCGAGACATATCAAACGCTCCGTACTCGTCAAATCAGCGTTTAAAACTAATTACTGATACGCTCGGTCGCAGAAAATCTGCGTCCAAATCGCATGTTTTAGAAAGCAGTTAAACCCCCGAATTCTGGCAACCAACAAAACATGTATCGCCAACAACGAGAAAAGATGACGTGGCGTACGGTCGCTGGAGGTAAACGTCCGACCAACGATGTAAAAATTGTGGCAAGAGGATGGAATTTTTATCCGCATTATTTGATGTGATGGGTTGACAGACGTTCTTCTACATTTGGAGATTTTAATTTTTAATAATATTTTAAAATGAGTTAATGGGAAGAAACTGAACGGAAATAAAATATGGTGTTTAGCTTTGAAAAATTGTTTACTATGATAAATGCTGGAGGGGCGCCCCAACATCCCCCCTCACGAGCCGCCACGGTATCTTACTGAGCCGTGGTTGCGGGAACGGTACGATCCTGTGACTTTAAGGAGAGATAGCAAGGCCATTATAAAAGATATTTTTAAAATTGGAAATGTTGTGCCAAGTACTTCCCAAGCCCATCCAAACAAACGCAAAATTTGCTCAGTTTGCCCGTACCAGAAACAGAGAATGACCAAGTCGCATACCACTCCTGTAGAAAAACCATCTGTGGCGAACACATCAATCCAGTTTGCAATGAGTGCAAGGATGAAATTTTTGAAACTTGCGGTAGTTTTTCAGTAAATTTAATAAACATTCTTTTATTCCAGTTACTTGTTTAATAATAAATGATTCAAAAAAAGATTGATATGATTCAGAAAAAGAAATGAAGTTTTATTTTGACTAATATTTAGTGACACTGTTACTGGAAAATATGTTTAGTGAACTAGGGTTAATGTTTAATAGGCTAATATGTTTCGCTGTTGACTTTGTAAAATACTATGTCAAACAAGACCGGTGCCAGTCCATCCTCCTATCGCAAATGTCCTCCGATTATAAATTTTACGGAGGTGTGTGGTTGGGTTCTTACTAGTACCTTAGACTTAAAAATAGTCGTTCGGGTTAATATAATTAACTTAGTTGGTATTCCCATTTCCCCCCTTGTCTCGTATACTACTGCTCTTTGTAAGTGGTCCTATAAAGTCTGTACTGAAATCTGCAGACATCTAGAATAAAGGAGCATTAAATTATGTTTTTTTCTCCATTATTTAACGAACAACTGATATGTTGTTAAGTGTCCCCTTTTAAACCCTGTCTGATATTCGTCCATTGCTTCTTCGATATCTGCTACTATAATCTGCCTTATTATAACAAGTTTATAAGTTGCGCAAAACAATGATATGTCTTGATAATTTTCGCATTTCATTTTGTTTCGTTTCTTATAAATCGGGATTAATACAGCCTGCTGCCACTCTGCAGGCAACTACTCACTATTCCAGATTTTATCTATTAATTTGTTTTATTATATTAAAGGTAATTAATTATTAACCGTTAATCAGAGTCACGTTGTATTCCAAATGCCTTTCAATTCAATAACTATAATTTATTATTAGAAACACAAATTATATATAACAAAGATTTAAGTGAACTGAAATTCCTAACGGGCAACTAATTCCGAATGAACTATCATCCCCAAAACCCTCTGTATCCCCCGTCGCTAGGCAACTGGCGGCACCCGCGGCAAGGATCGAAGTTGCCGTGTCAGAGTTACCACCCCGCAGTGTACATACGCCGTTGGTACAGTCTGAGAGTTTGGGAAGCTCTATTAAGTACAATCTGAGACAAAAATGAATTAATTGTATAAAGTTTTAATATTAGAAACTGCATCAGCAAGAAAAATGTAATAAATGTCCTTTATCTGTGATAACTCAACAAAGAAACATTAATACTTTGATGTTATATTAAGTCCTCAACTAAATTCTCGGCCCCTACATTTATATTATCGACTTAGGAACCTATTCGAATCAGATTTTTACCAGTAGTATACGTATTTTAAAACGTCATCTTGCAGTTTCAAAACGAGGTATAATACAGTGATGACCAATAAAATAAAAGTGGAGGAGCCTTTTTAATAACTTTTTTAACGCTTTTTTTAACGCGTTGTTTCTAAGACAATATTAATTTTCCAGAATTAATTTACCACGTATTTAAAAGGCATACATAGTATTAGTCGGAATATAAATAATGACTTTATTCATAATTATACGTTAATGAAATATTTTAGAAAAAATTACGTGGGCAAAAAAATAAGAGTAATTTTTATTACAAATTTTAAATAAAGCAAAATGGTGCAATTCTCTAAAACTGTTTAGTCTATATAATTACCGAAGCTTAGTACTTTGTAAGCATGGCTCTTATTCTTAATTACATATTGACATCATCGTTTAATTTTGCAACTAAGAAGTTAAAACAAATCCTATGCAATTATTATGAATGCAATCAAACAGTCACCATGTGTAATTGCTAATGTTTTGAAATAATCATATGTAGCCTAAAAACAACCAGAAAATAGGCTCACCAAGAAAAACGAATAAAAATGGATAATCCTATTGTAAATGAAGCTTTAATAGATCCTTTTGCTGCCTCTAGCGTTATAAAAAAATGTTGACCTAAGTTCAGCACCACAGCCATATGACGATGTCTATAACAGAAGAACATATACGAAAGAATTGCCAGAAAAGTTTCATTTATAATTAAACAGAATAAAAAGCAGCGGTTAAAATGTGTAAAAAGAAGAAGATTTCCAATGTAAATGAAAAAGCATTCTTTTCACCGATGAAACCAAAATTAATTTATTTGCTTTTGATGGCAAATTATATGTGAGAAGACGTATTAATGAAGATTCCAAGCTATGTAACTCTTTGGGGTACAGTGAAGCATGGTGTGGTAAATTAAAAGTATGGGAGTGTTTGTCGTATAACGGTGTAGATCTAATATTTTGAATTAAAAAAAAAAATATGACAAAAGAAATTTACTTACGAATCTTAGAGACAATTATGCTTTCCTTACGCCCAAACACACGGCGCATGTGGTTCGAGAGGAAATATATTAAGGTGTAAGTGGCGTTCACAGTCCCCTGATTTAAATCCGATCGAGAACCTTTGAAAAGAGTTAAAAATAAATCTTGCTGGCGTAAAATCAAATAAGAAGACATTGTGGCAAGACATTTAGATATGCTTGATTTTTAATACCTGTAGAAATATGTCGACATCTAATCGACTCAATGCCAAGGAGATGTCAAACTCTTATTTTATTGGTAACCACTGTATATGAGCTCACTGTTTTTATATACCCCAAAAAATACCAACGATGGCGGTCAGGTGGGCTAGTTATTAGCCTGACAATTGAAGGGACCTTGATTCGGGAGTGGAGAAACAGTTTTTTAAAAAGTCCTTCACCAAAGACTTGAAATCTCTATTCAAAAACTCTTTAACAATGTTAATAGTTTAGCTATGAATAATAGAATATAAAATATGTGATTTTATAATATATATATATATATATATATATATATATATATATATATATATATATATATATATATATATATATATATATATATATATATATATATATATATGGACATAGAAGATCGGGGACAAGGTGGACGGAGGAGAGAAATAGGATCCATGGAGAGAGGATGAGAGAGGTGTAGAAAATCAGAAAGAATATTCAAAAATGAGTCGGAATGCTTTGCGTGATCCCACCGGGTCTATACGCACCTAATAAAAATAGTACATTAGTAAAACTGCTGATGGTGCAGATGACGTGGAACTTTCTCTTGACTGATGCAACCAGTGTTATTGGGATATTATTCGGGTATGGATTTTTCTGTCTTTAGTGGAAGGAAGTAAAATTGTAACATGCCATAGTTAACATTAAAAAATTGACAAAAATTAACTAAAAAATAACAAAGTAAGCTGAAAAAATCAGTTGTAAGCCCGATATCGTTCGACAGGTAAAATTAGGCACTGACTTCTTTTCACCTTTGAAATAAAACTGCTGGAAGATAATCCTTGTCATACTTTGCTAGAGCTCGTTTGCACACCACAAATAGAGTAATATATTTACAGAAGTTGTAAAAATTCAAAATAGGAGTGTAACTCACAGTAAGAATAAGTGTAGATGTTTTGATTTCGTTATCGTTCGCCTCTATTAAAAAAAAAGAATTTCCTGCAAAAGATTGTCGCCCCTGACGAAAATTAGACCTACGATAATACAGAAGATGCGAAAATCGTGGGTGAATGCCAAATCCAGGTTTTTTTCGATCTGGGATTCGACAGTTGGCGAAAGTGTATAGAAGATAATAGAAGAAGCCGGGAATTAAGTTAAGGAATTAAGTTAATATTTACCTAATAAATATATGGAAAAATGTTAGCATCAAATCAAATCAGCTTATATAAACCGGTACAAAGGGAATTAAAAAGTATCATAATGCATTTTTTAAAAGGTTTTCAGTAAATTAACCACTAGTACATTGTCTATTATAAAATGTCGATCTTTCTATCAATCTCGAATTCAGATACATAATACAGTATTAACGGAATTATAAAATACTGGATATTTTAAATTGTCACGTTTCTGAATTTCTCTTCTTCTTCATACTCTTCTTTACAGAAGATTGTGACCTATGGAAACTCAATACATTTGCGTCATTTTCGGACTACTTGTCGGAAGCGTTCTCTATTTCTGGCTTCCTTGCTTGCATATTGGCGAGATGAACTAGTTAGGTCTTTAACTTGGTCAACCTATCCTTTGGAGGGCTGCCCCGCGATCTAGAACTCTCTCCGTCTCTGTACCACCAGTCTTTTTAGGATATTGCCATCTATGTTTTCAATGTGGCCGAATAATTCGTTCATGAATAATATGATATAGCCTAGCGGGCACATTAATTTCTTGAATGGCGGATGCATTTGTTCATCTAGCAAACCACGGAATACAAAGTCTTGTTTTTTAATGGTTCAAATTTCAGCGGTATATACCAATACTCGAAAAACTAAGGTTTTTGCTATCTTTTTCTTTGTGTTCCATATTATGTCCCTATCCCTATGTCTTGCCATTTCGCATCTTCTTCTGACCTCATGAGTGTTACCGCCTTCATTCGAAATTAAGGCCCCAAGATACATGAATTGGCTCACTACCTTAAATTACCCTATTTCTAACCATTATATTCGTTTTCTCGTCATTTATTTCTATTCCACCACGACAGCTTCCTGAATTTAAGGAATTTGACAAAATATGTATTTGAAAGCGTTTGTATATGGTGATCTTGGCCGATCCAAAAATAGTTAAAAGAAGTAAATGTTGTATGTTCTAAAGGAGAGGTCCTCTTAGAGATATTTTTTAGAATATTATTAAACAGTTCGATCAGTTATATAGAATCTATACAAAATATATAACTTAATTTTCCGACGTTGCCATTTCACTATGGTTCAAAATTTGTCACCTTTAAAGACCCGTATTTTGTAGACTACCCGCATGTATATACGAAGGTCGTTCGAAAAGTTCTCGACCTGACAAAGAAAATATTTTTGATTTTTTTATTTTTCAATGTAGTCACGTGCCAATTCATTTAGACCAGGGGTTTCCAAACTTTCCAGCCTTAGGACCATACTGATTACAGTACAGAAGTACAGATTACAGTAAGTTCCAAGGCCCAAGACGTTTTAATTTTCCTGTCATTCTCTATAATTTCTAAACTAGTCGCCGAGTACGCGCCCTAAACGAACATACGCTTGCTAAATTCGCTAGTCGCGGGCCGGATTCATGACTCTGGCGGACCGTAGATTGGAGACCTTTGATGTAGACCAACGACGTTCAAACTTTTTTGTACCCTCCGTATAACGTGATTTATTCAGCTCTACAAAATAGTATATATATATATATATATATATATATATATATATATATATATATATATATATATATATATATATAGATATATTCGCGGCCTCATTTGACTACCCTTGACATTTATTAAAAAAATAATAATAAACTTCATCTTCAAAGTAATTTTCTTCAGATTCTATACTTTCGCCACCTCTCAGACAACCGTCCAATCCCAGATCAACAAAACCTTGGTTGTTTTGAAATGACAATGTAATGGAGACTTTTTTTGACTTCCTCAAAAGAAGTGTTGTAGGGATTTAAAATGATGAAAATCCTAGGAAGTCAAGATTAAAGTATGTGCCAGGTGCGATAAAATCTACCATTCCAATTCGGTGATCGTTTTGCTGTATGTAAAGGTGCGTTATCCTAAAGTAAAATGATTTCCCTTCAGCCTCTGCCAGTGTAAGACCACTCTTCCTCCAGATCTTCACTAACACGAATCAGTCGCTGCTGTTAACGGTGAACAGTGACCGTTTGATCAGACTGGAGCAACTCCAATACACAACGCCTTTTGGCGTGGATATTTGGTTTTACGATACTGGTTAATAGCTTACCAGGATTAACCCACGACTTTTACCTACTTGAATTATTGTAGAGGATTCGTCACCGAGTTCCTATCCACGTTCTAACATGTAAGTGTGTAAGATTTTCTTCAAGTAGTGCTTCCAGTTCTTGATCCTCTGCTTTTTTTTTGTTGTCCCGGACGTTGTAAATCATTAAAGCCAAAATGCCCAGTTCCAAATTACTGAAAACACTTCGTACAAATACTTTACGAAACAATAGTATTCTGAGCTTACGCAGCATGTTTTTTTCAGTTGAAAGATACCTCAAGTGTTGCTTTTCGAACGATATTTCGTCTACAACTGATTTTTAGCTTATATTCACAGTAAGCAGGTATATTAGACTTCATTTTGAAGTTAAAAGATTGCGCGAATAGGTTCTGTAAACGATAAAACGTAGGAGCCGATAATTAAGTTGAAGACCTAATAATATATCAAGCAACAATGTATGGAAAATCACCAAGACCTAGCTAAAAATTTTGTGGTAATCCTCATATTTCAATAAATCAGTACAATTATCAAACTCCTGGGTTTTCTTTATTAAAGCCTCTAACAAATTTTATAACTAAAACAGATTTTCACAATAAAAATCATTTAATGCTGCAGTTCAAAGGTATCTATCAGCAAGTTGTTCCATCCCACCCCAGTATCAGTCATTTCAGACTTATGATTATGTATTCAAATTATCTGCAGTCTTTTCCATTTTTGGCAATTAATGTTCTACATCAATTTCATCAGTTTCACTTATGGATTTTTCACTTAATTTAAGGCTGTTTTAAACAAAAAAAAGCGTATATGTACTTATGTACGCACGTAAAAAATTATATTTCTTTGGCGTAATTAATAAAAAAACAAGTCTTGATAAATGGCAAAGGTATAACTTTAAAAAGAAAACAAATTGTTACATAGGCGCGCGCAACTTCGTCTCCCGCTTAAAATACACTCTGATCTGTTTTCCCAAACGCGCCATAAGAAGTATAAGTTCAAAAATAATTTAAAAAGTAAAAATTAAGTAAATAACTATAAAAAGAAAAAAAACCATAAGGAATATTTTATAAGATAGTATGAAAATAGTAATTCTGCTAAGATTCTTCGAGTTTTTCTAAACTAGATGAAATAAGAATTCTTCATAATATGTCAAAGATAAAGTTGAAAAAACGGTGGGAGCAGGTGAAAGTTCACCAAAGAAAACGAAAACAGTTCCATCTGTAGGAAAAATTATGCCTAGGATTTTCTGGTATTCTGTGGTGCTTATAGACTCCTGGTAAAAGGCGGGAACCTCACTAAGGAGTATTAGGTTGCACTACTGGACCAATTCAAGCAAAATATCCTCATCCCAGCGATTAATTTCTGTTCCCAAGCCTACAGAAATGGCTCGCTGGATAAAGATTAACTTCAAGTAATTTGGCCAAAGCTAAAATAACCGTTGATTTGATAGAGCTGTACAAATCGCACTCTACTGAGGTTAATAAAAAGCAACGTCATTGGTCTAAATATAGTGAATTTCAAGGTGACTACACAAAAAATAAACACTCTTAAAAACCTGGCGTTTCTTTGCCAGGCCCACCACCTTTCGAACAACCCTCGGACATATATTTATTTTAACTCTACAAAAATTGATCATCAATTTTAAAGATAATAAACAGAAAATATCTGTAGAACCAAATGAATTTAATAACCAAGACTTTCAAGCCAACCAGATGTTTTCTTGTGTTGTACAGCTTTATCCAGCTAAATATTCCAGCCTTATCGGATCAATCCTAATAAGCTCTTCAATATCAAACGCCCTCCACGTTTTTCAACCACCAGTTTTTACATTGTTTATAACTGGTTCATTTTCTTCTTCCTAGGATGCTACAACACGTACCTCCACGATTCTTCTTGGTAATCGCCTTTTTTGGTATTCTGATACTCTCTCCCATTTAAGTCGTTAAACCTTCACATAGTCTATTATATCCAGATCTTTGTATAATATCCAATAATTGGTTGAGTTTAAAATATACCTGATCATCCAATTTCCATTATTATTAACAGCACCAAAAATTCTTCTCAGTACTATTATTTCAAATACTGCCAGCATCTATTCTGTTTTTTGTAAGGGTCCATGTCCACAAATGAGTGTTTTTTAAATTTTAACTTTCATGTCCCTGTGTGTAAGTTTAGATTTTAAAACATACTGCAGGTAGTAAGCAGTTTTGTTATCCTTCATAGTACGGTTTTTCACCTATGTTGTTTTCCTTTAGTTTGCTTCTCAGATCAGTAAATTTATTCACAACTTCAATGTTGTCATCGCCAATTATCCAGTTCTATTCTTCTCTTTATTTTGTGTATATTTATTTCTAGACATTACTAGTTCATTATAGGTCGTAATAATATTCTACATAATGATCGTCAGCTGCATATAATACTAGCTATTTTCCTTTATAACTATTTCATTTACGTCTGTCAGCCTCTCTGATGCCTTTGTTGTTAATACTATGCACAATACCAGTGCCAATACATCCCCGCTTCTCCATTCTTCTTCATTTTTCTCCATTATTTGACGGGCTATAAACAACATAACTGATTCCTAATTCTCTCTAAATTAACTAAACCTGCATAGACTTGCACACGAGAAAGAATTTATTCCCATATACTTATTAACCAAAATATTTCAATGACGTTTTTTTAATTCCTTGTAGAACTTAATATTGATGCGCTCCTTCATGACGTGTATCTGACGATAGCGACAAAACACCCTTTTATGACGACTACTAATAATTCCTGAAGGAATACAAAGTTCAACGAAAATATAACAAAATAAAGAAAGCTCCATTCAAAGACTAAACTTTTATATTTAATATACTACACAAATATTCAAAAAAAAACATTTTAAAATTGTGTTGACATTAATTAAATAGAAATGGGAATTGAATCATTGGCACACTGTTATAGAAAATAATTGGTACAATAAAAAACATGCAAAAAAACCTCGTCAACCATTCCTGCAGAAAACTAATCAAAGATACTATTTTCAGTAAAATGTAACAAATAAATTCAATAACATTAAAAAATCTGTATAAAAACTTATTTATAATCTATGAATTCGTAACAAGCAAAGTGAAAGAAATATAACAAATATAGTTTGCCCTCTTTTGCTAAGGTAAAACGGTACAGTCCTCATTAAAAAATATTGTATCATCAAAAAAATAAGTTAAATGTTTAAATGGAAATAAATAATATGCATTAAAGTAACTTGATTTTAACAATTAAATTAATTAAATTAATTTTACCAAAGCAAAAAAGTTAATAGGAAAGAAATAAATAAATTAAATAAATAACTATCTTAATTTAATGAAGGCGTTTTTCCATCACACCAGTTAACTTCTATACTGGGCCATTTAGTTTGGAGAACTGTTAGCATTGGATTGGACTCACATATTGACTTTATATCAGATTCTAATAAAATAGCTGAACCAATATGGTATTGAACCTAAAAAGACAAATACTTTTTAAACAAACTGCATCCTCGGGGTTAAATAACTTTTTAACTCAAAAGTAGTCAAATAATAAACGACTATACAAAATGCTTTATCCCAAAACAAATATAATAGGATAGCATTGAGCTGGTAGGAAAGTAGCGAAGTAACTAGTACGAAAAAAACGATAGGGAAGTTATACAACTCTCCAAAACATTTTGATTCACTTGTGTCTTTGTAGACGTTGGAACAACAAAGTTTACCTTAAGTTAATATTATCGGGCTTTTTTTAACTACCTTTGATGTTTATTTATGAAAAAAGTAATACACACTGAATCTTCAAAGTAATCTCACTAACTTTCTATACACTTTTTTGCCAAAAACTTGGTGGTTTTGATGTGATAAGGTCATTGAGACTTTTTACAATGCCTTAAAAAGATGTAAAGCGGCTATCAACCAGGTGATTGGATGAAAAAAAACCCGAAGGGGCTAAAGCTGGTGAGTACGCCGGGTGCCATAAAATCTCCCAGCTCCCATAGGTGATCGTTTCCAGAGTACTTTTTGTCGCATACTCGTCGGTTGTCCTGAAGCAAAATGACTTCCTTTGTTCTTTTGCCAGTATAAGCCATTTTTCCTCCAAAGCGTCACTAACACGAATCAGTAGCTACTGATCACGGTGATACCCAATGACCGTTTGATCAGATTGTAGCAACTCATAATGCATAACGCCCAGCTGATCTCACCCATACTAAGATTATATATAAAGTATTCTAATCCTGCAAAGGACGATGGGAAATGTGTCAAGCGGCGGCGGCGGCGCCATCTCGAGTGTGTCCGAGGCATCAATTTAAACTTTTTATGGCATGCCGACTTACAGTTTGGGGTTCAAATCCTCACTATTGTTTTATTTTTTTTTCAGCATTACAAAAAAAAACATTACAAAAACATACTTAAAAAAACGATTAGAATACTTCTTATATATTATCTTAACCCATACATAGCAACGCCTTTTGATGTGGATAATTGGGTTTGCCAAATCAAAGCGTCTACTCTTATTTTCAGCTGGCCGTTCATAGGAGACTCAATGATTCTCCTATTGAATTTCCGAATAAACCTCGTAAATACAAAAAACCTTCGGAGTTTTAATATCCCACCCAAAGATTAAAATTGTCTCTCATGAGTATCTAGAAGTAAAGGCTCTCTAATATGGTTTCATAGAATATGTCTGCAGTAACGATTTGACTTCTCCAAATAACCCAGAATGAGGAATAACAGTTAAGTCCACCATTCACAAAGCATAATCTTCTAAATAGTTTTTCGTCGTATCCCGTATTTGGGAAGTAAAATTTTCTACTCTGCCGATATGCAAGATGTTATATATATAAACTGTGCTGCTGCCAATTTTAGAATTTTGGACGTCTAATGAGAAGGGTGTTTAGTAACCGCGACTTAAAGGAACATACTAAAATCATTGTTTACATTGCCATCATAATTCCCACTCTTCTTTATGGAGCTGAATCTTGTGTCCTGTATCGGAAGTAAATAAAACAACTAGAGTAGTAGATAATAAAATTGTAAGACTATCAGACCAGTGTGGAGGTACTTGAAATAGTCAACAGTTTGAACATAGAATCTCAGATCACAAAAGTTCAGCTGAAATGATTAGGTCATTGTCAAATGGTGCATAAGAATAGGATGTCGCAGCAGATCTTCTATGGCCAATTAAAGAACAAGAAACAAAATCTGGGCGGTCCAAAAAAGAAGATATAGACTTCATAAAATTATCTCTAAAGAACTTAATGTCAAGCATCAAGCTGAACCAATTCTGTATCCTCCTGACCCTAAATGCATAGCATGTAGAAGACCATGAAGATCTAAGATGGGTTATTTGAGCCACTATAATTCCCATAATTATTCAAACAATGGCTCAGCAAAATTAATAGACATGACTGAGGTCATGCTCGTATCGAATCGACAGCCATCATTATGAATCTTCATATCATAATTATATCACTTGTCATAATTTGCACAATCACATAAACTTGATAAACTTCTATAAAGTATAAATATTTCTAAAATTGTATTTTAACAAAAACCGCATGAACTTTTGATACGTAAAACTTACTATATTTTTCACAAAAACAAAAATCAAAAAATTTTGTTGCATAATTCTCTAAATGACCTAAAGGTAAAGTGTATTCTTACCTGGCCATTTATATTACTTTGAGCTAGACCATTATAGTGTACTAAAGTGAACATATCTGGTATTGACGATTCCTCTTTTGGAAAAAATTCATCCATAAATGCATTTAAAAGTATGATTCCTAATGATTCGCAATCTAATTTCTTCTTCATTATGTTTACACTAAAATACACATTTCTGTAAGTAAATAAAAATACATACTAAAATATGTGTAGAAAAAGTTTTTTAATTATTTTTAATGTTTTCTTTCCCTCTATTTGTCCAGGTCTTGCTGTTTTACCAATAGTCACTTTTTCTAGTAAAGCTCTTTATTGTCCGACGCCATTTTTATTAAGAACAACTATTTGGTTTCTCAAACATCGAAACAAAATATAAATCGAAAAAATGCAGTTGCCAAATGCACTGTTGAAAAACCTTATGTTGGAATAGCAATGTTACTTTTAAAAATGTTCTTTAATAATGCTGGAAATTTTGCTATTGATTGATTTTATGATCACCAAGAAAACCACAATCCTAAACATACAAACCAGAGAGATTTACCACAAAAAAACACTTGTTTATAATTTTTTAATGTTAGCATCAAGTGATCATTCAGTCTAAAGATTAAATTATCGAAAAATTATAAATAAGCGATTTAGTGTTCTATGCTAAATCTCTTTCGAGTTCAGTGCTTCACACCAAAAAAATGATTTACGCAGAAATATCAATATCGGTCAAATGTCTTAGGGTGTATTAAAGATAAATATATACAGTCACGGCCAAAAGTATTGTGGCCCTATAAAAAACTAACTATTCTGTTGTAATTTTGAGTCAAATGAAATATAACTTCAAATACAGACTAGTTCACATATAGTTAGTTATATTTCAATATCAACCCAAAAAAATCACAAATATCAACAGAAATAAAATGAGCAATTACAGAATCATTTTCTTGTGGTAAAATGTTTATTAATTTGTTCCACTCTTCATAGTTTATCTTAATCAACTCTTATCAAATAATAGAATGTAACTTTTCTGTATATTTTATTGTATTTCTCCAACTCTATATTCAAAAAATACCCCATAAATGTTCAATAGGGCTTAGATCAGGAGACTGTGCAGACCATTTAAAAATATCTATCCTTTTTCTTTAAATCACTTCCTAATTTGAGTAGATTTGTGGAATGGTGCATCGCCCTGCTTGATCTTTTTATCTTCTGAGCACATTCTTTTTATCTTTAAGCACATTTATGTACTTCTTCGAGTTTTTGTCTGTAGCAGTTGAACATTCCTTATATACCATACAGCCTCAAAATATTATGCTCCCTCCTTCATGTGTGACTATAGACAACACACACTCTGAACTATACTCTTCACCAATTCGTCATCTTACATATGCAAGTCTGGAGAGATCAAATACCTGAAGAAAAAATCATAAATGCCCTCTAAAAAATATATATTTTTTTGATACTACAATGAAAATAATTTTTTTTTAGAAAAAAAGCTATATTACATTTATCCAAAAAAAAAATGGTTGGTCATTATTGGTCTAATCATGTAGAGAAAAGTGTTTATGTCTTAGGGCTGATTCAAGGGTACATTTTTTTTTGGTGGCTGCGGAAAGACATGGCCTTCATTCTGGCCCTCTTTCAAGTCTGCTCCACTAAGCCTCCTTGCATTTCTAACAGAAATGATTTTCCAAACTCCTAGACAATTTTAAGGCCAATTCAGATACTGTTTTTTTTTTAGATTTTCTATTAATTTTTCAGCCATATATTCTGATGATTTTTTTTATCTGTTTTATATTTTGATCATTGTGTGATCTGGTATACCCAGTAGCAGTAGTAGCATTTGATAGCATACTGACGGGAACAATTTTTTTTTTTAATATTAACTTGCGTTTTTCCTTGCACATTTAAAATCTGTTTTTTTTTAAATTTACAAGAAAGTGTACGGCCACTACAAGTTGGAAATATACACTAAATTGTTTTTTAAAATATTAGAAGGAAAAAAATTAACAGCACACATTTTACAGCACCTAATAAATATTATAATTTTTCAAATAATAATTTGTGGGAGTCAAGGAACTAATAAATTTTACAACCTCTAATTACAGCTACCGACAACCCAGACTAGCATTTCTCTCAGGATGATTTATGACTTATGATTTCGAAACCAAGGGTTTTGTGCTAAACCATAAGACTATCGAGAAGCCTACCGACTGGTGAGTGACAAACGTGGAAGCCTTACTCTGCCTCGAACTGGCGTGACTGAAGGGTGATTCCTTGTCAGATTTTACACTCTTGGCTAGAAACATTTATAAACATCTATACCAAGTACGGGAATCGAACCCGTTACCACGTTAATTACCGCGTCGTCAGGCCACCATCTTACGCCGCTTTCACACACACCAGTTTTTATCCGGGCGGTAAAAAAAGTAGGATAATTTAATGTCTTTAAATGATTTTTAAAAGTAAAACGCTTTAAAAAGATTGTAAACGACCATAATATTTTTCTTCTTGTTTTTAACTATTTAAAGATAATTTAATGTCTTTAAATAATGTTTAAAATTGTGTACAATGTAAGTAAGTAAAGTACAATGCATTCAATGTATTCAATGTATTCATTGTATTCATACAATGTATTCAAAATAGCGTAAAGGAGCGAAAGGGTACGCACACAAAGAAAGCAGGTTAGCCAGCGCCTATTTTCGGCGCCGAATACCAGTGCTAGTTGTCCCGCTGGTATGTACATTAACATTATTGCATAATTTCATTAAAGAACTCTGGTTATTTGCGAGTAGAAAGCAGTTCACCCTCCGATGAAGAATTTGTGAAGATAAACAAAAATATATACAAATAGCAGCCTTAGACCTTCATAAACTTACTTCGAAATAATAAAATATACTATAAACATAAAATATTTCGAAATAATAAAAAAAGAATTGAAAGAAAAATAATCAACATGTGAGTGTGGGAGATTTTAAGCCGCCACATTAATAATAATTTTTCTACTGAAAATCCACGTCCGGCGCCGAAAATCAGCGACCAAGAATTAAAAATTCATTCCTGTGAAATAGTCGGTGCCGGTTCACGTTTGTTTACAAGTTCCGACACATCATGTAGAGAAAAGTGTTTATGTCTTAGGGCTGATTCAAGGGTACATTTTTTTTTGTTGGCTGCGGAAAGACATGGCCTTCATTCTGGCCCTCTTTCAAGTCTGCTCCACTAAGCCTCCTTGCATTTCTAACAGAAATGATTTTCCAAACTCCTAGACAATTTTAAGGCCAATTCAGATACTGTTTTTTTTTTTAGATTTTCTATTAATTTTTCAGCCATATATTCTGATGATTTTTTTTATCTGTTTTATATTTTGATCATTGTGTGATCTGGTATACCCAGTAGCAGTAGTAGCATTTGATAGCATACTAACGGGAACAATTTTTTTTTTTAATATTAACTTGCGTTTTTCCTTGCACATTTAAAATCTGTTTTTTTTTTAATTTACAAGAAAGTGTACGGCCACTACAAGTTGGAAATATACACTAAATTGTTTTTTAAAATATTAGAAGGAAAAAAATTAACAGCACACATTTTACAGCACCTAATAAATATTATAATTTTTCAAATAATAATTTGTGGGAGTCAAGGAACTAATAAATTTTACAACCTCTAATTACAGCTACCGACAACCCAGACTAGCATCTCTCTCAGGATGATTTATGACTTATGACCAAGGGTTTTGTGCTAAACCATAAGACTATCGAGAAGCCTACCGACTGGTGAGTGACAAACGTGGAAGCCTTACTCTACCTCGAACTGGCGTGACTGAAGGGTGATTCCTTGTCAGATTTTACACTCTTGGCTAGAAACATTTACAAACATCTATACCAAGTACGGGAATCGAACCCGTTACCACGTTAATTACCGCGTCGTCAGGCCACCATCTTACGCCGCTTTCACACACACCAGTTTTTATCCGGGCGGTAAAAAATGTAGGATAATTTAATGTCTTTAAATGATTTTTAAAAGTAAAACGCTTTAAAAAAATTGTAAACGACCATAATATTTTTCTTCTTGTTTTTAACTATTTAAAGATAATATAATGTCTTTAAATAATGTTTAAAATTGTGTACAATGTAAGTAAGTAAAGTACAATGCATTCAATGTATTCAATGTATTCATTGTATTCATACAATGTATTCAAAATAGCGTAAAGGAGCGAAAGGGTACGCACACAAAGAAAGCAGGTTAGCCAGCGCCTATTTTCGGCGCCGAATACCAGTGCTAGTTGTCCCGCTGGTATGTACATTAACATTATTGCATAATTTCATTAAAGAACTCTGGTTATTTGCGAGTAGAAAGCAGTTCACCCTCCGATGAAGAATTTGTGAAGATAAACAAAAATATATACAAATAGCGGCCTTAGACCTTCATAAACTTACTTCGAAATAATAAAATATACTATAAACATAAAATATTTCGAAATAATAAAAAAAGAATTGAAAGAAAAATAATCAACATGTGAGTGTGGGAGATTTTAAGCCGCCACATTAATAATAATTTTTCTACTGAAAATCCACGTCCGGCGCCGAAAATCAGCGACCAAGAATTAAAAATTCATTCCTGTGAAATAGTCGGTGCCGGTTCACGTTTGTTTACAAGTTCCGACACAGTTTGTTTATGTTCACGATCATTTAAAACCTAAGTAAATAATCGGCTTTTATAGGTGCCGACTACCAGTAAGCAGGAATCCTGCTTTCTTTGTGTGTGCACCCTAATGCTTTAAGGAAAATATTTTTAAAAATCATTCGAACATTAAATTATCCTACATATTTTTAACGTACGTCAAAAACCGTTGTGTGAAAATGGCGTAACCGTAAGCTTTAAAAACGATTTAGACATTAAATTATCCTACGTATTTTTACCGCCCGTCCAAAATTGTTCTGTGAATGCGGCGTAGGACACCATGGTTGACGCGGCTGGCAGATATTGAAGGAACTGACACTAGTAAATAAAAGATTCCATGTATTTTTATCGAATGAATATCAATACACAAGTGCCCGTATTATTAATGCCCGTGAGTGTACATTTATTATTACATGATTGAAATGTAATTTTTAACAAAACAATCTAGCGCTATTAAAACAAATCTCAAAGTCACACATTTAATTGATAACTTTGACACAATCAGGAATTGATATTTTAAAGAATGTTAATAAATTTGTAAAATTAAATTTCTGCTGGAGTTAAAAGTAAATAATTTGGCACTGTTTACTTACTATTCAATTTCGCTAACTAAATCTAAGGCTTGTAAAACTTCTTGAAGTTTATCGGAGCTAATAAAATTATTTCCATCAGGGTCAAAACTTTTAAAAACCCTACGGGCTTGCTCACTCTTCGTCTCGGGGCTTACTAATCGTCTTTCATCGCTGAATAATACTGAAATATAATAACTTAGTTAAATATGCGTTGCACCTTGTATTTTTCACAAGATATTCATTTATTGCTTATAAAATAACTTACAAAGGAAACTGTAATTCACTGGTATGTTTAAACAATTTGATAACATATAGTACATTTTAGGCATGTTTTAAATCATGCCAACAGATATTTTTCTATCATTTCGTCTTTAAAAGGTATATTAATGAGCTACTAGATATAACAAGTACTGCTAATTTATTTCAAAAACAAAAAAGTTTTATAGAAATTAAAAACTTGGGATGGAAATTTAATTCAAAACTACGGAAAGAGCATAATTTAAAGATCGCTTGGCACATTCCAATCAAGTGATTTGAAACATACTATACGGCACATTATTATAAGGTATCAATAAACCTATAACCTGTGCAAAACTGAAACAATTGCAGTCATCCATAACACTATTGAAAAAGAGCAGAAATACCACTACATAAATATATTAATAAAATAATCAACTGGAATGTATTCAACACATTCCAAATTTAGAGCCGGATTCGGTTGACAACATATGCAACGTTGTCCAGTTTCAAGTTTTTCTTTTTGATATTTATTGACACGTTTGGAGGTTATCCTATTTGTATCTGAACTTTTAATTTAATTTTTTACCTTACGATCGAAAACAGTTCTTTTAAGAACTACCAGAGGGTTATAATTGTCAGAGTCATGCCTGTAAAATGTCAAATAATTTAAATAATCGTCGTCAAGAGTTTGTAGCATCTCTGGCACATTATTTTGAACAAGAACGAGACAATAATGGCCCATTGTTACCCTTTGCGGCTGTTAGAGAGGTATGTTAAGTTAACTGCTAATAATTGTATATGTCTAGTTTAAGTCATATTTTTTTAGCAGCAGCCTTAAGGTCTAGTATGTGCACTGTTAGTACTATTTCACAAAAAGTGAAACCCAAGAAAGTTTTAAAATCGCCTAGAAAGTGTAGTTTTACTAAAAGGGTTACCAATACTGCAGCTTTGAATACAAGTTCTATTCATGACACCATTTATATCATGTATATACACACAACAGTAAGTATTTGTAACCTAAGAATTTCAGAAAAGACTGTTCTTAAACCCATATGTAGTTTACATTTTCAGGACAGCATGTAACTTTGAATTCCTTACATGAGCAATTAAAAGAGAAAGAACTGCTTGACGGATACCGTATGTCATTGTACAACGTACTGAAAGAAGTGGGTTTTAAATGCAAAAAATATGAAAAGACTTGATTGAAAATTTTTATTTTAGATAAATCATATTTCATGCTGGCGGTGAAGATGATTTATTAGGATGCAGAGACTATTTTTCCTTCAAAAAATTAGCTTATTGATTACCATGGTGAAATGAATCAGGAAAATTTCTTGAAATGATTTGAAAACCAAGTGGATACTCTTCAGAAATAACCCAGCACAGAAATATTTAATAGACAACTTAGCAGAACAATATAGGCACACAGTTTTACATATTCACTCATACCACTGCATTTTTAATCCAATTGAACTTGAATATGGGAAATTGTAAAAAAAATTCCTATAATAAACACATGGGTAGAAATGGTAATACTCAGCAAGACTGTATAACATGTGGCGTGAGGTACTTCACACTGTTACTCCTGAGATATGGAAGAATACAATCAAGCATATAAAAATGAAATAATGAAATGGTATGACAGAGCATATACTTGATCTTGAAGAAGTTCTTAAGTCAATTATAAATACTGCAGATGATAGCAGTGATTCCAGCCAGTACTTTTCAGATTCTGATTAATGAAAATAAGTGCATGCCAATATTTCATTGTCTTTTCTGTTTAGTACTTGTATATTATATATCAATAAATGTCAATATATGATCTTGTATTGATAAATACAAGATCGTATATATTCATCAATACAATATATGATCTTGTATTGATGAATAAATGTCAATATATGATCTTGTCAATATATGATCTATGTAATTATATGATCTTGATTTTAATAATCATTCAAATATTAAAAAATGTTGTCGATGGTTTTTGAACGAAGTATATTCTCAATCTATCTGGAGATACTAAATCGACGACATTTGCAAGATTTTCAACATTTATTATAATTTTGTTAGTTACTTTTTAATTTGCATTTAATTTATAGCTGATTTTTTTAATCGGTATTAAAGTTTCAATTGTAAAAATGATTTGCAAAAGTAAGATTATGATATTTAATCGCAATCTGGCAATAGGGCAGTCAAAATGTTGATTTGCAACTTTTTAATTTTGTACAAGCTATATTTTATAACTTTGAATTATTAAATAAACTTAAAATAACAACTTAACTAAACTGAAAGAGATTTACAACTAAAGTATACAACTAAACTTTACAACTAAATATAGCATTTTGAACATACCTGTCAAGTGTGTATCAGAACCTACCACCCAAATTGGATGTATTGGATTTTTATAAAATGAACCTACTGTACAATATCTATGGTATTCCATAATGGTAATAAATCCAACTTCGCTTTGCTTCTCTATACCTTTCAATTCTGAAAAATTGAATGAAAGTGAGTAAAAACAATATCAGAATAGATATTAATAATTACTTAGACCAGCAACATCTTGATAATGATCCCAAATGTACGTTGTTGCTCGTCCAGTTATCACTAAATTAATTAAGGACTGACTACCATAACCATAGGTCTCATCAATCCATGGTTCCTGTGAATCTCCACATTCTGACCGAACCTGTTGTAAACCCTAAAATGAATAACCAGCTTGCATATATATAACAGTTGTTTTTTAAGTTTTAGATTATACTGGCTTCTATTTGATGGAAATTCATTATAAATGTTTAATACAAAACTTTTTTGTCTAAATTTCCACATTGTTATTACTATTTGACGCGTTTCGCTAACACAGTAGCTTCTTCAGAACTATTGTCGATGTTAAAATGGGTATAAATACAAAAAGTTTCTACAATAAAGAATATATTTTTAAGAAATCCATACAGATGATATTTATTGTCAGTACAAATTCAGTAAAGGAGGTTTGTGCAGGTATATTTAGTCATTCAGTCTATTTGGATTTTCACATCTCTCATACACTTTACTTCTAAACTCTCCAGATGGTTTAGTGTTTTGCTTTTGTTTTGTGCATGTAGTATCTTAAAATCACTGTTAAAACAATGGTTCTCATTGTTCATTGAGAAAACTTCTTTCAAGTTCTTTTTTTTGTGTAGACAAAGATCTACCTGTTTGTCCTATATACTTTTTTGAACATGACTCACAATATAGTTGATATACCCTTGCTTTATCTTTTTTGTCTGTTTTTGCTTTGCAATTTTTGATAAATTTTCCAGGACTGTTACTTATTTTAAAGGCTACGTTTGCATTGTTTTTATATAGAATCTTTCAATCTTATCTAATGGTTCACTAAAATATGTGATTAATTTGAATAAATGGTCTTTTTCATTATTTTCTGGATATATTTCAGAGACAGCCTTTATATGGAATTTTTATTTTAGAATGTTATCTATTATACTCTCTGAATAAGAATTGTTTAGCGCTATTTGTTTGAAGCTATTTAGTTCTTTATTAAAGTCTGCATCTGCTAAAGGAATATTAGTCAGCCTGTGTATAAGGCTATGATAAGCTGCTAATTTATGTTGTTCTGGATGATTTGTAATGTATCTGATAGGGTTTTCGAAATATCTTGAAACTATGTTTGTTTGAGATCTGTAAAATAGTTAAATCCAGGAAGTTTAAACTTGTTTTCTTCTAATTCAACTGCACTCCTTAAAAAAATATATGTATTTAGTTCTTTAATAAAATCTGCATCTAATAAAGGAATGTTGGTTAGTCTGTATATTGTATATAAGGCTATGATAAGCTGCAAATTTATGTTAGGGGTGTAATTAATTGTAATGTATCTGAGAGGATTTTCGAAATATCTTGAAACTATGTTTGTTTGAGATCTGTGAAATAGTTAAATCCACGAAGTTTAAACTTGTTTTCTTCTAATTCAATTGCACTCCTTAAAAAATATATATTTTATTGTAGAAACTTTTTGTATTTATTCATATTTTAACATCGAAAATAGTCAATTCTGAAGAAGCTAGAGTTAGGGAAACGCGTCAAACACTAACAATAAAGTGGAATTTTAGACAAAAAAGTATTTTATTAAACATTTTTTTTAATTTATTACTCAAAAATGTTTCGGAAATCAAAAAAAAATCATAAAAAGTTTAAATGTATTTCAGTTTGTCATATACTAGATTCCAGTAACATAAAAAACTTACCCTAGATAATATCACAGAATACAAAAATAATAATACTCCAAAGCGCCCCGTAAGTGAAGTAATATTTTGAAAATAATACTTTGTTACATCTTCTAAAGATGGAAATGATATTAAATCTAAATCTTCATGAAATTTGATTGGATCTAAACTTTGACTATAATCAGAAATGTTTTCATTTCTATCACCTTCTAATTTAGCCTCTGAATCATTTTCATGATTACATAACCGCACAATATAGTATTTTTCTGTACTACATTGGCCTAAAATTTCACACAATGCATTAACAAGAATTTTATTTTGTAATTCTGAAGTAACCTAAAAAACAGTAACAAATTATATACTGCATAGAAAATCAGATTATGTTAACAAGTTACCCTCTCTCTAAAATTTAAATCTCTATATTCTATTAACAAATTCTTTATTATAAAAGCTTGCACTGGAGCAATAATGGCACAAGGCCCCCCTTCAGATTGTTCTAAAGCACTTTTTTCACTTGTACTGAAGTAAAAACCTAGACATAAAAAGTTCATATGAAACATGTATCATATAAACAAAATTAGTACATAAAATTTGGTAATTCACAAGAAATGTTGAAGATTAATTTCACATTAGAATAAACTACAATTTAAAATGGCCAATACTTATTGTATTTAAGTTTATATATAATAAACACAAATAATATAGATTTATATATAAATACATAACTTATAAACATTAATATAGTGAAAAAAGATTTACCTTGCGACCATCGTCTAAATATGTCACGTTTAATTTCGACGCCCCACAAAAGACTTCTAAGTCCTAATAGCTCCTGTTCTACTATAGAAGGCAATGTTTCTGCCATTTTTTGGCAAAAAATGCCACAAATATATAAATCGTAAATATATTTCAATTTGTGTAAACTACTCAACAATATAAAGGTTAGAAGTATATGACATTGACATTTATCCGACGCCATCTATTTGTCCAATAACAGGTTGACCAATGGATATTAGTGAGTACATAATGCGTCATATAAAATTCTGCTATACAAAATAAAACTACCTTCCCCTATATTGAAAAAGCAGGACAATACATATCATTAAACTATATAACAATATATTTAAAACAACTCATTAAACTAACACGCAATATAAGTTTTTAATATCATTAACAGCTTATAGTTTTATTAAATTTTTCTCAATTCTAATTTTCTTTTATGTACATTGTTGTCAAAGGCAACAAATTAAAATTGTTAATCCATTTATTGACTAATGTTTCTAAATGGTTTTTAGATACTAGGCGTTGATCATTTCTGTAATTGTATTGATTCTCTTTGCTTTTAGTTGCTCTAACCACCCAAACTATGAATCAGTGAATCTAAAACGGTAATAGATTAGATACACATGATCTAAATACTTAAAATAAAAGCTCTAAGGTAACATAAAATAATATAGTGAATAAAGCTGCTCTGCCCAACTTTACGATATATTTATTATACATGCCATATTTCCATTCTAATAAATGCGTGTTAAAGAGAGATTGATAAATAGTATACAATTATTATACATATATTACATAAAATTGAAATAGAATGAATTTAACTTTAAAATGTATAATTTATGTACAAAGCATTTTAATTAATTCTACTGGGACTATATCCCGGGTTCTAAATTTGTAATTGTTTGGGAACCGCTGTATTTCAATGTTTCGTGAAAAATCGAGTCGGTTAGGGCTGTTTAAAAACAATTGGAATATTTTTGAATTGTGACTAAGTTATTAATACTATTTGATGGTGCGATTCGTTCTATTTAATAGAATTATTAAACAAACGACTTTTAAGCATTCAATATTACAAGGTCCTTTAACATTTCATGGAAAGTAGGTTGGGTAAGGTTATGTTTATTATGAAGTGTCAAAACTGATTTTTTTCATAACAAATTTGTCGAAATGAAGCCTATCGATTTAAATATGTGCGTCGTAAACATCCTGTATATCGATTTAATACGGTCAATATCACGTTTGTTTATAAAGTTTTGACCAAAGTATCATGTGTAAACTTTTTAGTACCGCTGCTGGTTAGGTGCTATCTGAACATCGACAAAGTGGGTTTATTAATTTTGGGAATATACTGAATCGTGTTGTTAAGTTAATCATCACAGATTTTGTGTTAAATACTGTTTGTTTAGTTCGGCGTACTATATAAACTTGAAGTTTTGGTTTTGATAATACGACAATACTTCGGTGTATAGAAAAACCATTCTAATAGTAATAAGTGACAACAAAAATGGCCGCCGACAGCCGGAAAACGCGAAAAAGTAATTTTTCATCGGACGAAATAAGCGTCTTAATATCAACTGTTATGCACAATTATGATATTTTGTATGGTGAAACATCTAAAAGTTTCTATCATAAAGAAGCCAGAAATCAAGTTTGGAACATTGTACTCGAGGAAGTTAATAAAGTTTCGTTAGATAGACGTACGCTTGCAGAGGTTAAAAATAAATGGAAAAAGTGCCAATACAGAGTCAGAAACTCTGATACAGTAGACAGTAATACCTCTATCACGGACTTTGACGAATTAGGTATGTTTTGGTCTAAATACTATTGTGATTTCTTTTTTTTTTATTAGCTCGTTTGAGAACCGCTGAACTGAGTGATTGTATACAATTTTTTAAGCGGCAAATTTAAAAGATTTCCATTATTTTTAGAAAAAGCCGAACAGAAAAAGGTTAATGTAGGTTATGATTTAACAATAGTAAACATCGTTATCTCTAACAAAGGAATAAGATAAAGGGTTGTCCAATAAGTGTGTCAGGATTTTAGAATGATGTACAATCATAACCACAAGTGATGATCCAGTAATTTTTATTTTTGTTTTTGAAGAAACATGTCGTTTTGATGTATAATAATGTGTCGTTCAAATGCCCCCTCGGCTTTGTCAGGTGGAATGCATTCAGGACACTCAATTTTCGATTACTCTTTCACACATATCCCGTGATATATTTTCAATGGTGGCCTGACTGTTATGTTTTAAAAATAATGTCGTTCAAATGTGATAGGATCTTATTTGTATTAAAAACGTTGATGGAAATCGTGTTGCTATTAATGGTGAATGCTATAGAAATATGCTTACAGAATATATTTGATCTGAACTGATTGTGGATAAAAACAATGCTTTCTTTCAACAAGACGGTGCGACTTCATACTTCTCGCCAGACAATGAATTTATTGCAAAAAAGGTTCTTGAACTTTATTTCGCGAAATAGTAATGCCAAGTGGTCACCGAGATCACACAGTCTCACATTCTTGGATTATTTTTTTGTGGGGTTTTGATATTTCTCTGATTTGAATATAGCATTATGTGTGAGAGTAGTCGAAAATTGGGTCTCCAGAATTCATTGCACTATACGCAGTTGAGGGGGACATTTAAACGACATTTTTCAAACATAATGATATTTGTTTAAAGATAAAATAAAAATCAAAGAGCAGATTACCATTGTCTCATTTTAATGTTCTGATTGGATAACCATTTATATGTAATGTAATTTTAAAATTGAATTGTTCTACACTACAGTGGAAGATTTAAAGCTGGGTTTCCACATGCAAAGATTAGTGGCGCCTGTCGACTGGCGCTAGTTTTTTTACATGTGGAAACGTGTTAAATCAACTGGCGCCAGTTTAGTTACGCCACTAATCAATACGCCAGTAAAGCTAAATCCTGGTCTACTTTTTGACGCTAGTGTGTTTGTCAAAAAGTGTTGCGTCAAAAATATCGACCCCAATAAAGAAGTTTCCTAATCAGTTAATTACACAGGTCATCAACATAAACTTTTTTGAGGTAACACTGATGAGAATAGGTGTATATAAAGTATTTTGTAGTTTCTAATCTGAAAATAATAAGCTAATTATTGTAACATGTACAGTTTTTTTGTTACAGGGGGTCGGTGGTGGGGAAAAAAAAAGGAGGCGACATATTTAATATAAACATGTAAAACATGTTAAAACTATGCAAAAACATTATGAGCAGTATGTGAATAAAAAATATATATTACATGAGATGTCATACAGCAACAAAAACTTTCCCTTTTTCCTCTTGTGTTCTGTAGCATCATTTCTTTTTAAAATCCAGCAGTAGTCGCCCAATATGGATTGGGCGTCACTTACTGCACCCAAAGTTTCCAGAAAAAAATCGAATGGGAGTGTAAAAAATGCATTTTTAAGGACATGCAACACCCTAGTATTTCATAGGCTTTCAAGAGTTCATCTTTGAGGTTTTTATAGTTTTCATTTTTCTTGTTGCCAAGAAATCCTTTCACTACACTTACAAAACACTTCCAAGCTGCCAATTCCTTTATATTTAATTTTTCTTGAAAACAGCAATCACCTAGAAGCTTCCTTATTTGAGGTCCAATAAGTATGCCTTATTTTAGATTTGCATCACTTAATAGATGAAATATTTCTTTTAGGTACTTGACGCCATTGCATTCTTTATCCATGGCTTTGACAAAGTTTTTCGTTAGTTCAAGCTTAATATAGAGAGGCGGAAGAAGCACCTTTTCCGAGTTACTGAATTTTGTTCCTTTGCTTTTTTGAAATCCCTTTCTTAGGTATACAAAAGTAGCAATCACTTACATTATTAGTAGGTTCTCTCCACACCATAGGAACAGCAAACGGCCAATATTTTTTCTTGCGATGCATCCGTTGCATGTGAAAACTTACACAGCAAACATGAGGAGCTCATCATTTCATCCTGATAATTCAATGATCCCATGATATAAAAGAGAAATACATACTTGAAAATGGGAAGTGGTAGAAAATGTTATGATTACCTAAATGAAACGAAAAAAGAACATTGTCATCAATGTTACAAAAATCATATTGACCTGTGTTATTAATTTTTTAGAGGCCTATGAACAGTATCCATATTTATGGAATAATAAAATAGTGTATTATAAAGATAATAATAAAAAATGAAGCTTTAAGAGCAAATGTAGAAATCAATTTTGATTCAGTCCAAAATGTTGATATAAATGCTGCCAAGGCCAGAATACGTAGTATTCGGAATTCTTACCAGGTAATAGTTCTTTTTTTTAAAGAGATGGCGCTGAAAATAAGGCTCGCTTCACAGTATAATTTCGTATGTCATTTTGTTGCTACGACAGTATCTTCCAAAACGCCTTTAATGTTTAAACGATTTCAAGTTAGTTATATTTTTTCGTGTGATAAACATGTCGAGTTTCTAGTCAAATAAAGACCAAAAAAAAAATCGCGAGTGAAAGTCGTCGTATAATTGTGGAAACTTGCGGTGTCCCAACACAAAACATTTGTGGGCGTTGCTTTAGACGATTCAAATGTAGTGATTTCGACTTAAAGGACAAAAAACGCCCAAGTTAACCGAAAAAATGTAAACATGCCGAATTGCAAGCATTGTTGGAGAAAGACGATATGCAAACTGCACAACAAATGGCAGAGAGGTTAAATGTTGGTCGCCGATCCATTTATGATCGTCTGCATGCCATAGGAAAGATCCAAAAGGCAGGACAGTGGGTACCACACCAGCTGAACCGCATGATTGAATCGCTTTGAAAAGAAGGCAATAATGTGCATTTGGTGGGATCAGAAGAGTTGTGTGCCACGAGCTTCTGAAACTAAGTAAAACAGTTAATACTATTCGCTACCGTCAACAAATGATCAATTTGAACATTGATGGGAAAGCGTCCAGAATTGGCTACAAGTCAGGGAAAAGTGATTTTGCAGATCACACACAGCGAAAGCGATAAAAGACACCATTTTTGTACTTGGCTGGGAATCCTTACCCCACCCGCCGTACTCACCAGACTTGGCCCCTTCCGACTACCATTTGTTTTCATCGATGTCTCACGTACTTTGAAACACTTCAACAATTACGGATATGTCGAAAAAATGGCTTGATTACTGGACAACCTCAAAAGAAGTACGGTTTTTCTGAGAGGGCAACCACAATTTGCCAGAGAGATGGAGAAATTGTGCAACTAGCGATGGCGCATTCTCTGAATAAGCCATTTTCTCCCAAATTAAACGTGTTTTTTTTTTAAGAAAAAAATTAAGAATTATTAACCGCCACACCTGGTATACCCTTGAGCACAACAGAGTATAGAGTAGAGCATAGACGAGGAGCATAAAAGTAAAGCAACAAATCTCAGTGT
This sequence comes from Cosmopolites sordidus, assembly GCA_031761425.1. NCBI lineage: Eukaryota > Metazoa > Arthropoda > Insecta > Coleoptera > Curculionidae > Cosmopolites > Cosmopolites sordidus. Next base: position 956,876 of record JARFXV010000837.1, read on the forward strand.
ACTTGTAATTTGAGTCGACCTGGAATGGCGTCGCTCATATGGGTGTCGGATCTTTGTATTTTGTTCGATATGCGATGTAACAAAAAGTTAAACTATTCTGTTATCCATTATGGTTCAAATATGCGCTCTGATCTTAATTAGCCAATTCTTAAATGAAACTATTTGAAGCTATAGAAGTAGTTCTATGTGAAACCAAATTCCGAACCCAATATTTATGTTTTTGTTGTTTTCTTGTCATTATTGCCTGTAATTCTCCATTCAACAGTAACAGTAAAGTAATTTGAACAGTAACGTAAATACAAGCGGAAAGAATTAGTTGATGTTATTTTTATAACTGAGCTGGTACATAAAATTTTATTTACAAATGTGGAAACGACTACTGGTGCAAATACTTGTTGTGCTAGTAAACTGGCGTAACATTGGCGCAATTAATTTTTGCATGTGGAAACCCAACTAGAAGCTGGATCGTACTGCTTAAAGATGGGTTTCCACATGCAAAAATAGTGGCGTCAATCGACTGACGCTGGTTTATTTTACATGTGGAAACGTGTTAAATCGCCTGGCGCCAGTTTAGATGCGCCAGTAAAGTTAAATCTTGGTCTACTTTTTGACGCCAGTTATAGTATTTGTTAACAAAAACAAGTATGTTTGTCAAAAACGAAGAATTACAGTTGATGTCATTTTTATAACTGAGCCAATACATAAGATTGAAGTTATGTGGAAACGACTATTGGCGCGTAGCATTGGCGCCACTAATCTTTGCATATGGAAACCCGGGTTTATAGAACAGATACACAGAGTGACAAAATAAGGAAAGGCGGAAATAAAATATATTGTTTTACTGTTTCTCTTGACTTAATTCGAGGCTTCAACATGTTTTGGTAGACGGGTTGGTGCAAGGTTAATCATATTGAACTATTGAATAAATTCTTGAGAATTATACATCTGTAATGTTCCTTCAATGGCATGTTAAACACATTTTATAAATAAAGAAGGCATAAAGTATGCCAAAACACTGAGTAATCAATCGAAGAGATATGCCAAACAACTGATATTCAATATACAGTTAGCCAAATCAGTAAAAGTTTCATTTGCTATTAATCTAAACCTTTAATTCTCCAAAGACTGCAATCTAGTTGTAATCTATAGGGGAGCATTCACAGGATACTCCCTCACATTTCCTTTCACCAATTTTACACCATTTACTTATGGTCTAATTTATACAAATTGTAAAATATTCTGAAACAACATTCAGAAAGCAACACAAAATCAACATAATTTTACCCAACATTGTAATAAAATATTGAATGCCTTAAAGAGATTCTCTAAATGACTTATACTATATTTAGTATCTAATATAGGTATAATTTTGAAGTGAGCACCGAATTTATTTTTCAAAGATGAAAACTAAAAAGCATAGAACTCGTAACGTGCCAAATCCAGTGGCTAGGGCAATTTCCCAGAATGAACCTTCATTTAAGAAAGCTGTCATTTCTTATGCTGAAAAAACTAGTAATACTGCTGCGATGAAGCATTATGGTGTTACTGAAACGAACATTAAAAGATGGAGGAAAGTGACACCACAGTATATTGAGAAGTCACAACCTACTGTAAGGAGATCCAAAAGAAACACATCACATTCCACAACTCAATCAGTTGATGGATCAGGTAGCAATGAACCTGTACAAGAGATTAAGAAAGAAGGTGTTAAGCCAGACAATGATTTAGGTATTAAAATATTATAGTTCAGATTGATAGCTAAATACTTCATAGAAATTGATAGCTAAATACTTCATAGACAATAATTAAGTCATAACACAACAATAAAGTTTACTACAATGTTTAAAACGGTCATTAATTAACAATTTACATTCTTCTTGCATAGTTTTGGTATCATAAATCTCTTCTAACTATACCACAAGATTTGTACAGTTATTCAGGATGCAAGGAAAAATAATTTCGTTAATTTAACAAACGATTCTTAACATTTTTTGAATAAACAGTTTTGTTAAAATGTGTCCAAAAAAATTTCCGCGAAAAACAGGTCAGAACTTAATTTTAATTTTCTTAGCAACAGCAACGTATCGTGTTTCTTTCGTTCCACCTGAGTTAATTTTTTTGTTGCATTGGCCTCTTAAGATATGACGATTTGAATGAAAATAAAATGTAATATTTTAATAACCATTTATTCCACAAGTTTCAACATAATTTCTGGTTTGTTTTGTTACAAAAAAAAGGAAATCTTATACACTATTGTCGTTTAATGTCAAAGTTGAAATTACTAGCACTAATTTTTAACGACCATAACACGTTTGATTTATTGTTTAATTGTTTTATTAAATTAACGATCCCATTACTAGTGAAAGAAGCTTCGTCGGTCGATAAAATATAAACCATTCGCAATATTTGTACCTTTTTTAGTATTCTATGTCTATGTACAATCCGATGAAAAAACTCCAACTTGACGCCCACCACTTCGAGTACTTCTGGCAGAAAGAATCCTTTGATATAAAATTTATTCTTCATTTTGAAACCACAGTACCTGAATCCTAAGGTTTTTGAAAAACTTGGACAAATATTTGCCGATCTTCCTTGGACACTTGGACTTAGACAAATATTTGCCTAACCTACACTGAAATAATTTTTGTCGCAATGTTGAAATAACTTTGTTTGCCACGTTGCCGCATCTATATTGGCTGGTGCATGACGCGATTCTTAATTCAAAAAAAAAATGTTTTAAGAATGTTCATTAGTTTATTTGTATTTTATTCGTTAAATAATATTTGCCAAATGTACTTTCATACATATTTGCTTAAACTGTTATTTCTTATCTTAGCTTTTCGATTAGTGATTTAGTAACTTTGCGTTTTTTTTTCCGTGAGAACCCTTACGTTTTTAACCCTTGTAAGGATTTTTTTTCTCTGTAAAATTATTTGAAAATCGTTGATTAAATTTGCGAAAGTACTGTCCCTTACATCCTGTATAGTTTTTGAATACTTTGTCTTACCCGATCTTTCTAAATGTTGTTGAATTAAAAATACGACATATCACTTTTCAAAATAAGAAGTAATCAGTAATTAAATGTGGTGAATAAAGAAGATGGTAGATCAGAAACATTTTTTCCTTTACTAAAGACTGAAACATGGTTGTTTTGTGAATGTAATGTTGCAAAAGAAACCAATTATCAGACACATACTTTATATTCACAGTTAAATCTTAAACTGGAATTTATGATACACTTACGTCATTTATTTATTCAGTCATTTAGAAAGCCTTGCTAAGTATGTTTAAAAGAATGGCTTCAACAAAAGTATTCAGAAACTGTGCCTGTGCCAGTCAGAGTTTACCCTTATGTCAATATTTCAAAAGGGTTTTCATTATTAATTATTTTATACATACATAGGAATTGCAGGACCTTGAAGGCAGTGTTGGTTTTTATTAATTTTTGGTGAAGCATAAGTACTATAGCAAGGAGTAAATGCTCAAAATTTGCTAGTCAAATATGAAGTAGATATCGTGTAACATCCGATTGTCTGATATAAAGAAAACCCACGAAATTGTTTTTCTCGTTTTGTTTTTATGACCCCAAAATATTTGCTGTTTAGTTTTAAGCAGGTTGGAATGGGTAAAAGTAGTAGTATTATACCAAATTTATAGCCAATTGAGTGAATTTGAAGGAAGTCGAATTTGTCGGTCTAAGAGAGAGAGGTTTGTTTTATTTCTATACTAACCAGCTATGCTAACAGAAAATAGATTAATATGATAATAATTTGTGGCTGATAGGTGGTTAGGAGAACAATTATGGATGTTCAAATTGTTTGGCTGCTACATTATTAGCCCCATCTGGTGATACGTCTAACCAATGAATATCAACGTTAAGGATTACGCTGGCGTAATCAACAACAACATTGAAACATAAAATGATATCAAGCCATCCTCAGTTATTCAGTTATGAATTTTGCTCGACTGGACTTGATGGCCAAGGAAGAATAAGACAACAAGGTGAAAAATTAAGACAACAGTAGATATGGTATTGGGTGCTATTGCGTCTAGTCTTAATTATAGGCAACATAATAGCATGATGTTGTCTTCAAGAAGTAGTGGAGGTATATGTTCCTTTCCTACCTTAACCACCAGTAGATTCAATATTTGAACAAGATAATACAGAACACAGAATTTCTTTAAATGGATGTAAAGAGGCTCATGTAAATCTGATAGATACCCTATGACATGTAGTACAGGTAGCTTGAAATTCAATACCTAGAAAAGAAATAAAACACCTAATTCAGTCAGTGTTGATAACCACGGTATACAAACACGTTATTAATAAAATCAAAAATTAAAAACTTGGAAAATCCTAGATATTCTGTTTCCAAATTTTAATCATTTACTTTCTGCTATACCAGAGAAATCAATAAAATCAACACCCCTTTCTGGGTTATGTCAATTAATATATTAGCTTGAAGTACAAGTTTTTAAAAACTAGTGCAAAAAGGAATTAACAAAATATATTGTATTTATTGCTGGGAATATTTTAAATCAGCATTGTCACTCAACCACATGTTGATTAAATAAGAAACCATTTAATATTTCAAAAATATTTAGTAACTTATTAAACGATGTTATTCCTCATATTTATTAGTTCTATTAACAATATACAAGTTAGCCAAGAAATCAGCTGCTCCAGTTGAAAAAAAAAGTATTATACATGTATCATATCATTCTTTAGTATAGTATCTCTTGGAAAATTATGTGATTTCTCAATTTACATGTTATATTTGAATTTTAGATTCAATGCCACTGCAGCAAAGACTGTCACAAAACACTTCTCATAGTGCAGCTAACAGTTCTGCAGAAGTAGAATCATCACAAAATGAACCTGTTTTACAAAGTCAACCTATATCACCAACAAAATTAAAGGTCAATTTACAGAGAAGAGAACAACATGTATTCAATAAATAATGTATTATTTATTTCAGGTTACAAGACAAGGGGCTAAACCACAAATCCATTATGCCAAAACTTCTACACCCTCTCCACCAATTGATAAAGTTTGTCTTAAGTGGGATAATCATCATTCAAATATGCAGTCAGCATTTCCCAGTCTGTTACTAAAAGAACAATATGTTGATGCTACATTAGTGTCAGAAGGAAAAACACTGAAATGTCACAGAGTAAGTGAAATCAATTATAAATAGATCATCTAAAAGATCGAACTTTTATTATCGGAAGTATAAACACAATACACAATGTAAAAATACATTCTGGTGGTGCTACAGCCCGTCAGTGAGCCTTAATCTCCTTCAACCTTCGCCTCAAACAGGATCGATCTCCAGCAGCCCCTTGCCACTTTTTGATGTACAGTAGTTTTTCAACATCTTACATTGCCCTGCCATCTTGTCATTGGTCAACCTCTTTTTCTGTTCCCCCTATACCACAATCTGTTTTTCTTTATCATGTTCTATTTACATCTATGTATGGTTTGCTGATGACTTTGTTCAATACTATGTTAAACAGAACTGGTGCCAGTCCATCCCCCTGACGCAAACCTTCTGCAATCTCAAATTTTACCGTGGCGTGTTGGATTTTTACTACTGCCTTGGAATTAAATATCCTCATCCGGATTAATCCAATGGGCTTAATTGGTATTCCCATTTCCTCCATACCCTCCTAGCCACTGGTACTATTTGTACTCGATCGTAAGCCGGCCGGAAATCTATGAACATCTGAAATAATACAACAAATTCAGTTGTTCTCTCCGTTATTTGACGGCATGTGAACAATTGATCTATTGTTGAGTGTCGCCTTCTAAACTCTGCCTGATATTTATCCATATCTTTTTCGATATACTGTGGTGGCCAGAGAAATAGAGCCGTTATAATAAAAGACACTGTTTGTCAAATAAAGTTGCAATACCATACATAATGAGTTCAATAACTATATAACATAATATATAACAAAAAAGGGAAAACACAATATCAAACTTAGTTTAAAAAAAATATTATAGACATAATATTTAACAAAAATTTAGAAAAAAAGCACATAAAATTGTGGTCATAAAAATAGAGCCACCAAAAATCAAGCAAAATACATACTAACAGTTAACAATAGTACCAAATAGCACATATACATTTTATAACATTAAATACTTAGTTTTGTGACCTTTGTGCTTTATTATTTCGGCGCATCTTTTGGGCATAGAGTCTACAACTCTTTGACTCATTTCTAATAGTATTCCCATTCTTTATTAATCACCTCCCAAAGTTTAAGCTTGTTTCTTGTTTTATGTTTACCCAGGGCATTCTTGAGGTAAGTTCACAAGTTCTCAGTGGGCTTGAGGTCCGCCGATTGGGAAGGCCACGGCAGTAAATCCACTTTATTGTCACTAAGAAATTGGTTTGTTTTTAAAGCAGTATGTTTCGGATCATTATCGTGTTAATATTTTCATACCAGCGGTATATTTTCTTCTGCAAAAGGCAACATGACTCCTTGAAGAATGTGGATATTATCATTTTTGTCCATTTTTTTTAATCCAGGAAATTGGCCCTACACTACAATATCATGAAAAAGCTTCCCATAGCTTTATATTGCCGCTTTCATGCTTTACAGTTTTAATAGTATGTTTTGGCAATAATTCTTGGTTGGGTGCCATCAGAACCTATTGAATTTATTTTTGTTTCATCGCTCCATAAAATATTGCAACATTTCTTGATCCCCTGTTCACCATACCAATTTAACTAATCTTGGGCAAACTTTAAGCGTTGTTTTACGTTCTTGGCGGATAACAGGGACTTTTCTGGCTGCTCTACTGTGCAAGTTACTTGCCTGAAACCTCCTTCGAATTGAACTTATATCTAACCCCCCTTCACTTTTAATTTCGATAGGCGATTTAAATGTGTCGTTTTTTTGAAATCCGGACAATTTAACTATACACATGAGGTGTCGTTTTTCTTCTGGTTCCACGGTTTTCATGAACCGGTTGTCTTTTTAGAGCATTTTCCACCATTTTTTTGAACGACCAACGATTTATGCAATTTCCCTTAGTGCTTTTGCTTCTTTCCGCAATATTAAAATCTCCACTCATTTAACAGCTGTACAATGGAAGCTACGACCCATTTCTAACAAAATTATTATTCGGCCAAGTTTGTTTTCATTATTATTTTAGTATTTTTTTAATTTAAATTCTTGGAATAAAAAAACGTCGATAAATTAACAGCAAAACGGTAAGAAACAATATTTGTGTTATAAATTTTATGGCTCTATTCTTATGACCACGTTTTTATGTTTTTTTTCTAAATTTTTGTTAAATATTTTGTTCACAGTATCTTTTTAAAACTAAGTTTGATATTATGTTTTCCGTTTTTTGTTATATATTTATATTATACCGCTATTGTACTAATTACGTATGCTATTATAACTTTATTTGTCTTGTGTGGCCAGTGTCTTTATTGTCTTTATTGTATCGGCTCTATTTCTCTGGCCCCACTATATATGGTACTATATTCTACCTTACTATATTTGTTGGAACTATAAAGTAACTATATATATAAGTTGTAGCAATAAAACGTTCAAAACGAATAATGCAAAAAATATCAGATCCTCTGTGTTTCAATCTTGGGAATGATTGTAATTAGCTATTTTTATTGAAATTTTAACTTTGTGAAATACAAAATAGTTATCGAAAATTGATAGTTAATAATCAAAAGCTAAAATACCTTTTCGAACCAAGAATTAACGAATAAAAGTGATAATGTGTATTTATCATAAGTGGGTCGTACTAATAAATTTGATACAACAAATGTTTTAGAATACCCGTTACAGAATACTATCAACAGCCGTTGATAGTATTTTGATCCTTTTGGAGAAACTTGTGTACTATAGTAATTGAGTCATAAAAACTTTTAGTAAAGTTTTATTATATTTATATTGAGCGATAATGTGTATTTATCATAAGTGGGTCGTACTAATAAATTTGATACAACAAATGTTTTAGAATACCCGTTACAGAATACTATCAACAGCCGTTGATAGTATTTTCATCATTTTGGAGAAACTTGTGTACTATAGTAATTGAGTCATAAAAACTTTTAGTAAAGTTTTATTATATTTATATTGAGCTCAAATATTTTTTTGAGCGTAAATTCGGTTGTTCTAGACAATATGTCTGTTTGTTGCTTACTAGATATTTTCCATAATATTAATTTTAGATGATTTTATCAGCATGTAGTCCATATTTTGAAGAAGTTTTAAATGGTATAAGTCCACTTCAACACCCAGTATTATTTATGAGGGACATTGCTTTTTGGGTTTTAAAAGCATTATGTGACTTCATGTATGCAGGCGAAGTACATATATTACAAGAAAATTTAGAGGAGCTTCTTGCAGTCGCAACAGCTCTTAAGGTAAACTGTTTAATAAGATTTAATAGATGTTTAATATTTCATTTATATTTATATAATTAAATAGATTAAAGGTTTGGCTTTGACTAAAGATAGTCAAGAGGATCTTAAACATTCTGAGCCAGTTGAAATAAAACAAGAAATTGATGTTGCACCCACAATGGTTATAAAAAAGGAGGAGGAGAAGCCTGCTCGGGAGGAAAAACAATACAAAGAAGAAGTCAAACACGACCCAAAACAAGAAATTCGGAATAAGAGACGAGAGGATAGAAGAACAAAACATCAAAATCAGATAATTAAGGAAGCTTTGACTGAAGTTCCACCTCCAAAGCTGATGCCCAAATTACCACAGAAAATGGTTCAGAAAGTAGTGCAAAAAATGGTACAAAAGGTTTTACCCAAGGTATGTTTTATATTTTGGCCATATTTAGGCAAAATTGATTTAATATGAACAATAAACTTCTTTTTACACTGTGGAGCTTAAAGATTGTTATGTATATTTAATCCTTATGTTTAGATTTTATTAACAGATATATTTTAAAACAAAACAGCATAAAAGCACTTAGTTTTATCTACTTTTCGTGGATATTTCTTCCATGATAATTTAGCTGATAGCTTCTCTTCCAGCAGTGTTTTTTAATATGATAATATCCAATATAGCCTGTCCAATGGTTCAAGTTGAAGAATATTTTAGTTTTAAGCTTAAAGATTCTATTCTTAGGGTGCACTTAGTCTTAATGTATGTGGACCAGGGCCAATTCATTTGATATCAACTCTGAGCAAGTTGTCCGAAAAGAGAATTAGAACTTTAAAATGATGCACAATGATTAGTGCTCAATGATCAATGAGCGCATGACCAGTGCAATCCGTTAATTTTTATTTTATCTTGAAGAACCCCACAACAAATAATCCAAGGGCTTGCGATCTCACATTGCTCGAACTTTATTTTTTTTATTACTATGTTGTGAAATAATGCGTCCAGACAACTTTTCTTGCAGTAAATTGATTGCTTGGTGAGATATGTGACAAATCTTGAGTTGTTTCAAGATCTCGTTTATATCCACATTTATCAATTTAGACCAGATAGTCTTTTAGCATATTCCTATAGCGTTCACCATTAACAATAATGCGATTTCCAGCATCTTCAAAAAAATAAGGTAAACTCACTCCTTCAGCCCAAAAGCCGCCCAAAACAGTGTCTTTTTGAGGATGAAGGGGTCCTGAATCATTTGAGATTTTCGTCGCCCCAAATTCTGCAGTTATGTTTGCTCTTAAATCCATTATGTTAGAAATGTGCTTCGTCGGAAAAGATTATTTTTTACCCAACGTGGGGAGGTCGCCTTCCAATTACTTTAGTAAAGCCCAATTCGCGATGTTCGTATCTATCCATGGTGAATTGACACAAATATACTGAATACAGCAGTATATGAGTGAGTAACATTTACATTTCAAACAATTTTGTCGCTATTAAGTTTGAAAGTTTAGACACTCTTATTGGAAAACTATAATGAACTAGCTTCAACAAGATATTTTGTAATATTTCCTCATCATACTTTTATACTATCGAATATCTTAATTTGGAATTTTAACCTGTATAATTGATTATATTGCGGGTTAAAAGTAACCTTGAAAATTCTACTTTTTTTTATAAGAAAAGGTGTGAATAAGAGTATGAGTAAATACCTGCAGAATCTGATGAATTTATTTACCAACACTATATATTTTTATAGAAATAGGTCCTGTTATTAACACGAATTGTATTATTGCTGGATGCAAAAGTTCGTCCCGTTTTCGGCGTTAGATGACATTGCAGCCGTAATATCTACTAATACATGTAAAGTTTTGATGTTGTTTGACAGAAGGAATTTGAGTGAGTACTTGGTAGGAGAAAAATTGCGTTTTTGTGTTATATAAAAAGATATGTGCTGTGTATGTTGAGGGTGCCTTTGATGGGTGCCAGAAAGTTTCGACCGATTGGAAAAATTCTTGGAATCAACCAGTCAATAGTGTCAAGATGATTATTAAGTTGGAATGGCCATCAAAGCTATATGTATGGGGGCCGCATTCTCTATTGAAGTGCATCGAAATCGATCAATTTTTAAAGCGGATGGATGGATGGATGGTTGCAGGACAGAAAAATGAATTGTGTATAATAATATTAAACGTATATAGATCATGGTGTAAGCGCTTCAACCAACTCAAAATCCAGTTTACATCTGAAGATTATTTTATGCATTTGGTGGGACTGGTAGGGAATAATTTATTATGAGCTATTACCTGAAAACGAGACATTGCTGGTGGATTAAAGAGAGAAAGGATTATTACGGTGGATTAAACATCGGCCAGAAGCGGCCCAAATTAGCCAACAGTATGTATTTAGTTCGCTTCAAAACAGCTTAGGCGGTAAAACCTTTACTTGCTTGAAAGTCTTGAATTTCTATGAATGCGGGATTATGCAGCTATCGGATAGATGGAAAAATGTATTCGAACAACGATAAATACTAGATTGATTAAATGTATTTTTTGTAAATAATTTTTTTTTTCTTCAATTTTTCCCAAAAAATTGGGACGAACTTTTGCATCAACCGAATAATACCCTAATAACCTAATAACCCTAATAATTTGTGTGCGTGTGCTATTTTGATTTTCATATTAATAACAACATTTAACGCCACATTGTATATTTCTTCAAATTATTTTTAAAATAATTTATGGGTAACTGAATCCATATCCTTTGGTATACTTAGGTTTGTAACTCAAAGTCTGCTATTAAAAATGTTTCAAAGTCATCAACATCCAAAAGTAGTAGAGAAGGATCTAAGAAGAATGAAAAACATAAGCAAGAAAATATTTTACTAAAGGATAAAGATAAGGTAATTTTTGTTAAATTTATTATAGGCATTTTAAGTGGAATTAATTTTTTTTATGAATTTTATCGTATTTTTGAAGGAAAAACCTCTTAAGAAAAATGAACATATTAACGATCCGCTGGATTTACTAGAACCAGTATATGAAGAAATAGCAAAAGAGGAACCACCTTTACCGCCAAAAATTTCAACAAAAAATATAAATCCTGCAAAATTCAAAGAAAACAAGGGCCTACCTCTTAAAAAAGGTATTAAGAAAGTTAAAGAAGAGACGTCACGAAAGAAAGTTAAAAAGAGGCGATATGCTGATTACAATGAAGATCGGGATGAAGTAAGTCTACTGAATTTTTTGATGTACGAGGGTCATTCGAAAAGGTCTCAACTTGACAAAGAAAACATGAGATTTTTCCTTTTTTCAAAAATTTTTCAATGTAGTTAATACCCTCAGTATAATTGCAATTTGTCCAACACTGTAAAATAATCGGTTGCCTCAACTTTAACGACATTATTTGATATCAATCTTCGCTCATTTCCTTGGACTTCGAGAGAGGAAGCAATCAATTGACCGAATCGAATATTATTTCCCGGGCAGACGCGTGACACCTTAAATTACGCCGATTTATCCGGAAGGACAACCGGTGGCACCTGGGTTATCCTGCCGGCTGATAATTGAATGAGTAATTCAAGGGGTAAAAAACTGTATATAAATCAAGTAATGTGAATGACGCAAAACACTAAGCATATTTTGAAATGCTATACAGAAAATCTTATGCATAAACCTAAAACTAGCGTGTAACAAAATTATTTGCATTTTTTATAGCGGCGACAGTTCATAATGCATATTTCTTCAGCTCTTTGGCACAGTTCCTATATTTCGCAAGTGCTGGTTAATGGGAGTATCGAATACTCGTTCTCCTGAAAGTTTCCTAGTACTATTATCTGCAGCCACGCGCTGCTGTTAAACGTAATCAAAAGACAGAATGTGGCTTATCATCAAGATGCATGTCTTCCTCCCGGAACTTTTTGAACCAGAGTTGAGCAGCGCAGATTGATACGGCTCCGTCCCCCTCTACTTCGCAAATCTCACGAACGACATCAGTCGCTTTGAAGCCTTTTTTAAAATAATGTGTTAAGATTGCCTTAATTTAGCACATATTTCGCTCATTTTAACGTTTTCATTAAAAAGCGCACTGAATGTTTCTCAGTAGAATCACTTTAATACTGAAGAAGGAATTTTTATTTGTTGGATCATAGAGTTGAAATTGGTTTACCAGGTATGGTGGTTAATAATTCTTAATTTTTTTGAAAAGACACTGGAAACAAGGATCGATTCACAGTCTAATCTCTCATATCATTTTATTGCTACGACAATACCTTTCAAAACACCATTGATATTTAAACGATTTCAAGTTGTCAATTTTTTTCGTGTGGCAAACATGTTGACTTTCGAGCCAAATAAGGAGCATTTACAGTACATACTGAATTTCTTGTTCAATCAAAAGAAAAACGCTAGTGAAAGCCGTTGTATACTTGTGAAAACTTACGATAACGATGTCTCAACGCAAGACGCTTGTGTCCGTTGGTTTAGACCAAAGGTCTCCAAATTACGGCCTGCAGGTCAAATCCGGTCCGCCAGTATCATCAATCCGGCCCGCGACTAGCACATTTACTCAGCGTATGCTCGTTTAGGACGCGTACTCGGCAACTAGTTTAGAAATTATAGATAATGGCGGGAAAATTAAAACGGTTTTGGCCCTTAAAGCTTACTGGAGTAATCAGTATAGCTCTAAGGCTGGAAAGTTTGGAGACCCCTGGTTTAGACGATTCAAAAATGATGATTTCGACTTGAAAGACTAAGAACTCCCAGACCAACCGAAAAAAATTGAGAATGCCGAATTGCAAGCATTGGTGGAAGAAGAAGATAAGTAAATCCAATAACACGAGGCATAGAGGTTAAATGTTGGTCGCCGAACCATTTGTGATCGTCTACATGCCATAGGAAAAATTCAAAAGGCAGGAAAGTCACAGGACATCAGCTGAACAATAGACAGATGGAAAAGCAAAATTTTGATTTCTTGATATGAAAGAATGACTTTTTTGCATTCGCATTGTGATTGGAGATGAAAAATGGATATATTTCGAGAACCCAAAACGCAGAAAATAATGGATTGACACAGAACAACCATCAACATCGACCGCAAGACCGAATCGTTTTGGAAAGAAGATAATGCTGTGCATTTGGTGGGACTTGAAGGGTGCCGTGTACTATGCGCTTCTAAAACCAGGTGAAACGGTTAATAGAGTTTCCTATCGTCAACAAATGATCAATTTGAACCATGCATTGATCGAAAAGCGATTAGAATGGGCGACAAGACACGTAAAAGTGCTTTTGCAGCACGTCAACGCCGTGACAATGTATACCGCCGTGTACAATGAACTTCGTAAACTACGTAAAAGTACTTTTGCAATACGACAACGCCCCATCACACATAGCAAAAGCGGTCAGAGACACCTTTACTGCACTTGTCTGGGAACTCTTACTCCATCTGCCTTACTCACCAGGTTTGATCCCCTTCCGACTACCACTTGCTTTCATCGATGTCTCACGTACTTTTCATGAAACATTTCAGCTATTACAGAGATGATGTCGAAAAATGGCTTGATGACTGAACCATCTCAAAAAACATAGTTTTTCTGGTAGGACAAATTACCCACAAATTGCCAGAGAGATGGGGAAAATGTGCAGCTAGCGATGGCGCATACTTTGAATAAACCATTTTTACCGTATTTAAGAAAAAAAAATCATTAACCGCAACACCTGGTTAACCTCTGGGGTCTGAAGTATAATCCTTTATTCATAAACAAAGGCAATACTAATAACAAAAAAAACGTAAATACTGTTTTTACACCGTAATAGTATATATGTCAAAAACGTTTTTAGTGGTAAAGAACATAATAATGTTTTAGTCCCCTTCACCTACATTCCAATCCAGAAAAGGCACCAGATCACGACCTAACGTCAAAATACCCAAATTCTTTCATACGTCTTATGAAGATTCGCCTAAAGAAACAACGGATGGTACAATAGTTCGGGTACCACACACGGATCAAAATGATCCGTTGATTGGCGCTGAAATGGAATCAATCAAAGCAGAACCATTCGACTTAGAAGATAGTACCATTGAAGTCGAAGAAAATATCGTTAATTATATTACGCCTGGTAAATCTGTCAGCCCGTCAGTGTTTTCGATCTGTCAATATATGTTTTTTGTTAGATCAAGAACTAACCTCACAAGAATGCGAGGAGATAATAGGAAGTTACGATAGTCCTATTGTCAATATACAGAGAGAGGCAAAAAGAAACATACCAAACTATTTCAAAAAAATATTGGTTTCAGATCCAGTAATTATGGATGTTCACACTGTGACTGAAAGTGAGCAGTCAGACGTCAGGTAGATTTAATATTAGTCCAATGACCTATAAAATTAATATTTTTTATTTCTAGTTTGCTGAATATAACTAATGAAGCTGTTGAAATAATAGATGTAGCAGATATAGCTTCACAACAAAATCAATTAGAAGAATCACTGGATAGAAACAACTGTGATCCGCTAAGTACCCAAGATAAAACAACTTTGATCAAAATAAGCAATGTACAAACTGTAGCTGAAGATGCTAAGAAAGATGAGTTTTTTGAAGCAGTTGAACAAGATATTTCAGAAACAATAGAAGATAATTATTTAGAGGAAAATGAGGAAATTGTAGACAGTATAGAGTCTTTGGATGAACATTCAAACCAATTTGAACATTCTACCAAATCAACTATGAACATAAAAGAAAATGATAGTGAAAATAAACAAGAACAAATGGGGAATAGTTCATCTGAAATGAATTTTAAAATAGAAAGTGTCGTCAGTCAAAGCCAAGAATTAATAGAAATAATTCCGATGGAGGAATCAATGACAACAATCTATAGAAGTAAAGTTGAAACTGGAAAAGTTTGTGTAGAGAATGAGCAGCTAAATGATAGTGAAAGCCCTGAATCTGTAAGTAACACCTTCTTAGAAAATGTTAAAGAAAAATCGCGAAATAACGACTTTAAGGCAATTGATGATGAAAATATAGATTTACTCCAAAGTACTACTGAACTATTTAAAAATAACTTAGAAAAAGACAATATTAAGACAGAAGAACATAATCTTCAAAAAAGTATTCCTTTAAATAACGAAATTGGTGAAGTACCAACCAAACTGGAAGAAACTGAAGTTATCTCAGAAAAGGAGGTAAATCTTGAAAGCGAACATATTAATACAAATGATGAAAAATTAAACAATGCTGATGAGAAAATGACTGATGATTACAATCAAGAAATTGATGATCAATCAACACCTTTAATAGTTATCAAAGAAAGTACAAATAATTTGATGGATTTTAAAGATAATGAAAACAGTGAAATTTCCCAACCAGATAGTTTGTCCCAAGAATCATTTAATAAAGATGATACCAAACAAACTATATCTGAAAATATTGAAGCTGAACTTGTTGAATGTCTAGCATCAACTTCTGAACTTGCATCTAAAAAACCTGTGGAAAGTTTATTCAAAATAAGTGACGCAACTAATGCAATGCCTTGTGATTTCTCACAAGACACTGAATTAAATAACCTTGTTTCAAAAAATCGCCCTGCAAATATTTTAGAGGATAAATTTGAAACAAATTTTCCAATAACGGATTTAAAAGATTCAAACAAAACTGAAGAGGATAATATAAGTGGTAGTTCAGTAAAAGATTGTAAATCAAATGTTGAAAATGTAGATATGCAGAATAAAGAGGAAATTTTGTTATCAGAAAATATTACAGGTATTTCAAAAGAAATAGAAAATAAAACTGAACTGTTGAATAATCAGGATGAGTTGGATGCAAATGCAGCAGACAAAAATACAGAAAATCTGATAACACATCCCATTGTTGCTGAAAGTAGTGATCAGCTTGTTGTTGAACAAGATCTGGCTGGTTTTTCTGCAAGCTCACCATTGCAATCTAATTTTATTGAAGACAATTTATTAGCACATTCACCTCAAACTTCTGATCTTCCTCTACCAATTGATCCAACAGACAACAAACAGCTTGAAGAAAGTTTATTGGATTTAGATGATGATATTATGAAAGATACATCTGATAACCAGGATGGTCAGGGACACACAGAAAAAACTTTAGAGATGATTGTAAATGATTTAAATGAAAGTTTGGGAACATCAAATGATTAATTTTTCTGAGGTAGCTGAAATATACCAACATTTCTATAATTGCGTATATTTCCTTTTAATAAACTAGTACCTACGACAGTGATAATGTGGTTAACCAGGTAGTTTTTGGAAGGGATAATATATCTAGATTGTGACTATTATTACTATAATACAAGAACTGGTTTGTTTTTTTTTTTGCATAAGAAATGTACATCACTATTAAACATCACATTTCTGTTTTATATATTTTATACATGGTATGTCGAAAAAGTAATGGCACTTTTCGAATTAAAAAAAAACAAAAAATTGGTTATTTTAACAAAATTATTTATTTTTATTCATCATTCCACATCAATACACCGCTGGGCATGCTCAACCGATACTAGAATAGATTTTTTATGTCGTTTCTCGGAATCCCCTCGACACGGCTTCTTGTGTAACCCGATCATAAAACGTTCCTTTCATAGCTAGTTTGAATTTCGGCAATAGGAAATGCTCACACATAGATAAATCATGTGAATGCGAAGGATATTGAAGCACACAGGCTTGTTTTTTGGTTCTCATTTAAGGCGTGAGGAGCAAATCAAGCACAGACTTTCTGTTTATTTTAATCCTTTGTCAAAATTTCGTGAATCATGACTTTGGTCGTATTTAATGTCTCCGCTATCAATCTCACACTCGAATTCGCATCGTGGGCCATCATTTGATGCACTTTTTCCACCACCTCATCGCGATTTTTGTTTTGTGGTCGGTCTGACTTTGGGTCGTCTAAAGCATCATGATGGTCCTGGAATAGCTTATACCACTCGAACACTCGTGGACGGGATAAACAATAATGATCATATATGGTCATTTCAAATGTTTTATCAATTCAAATGTTTCTGTAAAAGTTTTACTGAGCTTGAAACAAAATTTAATATTTGCGGTTTGTTCCATCATATTTTTGTGACGAGTTGCCAAAAGATCAGTTTCTATAACTTGACAATCTGTTGATCTATTCTAATGATGGTCTTGTTTTATAGAGGAGATATACAGCTTTCAGTAGTAATAGATGGCGCTGATAGTTTTCTTTAAATTAAAAAAGTCCCGTTAAATTTTTCGACATGCTGTAGTTTTTTTTTAATTTTTCAATAGTGTTTGTGTGATATTTATAATTCACGGTCCTAACTATTAGCTATAATTTATTTTAATACAACTCAACTCATTTTCTACTTTAGTTTTCATTTTTGAATTGAAATTACCAACTTAACTATTGCCATTTTTTTCTTATTTAACAGTGTATTTTAAGTAAGTTACTCTCGTTTACTATTTTTTATTCTGTATATACCATAACAACAAAATATTTTAGTAAAGTTAGGTTTAGAATATCAAAACATGTGTATAGCAGCTTTACTCTGATATCTGATTTTGATATATATATATTTGTTGGGGTAAGTTAAAAACTAGAGAGTAGATTGATCTTATCCATATATAATTTGCTAGTTTTTAAAGCTCTAAGTTATGTGAAACATTTTTTATCGAAACTGATGTTTTTTTAGTTTAATAATTTATTCCTGTGATTTTTTATATAGTTCGTATATATATAATATGTGTACTACTTTAGTTTGGCTTGTAGTTTTTTTTACAAATTTATTTCTTTTATATTTCAGTATCAAAGATGTAAAACAAAAAAAAAAATGTTTAAGTAGAACATTGTTTTATTTAAAAAATGAAGGATGCATGGGTAAAAAATTTTAGAAGGGGACGTTAAACAATCGATCAGACAAATTTTATAGACCGTTAAATAATGGAGGAAACAACAGAATTTGATACTCCTTTAGTCCAGATGTTCATTTATATCTGATCGCGATTTAGAGCATCAAATTGAATCATTAGCATCATGAGGTGATTCCATCAAATTGGGTCATCTTTTGATGATGCAAACATAGTTAGCGAAACGCGTATCGAGATGTTAAAAACAGGGTTTTTTGGTGCCCAGTGGTCAATCTCTTTTTTAGTGTTTCACACTAAAATTGGTTCATGGTGTGTATTATTCTGACACGTAGAAAATACCGTTGCTTTAAAATTGGCTTAAAGATGAAAAGGATAAGTAAGCAATTTATGTGCTATCTGGCAGTGTACAAATAATCTATGGTACAAATGTTGGAATAGTGTATGAAAAATTTATGAAATAAGTTATTTTCTTATTGTTCATATTATGTTTGATTGAGAATCTTCACTAACTTCGTCAAATGGACATTAAATTGGCATATTTATAATGCAATTAGAAATATAGGAAAAAATAAAATATTTCCAATCTGTTTGAAATTTTATTCACATTTCTGTCTATTGTCTACAATCAGACTTTTTTCAACATATGTCTCAATTCTTAATATTATCAACAATGTTTTACTTTAGCATAAAGACATTTTATCTCACCTCAGGGTCAAAAAAAGCATACATAATTTAAATTAAACACTAAAAAATATATTGTAAAATATGTTCAAAATTCTTAAAGAGACGGACCATAAGGCTTGGATAAAATGTTGGTAACAATATTGCATATTTTACTTTTAAGATACAACTTTAAAAGCTTAAAGTACATTCAAGCATTTACATAAATGATAAATTGATTACATTTAGATAATGAGAAATTGATATTGTGAATGGTTTGATAAATTTATAAAATAAAAACTCTTCAATCTCCACAAATAATCATAAAATATTAAAAACTATATCACAAGTCTGTAAAGATCATATCCAAAAATACATCTGTTTATATAATATAATTAAACTAAAAAACACCGCTAAATACAATTCGCTGTCAATAGTTGGAACAGAATCAATTGTGACTAGATTAATAAGTTTACACGAAAGTGTAAAGTAAATTTCTATCATAAAAATGATATACTCCATTTATATGTTTTATAACTTTTCCTTCTAATAGATGGCGTCCATAATTGACTGCTTCTACGCGATCCCTGGCTAAACCAAGGTCGATTAACCAGTCAATAAATTGATTACCAGTGAATACTTCTTTATATATAGTTAAACGCCACCTACAATTTTAAATGTAATATTAATAATTGATAAATACTAATATGTTTGATGAACAAATAAAACAAAAATAGAAACATCAATAAACAATTGATTATATTGTAATGTGTATGCTGTGTAACAAAGAGGTGTAACACTGTTAAAAATCAACCTTTTAAATACAAAAACTGATATGCTTTTGGCTGCTTTACTTCTGTTTATGTAATGACAAAATGTGGAAAAGAAAAAGTTAGTATTAACTATACTATCAAGCTAAGTAGTATCCTTATGCTTCTATTAAAACTGTTGTTCACCGCGTTGTTTCAGGCAATTAACAGAATTTGAAAAAGAAAAGCCTATTCATATGAAAATAGCATTAATTCTTCTATTGGAACCTTTGGTGTGAAACACTAAACTTAAAGAGATTTACCACTAAACACCAAATCACTTCTTTTGAACTTCTCGACGCACGTTTCGCTAACCATGTTAGCATCATCAGGAGATAATTTAATCTGAGAGATTAAATTAATCTCTCACAAATCATCTCCTGATGAATTAATCACCATCATCAGGTGATTTAATCTGAGAGATTAAATCAATCTCTCAGATTAACTTATCTAAGATTAAATCATCTCCTGATGATGCTTACATAGTTAGCGAAACGTGCGTTGAGAAGTTCAAAAAAGTGATTTGGTGTTTAGTGGTAAATCTCTTCAAGTTTAGTGAAAGAAGCATGTTTAAGTTTTCATGAAATAGCTAGACAATTGGGCACTGCTGCTTCAACCATTATGAGAGAACATGGATAATATGGCCTAAAGATTTGAGTTATCAATGAGTATTTTGATTGTCTCTAACGTTATCCAAGTGCATGATGATATCCAAGATGTGCGTGTAGCTATAAGTAGGGCTGTTTCAAAGATGACTGTTGATCGACATTTACTTGTGATGGGATCTAATCCCAATGTACCTCTCAGAGAATAAAAAAAGACGCGTTGTTTACAATGATCTATTGCTTCGTTATGAACTATATTTGCATTAAACTTGAAGAGATTTACCACTAAACACCAAATCACTTTTTTAAACTTCTCGACAAGTGTTTCGTTAACCATGTTAGCATCATTAAGAGATTACTTAATCTCTGAGATTTATTTAATCTTTCAGATTAAATCACCTGATGATGGTGAGAGATTAATTAATCTGGAGATGATTTGTGAGAGATTCATTTAATCTCTCAGATTACCATATTCTTTAAGAGTTAATTGTATGGTAAATTTCTTGAAGGTTAAAAAGAAACAGTTTAGTAAAACTTTTCAAAGACATTAAGGACTTAAGAATGGAGCATAAAGGTGATAGCATACAATAGACGAGAGTGGCGTAAAACTGTATCCACTGTCACTGTACAATCATCAACATGCATAAATTATTATCTTACTAGTGACTTTCCATATCTTGTGTACAGATGGAGGTTGTAAGTCACGAATCGGGCTTTTTAGCCACTGTCGGACTTACACATAAAATCTTGTTAATGTCACATTTGTTCAGAATGAAACTAGGATAATAAAGGATGATCAAGAATGAAAAGAAGCATACACATTAAATTAAATGAAAAATATTACCTTTTATCAGAAGCAATAGCATTCTTGCAACTATTCAAATGATGTGTAACAAATTGATCACATATATGCTTAGTATCCGGGCCTAGTTCATCCCAAGCTGGAAGCGTCAGACTATTGGCACCGTACCATATCTTTCGCCAGAACTTTATGATTGGAAGTACCACTTCCTTAATATCCAAACCAAATATAATAAATACTATAAAACTCTGACCAAAATTTAGAATTGCATCTAGGAAGGACAGTTCAATGTAGATACCGGAAATTTGTTCCATTACTAGCGTCCATATTGATAGTGCCAAACCCTAAAATATTTTAATGTTAATGAGCCATGTAAAAGCCATATCTATACCTTCATCTTACCACAAACATACTGCAAAGTAGAAGAATTAATAATACGGTATGCCGCAAAATTTGCGGATCATGAGATTCTGGTTCTTCTTCAATTGGTTCCAGGTCTTCATCTATAGGTTGTTGATACTGACCAACAACAGCTCTATAAAATTCATAATTATCGTTAATCTTTAATTTCATGACAGCATATAATACTCAAATCAACACTTATTAAGCCTGAGAACAAAAAGCCAACTATAAATGTTCATTCAATTTTCTCTCTTAATACGAGGGTTGCTATTTATGTATTCGGAATAATAAATAAAAACAAATATTTATCATTGAAATTGGTTTTATTGTTTTTCAAAATATTCTCCGTGATGATCAATACACTTTTGCATACGTTTGAAACAATTTTCATAGTACTTTTTCCATTCCAATTGACGTATATCCAAAACATGCATTTAATGAACGCATCAACCGCTTCTTCTGGCGTAGAAAATCATTGACCACGTAGTTTATTTTTCACGAACGGAAACACAAAGAAATCATTAGGTGCCAAATCAGGACTGTACAGCGAATGACCCATCAATTCGATGTTCTGACCGGTCAAATATTGAGTTGTTCGGTCCGATGTGTGAGAGCTCGCGTTTTTATGGTGAAGAATGATCCTGTGTCGCTGGTTGTACCATTCAGAATTGACGTTCTACGATTGTCTAGTTGCACTAGAGCCACATGCTCATTATCGCACAATTGCTTCTTGCGCGAACAACTTTTGTTGGGTTTGGTTTAGTTTATTTTGAAAGACCCATACAGTCTGTTGTTTACTTTCGGGCACATATGCATAGATCCAAGATTCGTCACCTGTGTAGATATTATACATGGCTTTTGACGCACCACGATTGTATTTTTAATTATGCGGAATCCAACGCGCTCAAATCTTTTTCACGGCTAAATGTTCATGTATAATCTTTATGTATGCTTGTCATACTAATGCCCAGGGATGCCTTAATCTCACAATATGTTACATGACGTTCTTACTTTATCAGTTCGGGCACAGTATTGATGTTTTCTGGCACAACAACCGATTTTGGACGACCTTCTTTAAATTCCTCGGTGAGCGAACGACGGCTACGATTGAATTCACTAAATCAGTGTTTTACAGACTGTTGTTGAGATAATCCACGTCGAAAGTCATAGTAAATCGTCGCACGTAAATTCTTAGTTACGAGTTAATTCCATTTTTTTAGTGAGATGAAATTTTCAAGTCACTAAACAACACTAATAGCGTCCGTATGACAATGTTCTGAGTATGTATACAGTCAACAATGTCAAACTTTACGATGTATATATCAGATGGTGCCTAGCAACACCATTGTTGCCAATTCCGAATACATAAATAGCAACCCTCGTACTCTTATATTCCAATTCTTCTATTGGAACCTTCAGTATGAAACACAAAACTGAAAGAGATTTACCACTAAACACCAAATCACCTTTGCTTTTAATTTCTCGACGCCCGTTTCGCTAACCATGTTTAGATTATTCAATCTGATCAGATTGAATCATTTCCTGATCATCATCAAATATTTTCCAAATATCTTTTTTTTTATTTGTAAAATGGCAATTTTACTTGAAAAATAGAAAGTCACACGTTACGAATACTGTCGTAGTTCAAGCTATTCCAACACGTTCAGCTGCACTTCTAATTGCGTATAGTAGATCATAACTTTCAGTAGAAAGAAAGAGGGATATTTAAGTTCATTAATCCCTTGCGATAAGATCTACCAGGTGTGTCGGTAATTCTTTTCCGGTTTTTTCGTTAAAAAAAACACGTTATTTACAATGGATAGTTAAAATGTATTTGTTCAAAGTATTGGCCATTTGATTCTAAACATTTTGCCCATCTCTCAGGAAATTTATGGATGCCATTCCAAATCAACAGTTTCTCCTTTGAGCTAAACCGTTCATTGAGCGATTTTTTAACTTCTTCGAAATCGGCGAAGTGCTGCTCTGCAAGGTGGTAGTCGGAAGGAGCCAGGTTTGGAGAGTATGGCGGGTGCGATAAAACTCCCCATCCAACTGATTTCAACACTTCTTTGATTGGTTTTCCGGTATGAGATGGCGCGTTGTCATGCTGCAAAATCACCTTATCATGTCTTTGAGCATATTGTGGACATTTTTCGATCAATGCACAGTTCAAATTGATCATTTGTTGTCGGTAGCGATCAGTATTAACTGTTTCTCCAGGTTTCAAAAGTTCATAATATACAACATCAACCTGGTCCCACTAGACACAGAGCATGGTCTTGCGACCAAAGCGATTTGGCCTTGCAGTCGATGGGCCGGCTTCGCCAGGTGATAACCTGGCTTTTCCCTTGGGATTTTCGAAATAAATCAATTTTTCATCACCCATTATTCGATGCAGAAGTGACTTCCTTTCATACCTTTGAAGCAGCATTTCACTGACGATTTTTCGATTTTCTAATTGCCTGTCATTCAATTCATGTGGCACCCATCTTCCCATCTTTTGGATCTTTCCCATCGCTTGTAATCGTTCACAAACTGCGACTCGGCTCACATTCAATTTTTCTACCAATTGTTTTTAAGTTTGTGTTGGGTCTTCATCCAATAACTCCTGCAATTCCACATCTTCAAACGTTTTCGGCTTACCAGGACGTTCTTTGTCTTGAACGTTGACATCACCACATTTCACATGCTCTTATGATTGGAGCATGCTCACCGTAAGTCTCTACAAGCAAACAATGACTTTCAGCGGCTTTTTTATTTTAATGAAACAAGAAATGTAATGCATGCCGTCAATGCACGTTTTCAGGGACAAAAATCGACATTTTCAAAAAATTATAAATCTATAACGCTGTTACTTTGGCGTAATGTCAGTAGAATAAAATGACATATGTATCAAATCATAACATTGCATACTTATGGCTAGTGAAATCTGTTACAAAAACCGGAAAATAATTACCGACACACCTGGTAAACTTACTTAAAAGGACATGAAAGTTAAGATCTATAAAACACTCATTCCGCCGGTAGTCACTTATCACTAGATAGATGATGGATATCACTAGATGTTATCATACATAGCGAGACGTAGGCCATCGCAAAGAAAACAGAAGAGATGCAGTATTTGACAAAAACAGTACTCAGAAGAATTTTTCATGCTGTGAATGATAATGGAATTTGAAGGATCAGGAATAATTTTGAACTCAAGCAATTATACAAGGATTTGGATAGAGTGTAACTAGGTGAGGGGCCAGAAAGCCAGGTAGACCACAGGACAGGTGGCAGGACAAAGTAAGAAGAGATACTGCACATCAAAAAAATGGAAAGGGGTTGTTGGGATTGATCCCTGATCATAACGTTCCTTTCATGGTCAGTTTGAGTTTCGGGAACAGGAAATAGTCACTGACAAATCAGGTAAATACGGATGTGTTATAAAACAACATCCGTACACAAACACACAACTTGTTTTTTGCCAAACATTCACGAACAGCGACGGTACTGGAGCACAGATTTTCCGTTTATTTAAATCCTTTGTACAAATTTCGTGAATCATGTCTTTGGTCTTATTTAATTCCCCTGGTTTCCATCTCATAGTAGAATTCGTACCGCAGGCGATCATTTCATGCACTTTTTCCATCAACTCATCGCGATTTTTGTTTTTTGGCCGGCCCGGCTTTGAGCCAATTATTCCAAAGCATCACGACTGTCATGGAATCCCTTATACCACTTATATCCCTTATACCACTTAAAACAAAATTTAATATTAGATCTTGGTTCCATCGTGGTTTTGACACTAGGTGACAAAAGGTACTATAGGGTTAAGCGCTTTAACTTGACAATCCGTTGATCGATTCTAATGATAGCGCTCTCGTTTTATAGAGGAGATATGCAGCTTTCAGATTATATGTTTGTTCGTTGATGGCGCTAGTAGATTTCTTTGAATTTAATAATGAAATAATAAGTTCCGTTATTTTTCCGATCGACTGTGTAGTTGATTAAATATTGCGTAAGAAATAAGTAACTAAATCTTTATTACCTGCAAGATTCCCTTTGAGGTCCATAACATCCAAATTTTGAAGCACATTCCTCAGTAGATGCATCTTCCACGACTCCTGAATCACTATTATTATTTTCTCCAGAAGGTTTCCTTGGAATTAAACTAAAATATATAATTTTAATATATCTATATAATAAAATTTAAAAGAATGGGAAGAAATCATTATTATTACCTAGTCTGATCAGTTATTATGTCCTCAATATCAACCACAGGGCTTACTATTTCCTTGTCTTCACAACAACCTTCTTTTATGGTTGGTAGGCCGCAACATTTTGGCGATTTGGTAACATTTTGTGAACTACTTTCACCAGTTGAGGAGCTTTGGATAGATTCGTATCGAAGTTCTTCTAAAAATAGGAATTAAAGAATGGTAGAAATATTCTGAAACATTTAGAAGAATAATCACCGATATTACGATACTTTTCCACTAAGTACACATTCAACAAATTTTGTTTTTATAAAACATTTTGTGTTTACAAATGAAAACTTCACGGCCGCTTTCACAATTTCTAATTCAGTTATATAATGATAAAAATGTGAGTCAGCATACGATTCTACACTATCTTATAAGAACAAAACTTTTTCGAGCTTTGGCTGTTTCTAAAGTAACGTATTCAATACTCTCCAGGATGCAACAGTCAAGATCTGGCAAAAATGGAATTCCCATTCGAGGGTCGTTCAGTTCTCAGCCTGACAATGAAACACAACACTTGAAATTTTTTCCACATAGTCACACAATTTTATACATTTAGACCAGAAGTTCACAACTTTTTTTGCCCCCTTTACAAAAAAAATCCAACGCCATAATAATAGTTACATGATAGTTAATTATACCAAATATTAAAATACTGTTGCACATTATCTATATCTATTTTATTTGTCTATCTATCTATTAAAAATCACAAAGTCTAAATTAATTAAAAATACCATCAAATGTAGTAAAGAATTATATATTAAAAATTTAAAAATTCACATAAAATCAATAATATAAAAAATTAATGAGATGGTTGAGGCTGGTGGAGTTTTAACAATATGTTAATATCTGGTTCCAATTTCATTAACATCAGCCACAAATCGCCACACTCAGGAATGTGCAGTCTATTCCTTTTCTTAGACAGTAAATTGGCTACTGCACTGAATCCACGCCCTCCAAAATTTTCTATACCATTGCCCACAATCCAAAGTAGAGAGCTAGTATTGATTTTTGAAACCAGAACTCGTGGTATCCCTTTCCGAATTCTACTTTTAGTTTTTCGTTAGTTGTTAGAGTAAATCTAAGGGTTTCCTCTTAGAGTATTCCCTAAGAGAAGTTTGTGATAGAGCATCAAGAACTAAGTAACCAAAAGAAATTTGAGAGTATGAAGACACATTTTGCTTTAAGCGTTAATCAACAAGACTGGAGGTTTTGGAGCAATATCAACTCAGGAATTAATCTTCAAATATTGAATTCAACTCATAATGATTTGATGTGCTTTATAATCCAAGCATCGGTGTTAAATGGTGAGTTAAGCGTTAAACTTGAAGGAAGCGTTAAGCGTGTCGTATTGTTCAAACAATAAATCTCCTCTAGCGCAATTTTTGTAATTGCCTCATATTCAAGAAAATAGTGATTTGAGATGACTACTGTATTAACCAAATTTTACTGCCCTAGATTTCTTCCTCTGGCTATTTTAACTATTTCGCTGCGGAAGCCACATATATGCGACGGATTTTTTTTTACTTGAGGTGTGTAGGTGCCGCCTTTATGCCCAAAGTATATTTGCTGCTGTGGCCGCATATATGTTCGCCTATTTTCAAATATGCGGCCACAACAGCCAAGCGAAAATACGTTGCGCATAAAGGCGACATCCACACACCTCAAGTAAAAAAAAATCTGTTGCTATCCGCAGCGAAAGGGATAAATAGAGGATCTACATACATTCTGTCAAAAAAAGTAGCGGGAATTGATCATTTGAAAAGCCCGCTTAAAGGGATTGTCAAAATTCTTTTTATCGCTAAGTTGGCACAACTGTCCTCTATACTGGCGCGGAGTTTGAACGTCATTTGTCATTTAGTTTATTTACATTGCTCGATTTTGTCAGTTCATCTCAAGTGTGTTTTGCGATTTTTACAATGGATAAAAACATCGAACAAAAGATTTGTTTTAAATTTTGCATTGCAAATAGAATTTCGTGTGCCGAGTCGCTGAAAATATTGCAGAAGTCTTACGGTGAATCGACTTTAACAAAAATATCTGCATATTAGTGGCAAAGTGCATTCAAAAGCGTTCGAGATGTGATGGAAGATTTGCCTCGCTCTGGTCCGCAATCAGCGTATTTAACTGAAGTTAATATCGCTAAAGTGAAGGAAATGGTGACTGAACATAGTCATTTAAGTTTGAGAGAGATAGCAGCTGATCTTTCTGTGTATCATGAATCAATTCGTACCAATTTAAGCGATTGTTTGGGCATGAAACGCGTTGCCGCTCGACTAGTGCCAAAAGACCTGAATTTTCTTCAGAAATTCAATCGCGTAAAGGTCGCTGAAGACATGCTACAACGAGTCAATTCCGACCCCACATTCATAAAACGCATTGTAACTGATAATGAGACATGGGTATACGAGTTTGACATGCAAACCAGTCAACAAGGTTCGGAATGGCGCCTTCCAACTGAGCCGAAACCGAAAAAACCACGTCAAAGTCGATCAAAAGTTAAGGTGATGTTGATGGTTTTCTTTGATTATAGCGGTGTTGTGCACACGGAATTCTTGCCAGAAGGTCAGACGGTAAATAAAGAATATTAGCTTAACGTTATGCGATGTTTGAGAGAGCAAATTCGTCGAAAAGGCCAGATTTGTGGAAATAAAACTCTTGGATTTTGCATCACGAGAACGCACTTTGTGAACGAATTTCTGGCCAAAAACTCAACAAACACCATCGAACCACCGTATTCACCTGATATGGCTCCGGCCGACTTATTTTTTTTTTCCAAAACTCCAATTACCACTTCGAGGCCAGGGGCCTACTTTGAAGACAATACAATCAATTTGGATAAATAATAAACATTTTGTGTTTTATTGACCAATTCCCGGCACTTTTTTGACAGAATGTATGTCAATAAGCTTGAAATTATAGAGGCTCCATAGAAGAATATTTGACATGAAATCAGTCTAATATAAATCAAATATGATTACAAATCAGGTTATGTAACAAACCCAGCTTGCACTTGGCGTATTTATTTTTTTCACTTCTCTAAAAAATTATGAAGCAAAGGAATAATTAACTTTGAAAAGGATTGACTTTGATCCGAATTTGAAGTCATCAGTGATGTGTAAATACATGACATGTAACGACGACTCCTTTTCATTAACCACATTTTAAACATGCGTCTAATAAGCTTCGTTAAGCTAGAAAAATTCTCAGGATTAAACTTAAACTATTAAAATTAATACCTGAGAAACATCCACGTTGTTGACAGAATTAGAAAAAACCTAACTCTTACGACAAATATACTACAAATACAATGATGCCACAAGAACATTGAAGCTTTATACTGACCCTCATTTGATTCTACTTGAAACTCAGCTGTAATTTCATTTTGTAAGTCCACATAACAACTAAAACGTCTTCGATATCTTTGGTGAAAGACTAAACAACCTGCAGTAACTGGAAAAATATAAAAATGTTCTTAACAAATTTCTTAACATAAACCAGTATTATTTAACCTACCAATAAAACAAAGAACTAATAGAGACACAGCTATAATAGCTTGTGGTGCACCATATGCAAAATTTGGGTTTCTCTTTTCAAATGGTATTTTTGTTGATGTATCAAGTAGTAATAAAGCTGCGCACAGCAATATAGGTATGCTGAAAAACAAATCAACATAAAAATGATGCAACGCTTTATTAAACAAGGTTTTATACCCCCAACCAACTGATAAAAAATAAGGTTGCAGTTTTAATACAAAACAGAGGCTTCGACATTGTAAAAATAAAAGTGTTATGGATAATATTGCTGTCCATAATCGCGAACTGTATACACCAATGGTAAATAAAGAGAACTGTATATAGTTTCGACTCTTTTCATCTTGATGTATCGCATTCCACAAAATTGCACCCAAACAGCTGATGAACTGATAAATTATAAAGAACAGTTAATATTATCGTAATACTTCAAAATTTCATGAGAAATACTTACATGCGATATAACTAGGCAAGTGGTAATCTTATGAGGTATTTTGGAAATCTTTTTAGTTAAAATAAAAACGACTATTACCCAAAAACATGCCATAATACCAATAATACTGACATCAAATGTAAATTGATCCAATTGCTTGACATATTCTGAAGGATTACAGTTTGTAATTGTGATCATTTTTGCAGATACAAACATCAAAGGGGCACTAAGAAATGTACAAGCAACCATGGCACTAGCGATCTACAAACAATTATTTAATATAAATTAACATTTATCTCTATTTCACTATGAAGTATCATTCTCTACATATTTTAGTATAAATTATAGAGTATAAAATATAGTCATTAAGAAACATAGGGAAGAGTAAAGGTAACCTTTATCCTGGTTTTTAAGTTAGTATGTAGACACTTACTTATTATGAAGGAAATTGTTCCCCGAAACGGGGCATGTATTTTATATTGTTCGGGGCTTGAATGATTTTATTTTCCGCACTTCTGCACTAAGCATTGAAAATTGTATGTTACCCTGATTATTTTTTTGTTAATAACTATTTTTAACAAAAATGGAGTCATGCTTTTTTAAAAAACGTCTATTTTCTTTGGATCACCTTGTATGAAAACACTGAATAAATCTTACATCAATGCAATGAATTGAACAATTGACAGGTGTAGTTAAAATTGATAACAAGTGTATTTAGGTATTAAATATCTGTGGAGTGTAGTATAATCCTTTATTTATAAACAAAAGAAAAAAACGTAAAAACTTATGTTACATCCTAGTATATTCAAAGGCGACTGTAACTGAATTAAACACACTAACTTATTCATTTTAACTTTTGTGGTTAACTAGTATTTCAAAATATATAGAGGCTCATATAGCAAATATTTCCGCTGTTATTCTACTCACCAAATCAACATCCATCATATACTGTGTGGCAAAAACAAAAACTCCAGGAGCTGAAGGAAAAGTTCCATAAAAGAACCCATATGTACTCAGATCTAATGTTTCAGAACTATTCGTTCCCGCATTCAGAAGGTTCACAACTTCTCTTATTATTAAAGGTAAGCCAATTCTACAAATAAATAAAACATTTTATAGATTCGTAGATATTGCAAGTGTGTACCTACAATTTAACCATGATTAAAATTCCAGGAACTACTAAGGTAGCACCAGTCAATTTGTGAATTTTTCCAACCATTCTGAGCCCTAAAAGAAATAGGGCACTGGCTGAAAACGCTGATCCTAAAACCTAGAATATATAAAAACCCTTGTATACATATATTTAATCCCGATCAAAGAAAACCCCGGTCAGAACCCCCTTCAGACTATCAACCCTTGATTTTCTGCCTAACCACATCAACATAGCAAACCTCTCAGAAGGCATCCGGCTTTACCTAGCCTCAAACTGGCGTGACTGAGGGGTAATTCCTTATCAGATTTTACACTCTTGTCTAGAAATATTCACAAACATTTAGAAAAAGTCCATACCTAGTACAGGAATCGAACCTACTCCACGCTAACTGTCGTATCATCAGGCTAACGCCTTAGACACCGCGACTAACGTGGTTCCTTAATAATAAGTAATAAAGTAAAAAAGGAATTTTACGGAACACGCAGTATCTAACATTTTCTGGTTATTTGATTATCTACTTTATTAAGTATTGAATTATCGAAAAATCTCGAACAGAAAAAAATCGACAAGCATAAAACACAAGGCCCAGTCTCGCCCATAGAAGACTAACCTGTGGATGAACCAACTGTGGTCACCACTGATGGCGACCCTCTATACTGGTCATAATGCGCCAGCATGTAGAGGGGTCTTAAAGATTATAATTGTATTTTTTAGTGAGTAAACTGCCTTACTATTTTTGTTTCATAAAATAGTTAAATATTAAGAACCGGGAGATTGATATCTCCATTAATCAGGCGACTCGGATTCAAAATGTAGGTTAGTACTTGGTCTTTTTTGCAAGTTAGTACATGGGCTGTTTGCAAGTTGTCAATTGTTGCAGTTAGTACTAGGACAGATGACCCTCCCAGGAGAGATTAGGCTTAAGTATTTCATTTCTTTAGTCATGCCAGTTCAGGGCTGTTTCGGGCCAGATGCCTCCCGAGAGATATTCTACGTTGGTCACTCGCCAGTCGGTAGGCTTCTCAAGGGATTTAAGATTAACTACAAAACAACACTTGATAGCCCGAGGGTGGTGTTGATCAGAGTTCGCGTTAAACAGTAGGCCCAGTCGCTAAATAGTCTCAGTTGCTGATACGCCTCTAATCTTAAATCTTTACTTTACTTTTATAACATAGTTCAATTTATTATTAAAAGATAAAGAATAACCAAAATAAAAATAAACAAAAAATGTATAAAAACAGTAAACAAAAGTGTAGCTTGAAAAATTCTGTGCCTGACACAGAGATGGCGCTAATATGACCAAATGATTATGTTTAAGTATGATACGTTACATGGCGTGAGTTATGTATAGAGGTCCCCGACCCATTCCAGGAAACCGCTGAGAACCGCAAGCTTTAATAGCTGACATTGCCAATTTTACTTAATATATAATATTGTTATTCATTATTGTAAACATTTTGATTTATGAACGATTATAGTAGACAACAGATTTAAAGATTATAAAATTCATATTTTGGGAATAAAATGTGTGTTTTTAAAAATCTATATCAGTATCCAAAGTATTTAAGTCTTACTACAAAGTTTCAGATGTGTGCGTTTGGTGGCGTGTTTACGATCAGATATAACAGACAAATTTTGAAATTTCTGAAAATTAATTTTACAATACAACCTCGCCAGATTATTAGTCATCTATTTACAGTCATTATGCTTTAGCTAAGATGTAGTTGCTGATTCAATACTAATTCATACTCACATTAAGAATTTCTGCCAAGTATAATGGTATGGTATGTTTGAATACAAAATTTCCAATTATCCCCAAAATAGTCATCAATATAATAGGATTAAAAAATATATTTTTCATTATCACAACCACCATTTTACACCTCTGCTTATGTCTCAGCATATAACTATTCACACTGGTATTTTCCATCACTAAAGCTTCTTCATCAGGTGCTAAGTTACGTTTTTTATTAATCTCCATCAGGACAAATGATACTGGATTGAGTATAGCTAAGCTAATTGGTGCCATCAGGTAGAGATAAGAAGCATATTCAGGATGGGTGTTTTTATAAAGGGCAGCCACTAAAAGTATATCATCATATTGTTACAATTAAATTACATGAACATGTAATATACACCTAAGGGGTAACCAATAGCAAAATCATTACTCTGAGTGCAAAATATTGCAAATATCCCTGCTCTGCCCAAATTTAATGGTCTTCCCACCAGTGAAGTTATAATTATCACAGAAAAAAATACTATACTCTTTGATATCAATATAGACAGTAAAAAGACCCAGTTTACAGAACTTAAATCTAATTCAGCTAAAGACATAAATATTAATGCAGGTAATGAAAATGTTCCAACAAAGGTGTTCATTCCTTTTGCTTCTGTTTCTGAAATAAGATTCATACGACCTGCACAATACCTAAAAACAAATATATTCATTTTTTTTTCTTTAATAAATACTAACACTACTAACCCACACAATATAACAACAAAACATTGTAACAAAGCAGGGTAAAGGTTTTCAATAGTAGCGCCAAAATGTTCCTCCATGTTGTTATTTATAAAACGCTATTAAAACCGCAAAACTTTCAATTGAATAATTGCATACTATACAGATTTGAACAACTCTGAATTATCACGTACCTTTACTAAAAAAAAAATGTGGGTAGAAAAATCAATACAAAACAAATGTTCAATTAGAGTTTATCAGGTTTAATTCTTTTCTTTGTATACTTACTTTTTCAAATTTACATTGTGCAGTGTTGTAACTAAATCAGTTCACTGATAATTGTTTCTTAATCGATGAATCATATTGAACATTTACTCGCTGATCGTATTAATTTATGTAGATTCGAACTACACACTGTATAAAATTGACAAACAGCTGATTTGCAAAATATAGTCACGTAAGCCATGAATTTCATAGAAAACTGCGTAAATTTATAAAGATCTACCGCATAAGAGATGGCGATAAATAAGAAACATATATAAATAATGAAGTCTACTTCTTTTCTCAATATTCGGCATTTTTAAAGTCCTGAAAGTTATGATTTCGGAAAAAAAATCCAAGTCATCCTTTACAAAAAATTACCTCTCAGTCCCTCGATGGCCTCTGCTTAGTTTGAACCGCGGTTTTCTTTCTGTATTTATTTTAAAATTATTTTCGGCTAATTATCTTTAAAAATGTCTGCTGGTATTGGAATTCTACCTCCAGATCCATTATTTTGCTTTAAGGAATATATGGGTCACGTTCATAGTATATGTTTTCCGAAGAGAAATCCCGACTATTCCGATTTACTTTTAGCCGCAACAGAAAAGGGCGACGTATTTTTTTGGGATTTAGAGGTATGAATCTATTTGCACTCAATATTATTCTGTCTATAGTATTGTTTCAAATGCAATTGAGTCTATTCTATTTTTTTAAGTTATCAGATAATTAAGAATTTTTTAGTATAATAGGTCGAAGTCAAAACTAAATATGGGTGAATCAATTCAAGCTATATGTTTCATGGAATATGACATTATAACACAAGGAAAAAATGTGTTATATAGATCAACTTATTCTGGATACTTGTGGTGGCTTTAGACTAAAGTGTTCAACTGTAAACATGCTTTTCTGCCTCCTGCAATTGCAAGAAAGAGTTATTGAGCAGCAAAAGAATAGCACATTGCCCTCTTTGATATTACAAAGGCATTTGACACAGTAAATAGAGATGCCTTGTGGTTGATTATGCCAAAGTTGGGCATTCCTCATAAACTCATCAATATCTGTAAAAGCTTTTATGTTAATAACAGAGCTGTAGTATCGCACAACAGTAAAGTGACAAATTCTTTTAAAGCCGCCTCTAGTGTAAGGCGTTATTGCCCCAGTTTTATATAACATATTTATAAAGCTACTGATGACTATCATTGGCAGAAAGCTGGAGGATACAGGTATTGAGATGTGCTATCAGATTGATGGAGGCCTGTTCAATCTATTCTGCCTTAAAGCAAAAATTAAAATCCAAATATGCTATATCACACAACTCATGATGGTACTTTAATAGCACACGATCTTGTGCTTCAACAAATTCTTAATACATACATCCTATAAAAAGTACCTGGAACTGATAAATAAAACTCAAATTAATTTATTCATCAAAATTTATTTTGTCCCATTTAAAGTAGACCACATCGAGTGCAATACAACTATGCCACTGCTTGACCTAATCCTCCATACATTGATCGCAGTCTGATTCAGATATGGCCTTCAGCGAATTTTCTTTTATTACCTCAGTTGACTCAAAAAGCCTTTCTTGAAATGGTAATTATAGCTTTGGGAACAAGAAAGTGGAATCACTCACATTCTTGTTGGGCAAAATTTGAGCTCTTTCGGGACCAGTCAAGCGACGACGCGCTTGTCCAAAATATCAGATATAATGTTATGAAAGTACATTCATAGAAGATATGTTCACATCTTGTACCAGCTCTCGGATTCATATGATGATTTTTCGAGCAGTAGTTTCTTTATTTTGTCGATGTTTTCATCGCTCGTAGACGTTGAAGGTCGGCCAAAACGAGGCAATTCAACTACCACTTCTCGTAACCTTCTCGTCTACCACGCCTGCGTAAAAAGAATATTTTACGCGGGCTTTGTAAATGAAGCTCTGAATTCCAGGTACTTTTTACACAGAGCGTATATTTGGAGGTATGAAGCATTTAGCCTCAAAATTAACACAAATAAAACTAAAATTATGACTGGTAGTTTGTCCCCTCACACCAGTAACATTTATGCACCTGGCTCTCCCCTTGAATATGTGAATTTTTTTAGATTTGAAGTCCGAAACCCGGAACTGAATTAGCTGTGCTTCTAGAGCCTTTTGGAAACTTCACCAAAACTTGAAATTATGACCTGTCATTAAGAGTAAATAAAGGCGGCTGTGTACGGTATCGTGTTCTCTGCCTACATATGGGTGTGAATCGTGGGTACCATACAGGAAAGATCTGAGGGTTCTCGAGAGCACTCAGCAACATCATCTGAGACAGATAATAGTTATCAAATGATAGCATAAAGAATCAAATAAGGAAGTTCTTAGTGGGTCAAATTGTTTGTCGATGGAGGTTCTCGTTTGGAGAGCGCGGGGCATTTGGCCAAGCTAGAGGACTGTCATCTAAAAAAAGTGTATGTTATATGACGAACTGACTTCAGGCGAATTTAAGCAGAGAGGTCAGAAAATTCGCTACAAGGAGACTCTCCACAAAACATTGAAAAGCGTTAGGCTAGTCATCAATAGGGGATGACCACCTCCAACAAAACCCAATGGAGACAACTGGTTCATCAGTATCAAGGACCGAGGCCTATAAATAATTACCTCCCGCCTCCTAACCGGTTAGAATGTCTGGAGTGTGATCGTGTTGTCTCATCTAGAATAGATCCCTTCAAGCACAGAAGAGCGTCGTCCGCCAATCTTGAATGTTAAAAGAATAAACTCGGATTCGAGTACACGGATGTATATTGTCGGTACTATGAGTTGATTGAAACGCAATTGAACCTTTTGCCTTTTTTTAAGTTTTTGATGATGTATATTTTTAGTGTAATAGGTTGCAGTTAAAACTAAATATGGGTGAATCAATTCAAGCTATACATTCCATGGAATATGACATTATAACACAAGAAAAAAGCGGTTTAGTCAAGCTGTGGTCAATCGAAAACAATACTGGCTACAAGTAAAATATTTGTTAAAAATGAATGAAGAATAATACAAATTTGTTAAAATTATTTTTAGAGTACAAAAAACTTTTAATTGTTATGGGGGATTTTGTAAAAGTATTTTGTTCAATAAACAACTAATACTGCCACAGGATAACGGTAGCCTTGAAGTCGTAGATACATATAATTTTGAAAGTGTAAACAAATTTGTACCTGAAACAGAAGATTCTCAACTTGGTAGTGTAATGTGCCTTGAACCTTTCGAAATAAGAGGGACTAAGTTTCTATTGATTGGGTATGAAAGTGGTATGTCAAGTATACAATGATAGTCCAGATGTACTAATATATATTTCATGTTGAAGGTGATGTAATTTTATTTGACTTTAATTCTACGAAACAGTGTTGCAAGCTGAAAATCAGGGAATTTATAACTTCGATTACTTTTGACCCGTTAACGTACAGAGGGGTTGTTGCAAATTCCTCAAATGCATTACAAGTATTCGGACTGGATCCTGAAATATTGGATTTATCTTTAAAAGCCGAGTTAGCTTTACCAAATGAAGGCTGCCAAATTGTTAAATTTAGACCTGATAACAAGTTATTTGTGGCAGGAGGCTGGGATGGCAGATTGAGGTTAATATTTTAAATAATAACTTTCAAGATATTTTAACTTTAAATATTTAGGATTAAACTCGTTTAATCTCGTTAAATTTACCAGTAAACATTTATAAACTTCTCGACGCGCGTTTCGCTAAGCATGTTAGCGTCATCAAGAGTTGATTTAATCTAAAACTAAACTATGTTCTATTTACACTCAGTAAAAAAAGTCTCTGAACACCTGTAGTGAAATTGAAACAAACCTCTTTATTAGGAGAACTAAACGTCATATGTTCAAATTGAATTAAAACGCAATTTCGTGTAACAATAAACTTTATTGTATGCACAAAACATTTGAGAGAAATAAAACTGTATAACGTAAACAATAATTTCAAAATAAAATGCGGAAGTATGCAAGAAAAAAAGTTTCTGAACACGTTATTTTTCAAAACTTATAAACAAAGATATTCTATGCAAAGATACAAAGATACTCTATGCAATAGGTCCACTCTTATTTTTTATAACAGCCAATAAACTATTTTTCATTGAATAAACTTGACATTGAAAAACAATTTTTTTTGTTACGTCCGGGGGTATACAAGTCCATTACTGTAAAATTTCTTCTCAGGTGCTGTTTGTTTTTAATCCCTTTTTTAAGTGGCCAATATGCTTCCACAAATGCTCGTTAGACTTCAAATCGGGCGATTGGGGTAGTGTCCAGAGCTGTCTAGGTGCATTGTACAGCAGCCATTCTTGTCTTTTTCAAGTCATATGCTTGGGGTCGTTATCTTGTTGGAGAAGGAAAGTATTTTCTACACCTAATTTAATTGCACTATCCTTTAAATTATTTTTTAATATATTGATGTATATGTATTGATCCATTATTCCATCAATTATGGGCAAATTTCCAATTCCTGCAGCCTCCATGCAACCCCAAATGAGCACCCCGCCGCCCCCATGTTTGACCGGCGGTACAATATTTTTTAGTTTTAAATATTCCCCTGACTTGCGCCACACTTTTTTCCTTCCATCCGACCCTGAGGCATTAAATTTTCTTTCATTAGAGAAAATAAGTCTCCCAAAATCCCTCTGGCTTGCTAAATGCTCTTTAGCAAACTCGAGGCGTTTTTTTTCTTATTCTGCTTGAGCTTCTTAGGCGTTCATCCGTGCAACCCTTGTTTTTTAATAATATTACGGACTGTTTGAGGCGTTACTGATATATGACAATCTTCATTAAGAGTACCTGCAATTTGGGTGGCACTTATGGAAGGATTGAGCTACTTTATCCTTTGGATTACCCAGGGCTTCTCTTAATTTATTATGTGGTTTGTAGAGTACCTTAGTGTCCACTTTTTTCAAAGTCTTATCTAGCCCTTGTGTTAATTGGGCATCAAGCAGTATTACCATGAATTTATTTTTGTTCTGTTCCTTGAATTCCGTTCTGATCTATATTAACCAGATATAAATAAGTCATAGGAAAAATGAAAAATCTTATATTGCCCTTAACAGGCACTCAAGCAATAATTGTAATATAGATATTAGTAATTTAAGACTTGTTAATAGTGTAAATAATAACGGGGCTTTGGATGCATATGAAAGTATTCAAATAGAAAAATATAAGAAAACCATGAATTGGGATAAATGACCTATTCCGTTCAATCAGCTTTTTCAATTTAAGTATTGCTTCATTAGGTTGTCATATAGAACATAGACATTCTATATAACATAGTCATATAGAAATATAACATAAGTTAGTTTCAGAGATTAAATCACCTTTTGATGATGCTAACATGGTTAGCGAAACGCACGTCGATAGGTTTAAAAAAAGTGATTTGGTGTTTAATGGTAAATCTCTTTAAGTTTAGTGTTTTACACTGAAGGTTCAACAGAAGAATTAATTTTGGAGTAGATTAACTTTATTTTTATATTTTGCAGGATTTATTCATCAAAGACATATAGAACATTGGTTGTATTAACGGAACATAAAAAGCAAATATCAGATGTACAATTTTCACCAAATATTGTCAGATATTGGGATTCAAAAATTTTTGCTGTAGGTGAGTGGTGAATTTAATCTATAAAGACTTTCAAATATACTAAAAATATATTTTTAAGGAGGAGCTGATGGAACTATTTCTTTATGGAATGTTTACCATAATTACTAATATTTTCATTTTTGATCTTGAGTTGTTTTGTTTTTTTTTAATACAATTTAAAATGCCTGTAATTATAATAGGACATATAATTTTCAAATTATTTACAACTGTTTGTCAGTATACTGAACTTAACAAATCTGTTTGTTCTTAAAATATAAAAAGCATAAGTGTTGGTCTCACATGAATGTTAAACAAACCTTCAGAAATTAAAAAATGAATCTATTTGATATGGCAATGCCTAGAATTTATTGAAAAGTGAAAAATTGTACATCTTGGACTAAACTTTGTTAAATGATATTTTAAACTGCTTTATGAAATACTGAACATACAATGAAGCAACTATTATTTCTTAATTTTAAATTTATTGTTTTGATCTTTAAATTGATAATAAATGCTCTCACTGTTAAATTATGTCTATAGGATATTTATATCTCTAGTGCATTTGGTTATGGGCCCCATATATTTTCAGATTTATGACGCAAAATAGAAGAGAAACGTGTATTATTTATTTAAAGTTATGTACATATAAAACAATTGATTACAGCTGAGCATCATTGATGGTCCTGTTGACTTTTTCAGAAAATATTGTTATTGAAAATTATCGTTTTTTTGATTTCAGAAAAGACTTGAGAAAGATTTTAAGGCTTCCATAAGTAATGTCGTTTTTTGATACTGTACATTTTATTATACTTAAGAGTTTAACCCACAATATAATCTTCATCATTATTGACTTTTTGTAAAATAAGGCCTATTTTGAAGTAAAATATTCGTCAACTACAGTTTTGATAATTGTCACAATAGGAAATTTTCCGTAGATCGGAAAACAAAATTATTTTCCACCCTAAATCTTTGATTTTTTTTTGGGCGATTCTCGTTCTGAGATCGCGCATTGTTCTGAGTTCTGAGCATTGTCATGCTGCAGTTGTCGTCAAAACCCTGTTTAGTCTTTCAGACTGAGTACAATAATATTCTACACTTATGGTTTCATTAGGATTCAGAACCTCATAATTCCTGTAAAATCCCACTGTACTGACACTAACGCTTTTTGACGAAGTGAAGACGTGGTTTTGGAGTGAGCAAAGGTGATTGTTCTGGTGTTAATAATTGTTGTGTGAATTACTATATACAGTAATAATTTGTTGAAGAAAAGCATCTATTCTTAACCTGCATTAAAGTGAACTGCAGATGGCACTCACAGTCCTTCCTTCTGTACTTTTTTCAGTTTTAAACACTGTTATATTGTGAATCATGAAGTTTTAAATTTTGTGGCTAATTCCTGGATAGTTTGTTTGGAATCAGCTTCAATTTTAGCCAGCAACAGATTTTTATAAAATTTAACAAACCCTCCACAGTTTATCCCGTCAAAAAGATTGAAATCACTGTTGTTTTTTAATCAACGCCGACATGTTCTGCTTTTCAAGGCACCAGGATAAATAGCATTGTTATGTTCAATTTTTCTATTGGAACCTTTGGTGTGAAACACTAAAATCAAAGAGATTACCACTAAACACTCGAGTTTTTAAACTTCTCGAGGCGGCACCCTTCGCTAACCATGTTAGGAGATAATTTAATCTGGTTTTTTGAATATTACAAAATGGTTCGCGGGTAAAAACCGCGCTACAATTTGTAGCCAATAGAACTTAACGCAACAATTACTACAATCTTACACAAGACAACAATATTAGAGCAACAATACAAACTGCTCTCTTGAAATCCATCTTCAAACTGAAAATTGCGGGCAGTTTCGCGGTTTTTAATCGTAGTATGTGCGTCTCGAGCGGTTTCTCGATAACTGCTCTCTAGAAAAAACCGTAGTGCAGCCTAAGCCTACATGTTGCCATGGTTAGCAAAACGCGCGTCGAAAAGTTTGATAAAAGTGATTTGGTGTTTAGTGGTAATCTCTACGAGTTTAGCATTGGTACGCTTTTAAAACTCATAAAGCTCTTAAAATATCTAATACAGAACTTATCCACACTTTGTTTTTCCATTTTTGTAACGTTAACCTGATTTTTTTCAAAATCTAATAACAAGGACATTAAATATCGATATATTTAACTATAATGTTGGTTATGATATACCACCTTGATCAAAAAGTTCCCGGAATTTATACAGAAAATACAAGTTTATTCATCAAAATTGATGTTATCCCCTTCAATGTACTCCCCATGGACTACGCATTTATGCCAGCCATGTAACGCATTTATGCCAGCGCTTGATCCAATCCTCGAAATATTTTTTATATTCGGTGTTGGGTATACCGAAAAGTTGGGCCAACCGTCTTCGATTTTTCCATAACCTCCTCTTGGCTGCTAAAACGCGTTCCCCGTAGTAGTTTTTTGACTCGATTGAACAAAAAGATTAAAATCAAATCAGTCAATCATAAAAGTCAAATCAGGTGAATTCGGTGGCTGTTGGATGGTATTCGTTCCGTTCTTGGTCAAAAAGTCGCGGATAATGGTGGCATTGTGCGTTACTGTAGTGCAAAATCCACGAGTTGGTTGCCCACAAATCTCTTCTTTTTTGGCGAATTGCTTCACGTTTCATAACGCCCAAATTATATTCCTTGTTGACCGTTTGACCTTCCAGAAGAATACCGTTGTAGTCCATGAAAACCGAGAGCATCGCCTTCTTCGACTGAAAACGACGTGGTTTTTTCTATCTTGGCTCATTTGGTGCACGCCATTCACTCACCTGATCTGGATTGCATGCCGTATTCATAAACCCACGTCCCGTCTCCAGTAATAATGCGTTTGATGAATATTGGGTCGGATTCAGCATTGGAAACCATGTCTTTTGCGATCTCAACGCAGTCCCTTTTTTTGCATGAATGCAGGTCTTTTAGCACCAACTTTGCTGCAATATGGCGGAAACCCAAATCAATAACTAAAATGTCTTGAACGGATCCATAAGCAATGATCAAGTTCTCTACAAGCTCTCTGATAGTTAATTTGCCGTTATTGACCACCATTTCTTTCAGTTTATCGATGTTTTTTCAGTTTTCGATGTTGACGACCTGCGACTGCATTCGTAATCATCGACGAACTCAAGACCACTTCTGAAGCGTTCGTGCCACTGATAAACGACTGTTTTCTTTAGAGATTCGTTGCCGAAACACTTTTCCACAATTTCCAAGGCCCTCGCACCATTGAATCCGTTTTTACCGCATAATTTAATACAAATTCGTTGTTGCAAAAGCAATTCCATTTTTAAAATTGTAAAAATCGAAAACGCGCATAGAAGCAAATATACCCAAGACGGCGTAATTGTATACTAATGACGCTGAAATTTGGTGGGAATGTCAATGACAGATGTGGCAACCTACCAAAAAAAAAAACAGAACTCTAACCGGGTGACAACACGGTGGTCATTCCAGGAACTTTTTGATCAAGGTTGTATTAAGTTAAATTATTGTCAGTTGATGGAAATGTTTTTAAAATTTAATAAGAAGGCAACATTACTTATGGGTACACCTATTATATGGGTAATCTCATCAGAAGCTTTCGAGTATGTTTCAAGTCACATTTCAGTAAATTATTTTTTGCTACTGGAAAATTATGTGAAGTGCCCCACTATTTTGAGTGACAGATTAATAATGAAACAATACAGGTTGAATTGCACTATGAAGATCTTCATGTTATATAACCATCCCAACAGTACTTCATTGTATGTACATGCATTTTTAATAATTAAATTGTTGACATAAGAGTATACAAAAGAAAGCGCCCTCTCAAATTATGTTCTTAAATCATTTGTAATGGATGAAAAATTGTGATATATTTTTTTCCGGTTTTCTGGTCTTTTTTTTTCTATTAATAGACTGAAATAATTT
Source organism: Cosmopolites sordidus (assembly GCA_031761425.1). Classification (NCBI taxonomy): domain Eukaryota; kingdom Metazoa; phylum Arthropoda; class Insecta; order Coleoptera; family Curculionidae; genus Cosmopolites; species Cosmopolites sordidus. The sequence goes on from JARFXV010000837.1 coordinate 1,000,026, forward strand.
ATACCAAAATATGTTTTTAAGAACAATGCCACAACATTAAAAATTAATTTGTTATTAAAAGTATACTTTATAGTAGGATTATTTCGTAGGCGTTTTTCTTGAAAACAGTCGTTTTAGTAAAGTCTTTATAAGATTTTTCATTGTGATATTTTTGTGAGTTTCAAATTTGTCTATTTTTTCAACTAAAAAAAGTTTTATATACTATCATTACCAAGAAATAAAAATATAATTGCATCCTAGATATATGCATTTGTTTCTTTTTTAACTTAAATCAAAACTTTGTTGGGCTAAAATGTCTATTTTATTAGCAGTGTAAAAATAAATACACTTATTAAGGCACAGTTGAATATATAATACATCTTACAATCAATGATTAAAAATATTAATGACAACATAAAAATAACATTAAAGAATAAATGTTTGCATAAAATTAGATTTAAAGCACAAATATTTTCTCACAAGACTTAATATTGAACAATTATTCTTTTCCCCACATTCTTATGGCAGTCAGAGCAGCGTTTAATTTGTGACACCATTCTATTCTTTCTTCTTTTGTGTCTGCCGATAGCAAATGCCTAAAATAAAAGAACCGATGTATTTGTATATAAAAAAGCAAGTGATTCAAATGCCATTGGCTTCTTGTACTTTTTTGTCCATAATGCATGAGAAGTTTGTTTCAAGTTTTCAATAGCTGACATAGAAGGACATCAATTCTCTTGGATTCTATAGAGAATAAAACTACTTCCTCCCTGTAGCCTGTTCTAAGATCAAAATTCATACAAAGGGACACGTCAAGATCTATAAAACACTCATTCAGTCACTAATCACTTATAGTCAGTCGTAGACCTTTTACAAAGAAAACAGAACTGCGGGAGAAACGGGGCTGCTGGAGATCGATCCGTATGGAGGCAAAGACTAAAGGAGATCAAAACTCATTGATAGGTGTAGCATCACGGGAGGAAGCAGAACCCCATTTGAGAAGTTTGTTGTGTACATTGCCGTTATAAATATAGAATATATAAAATGTCAATTTCAGCATGTTTTTTTTCTGATAAAAAGCAACGATAATGTATAAGGAATATGCTTCAATAATCATTACAAGAATGGAAGGAGAAACGGCATCTTCATCCATTTAATAGTATAGTGTGGGAGTAGTGTATTATCACTAATTAGTCTCTGCACCACATATATTTTATCTTATAATAAAACTGTGTATGTGTGTGTATATTTATCAGGTTTCAACTATATTTAAGCCAGCGTAAAAGAAAATAAAATGAAAATACATATCGCACCAAAATTATTAATCAAACAACAGTATTGGATAAGAATAACAAGTTAACCGTAAATAAATTCATAGTCAAATTGCATAAGAAATGCAACAAAAATGAACTTACCTTATAATAGTTTTATCTCCTTTTTTTACAATTACTAGGGTATTCTTATCTGTAGGATATGCTTCTCTTTCTCTCTCTAATAGGAAAGTATGTAATCTTGCACAGATTTCCCGACTCACTGGTCCCACTTCTTTTGTTATACAGGACTTTAAATCTATTGTATCAATTGGCGGCTAAAATTGTATGTACAAAAAAAAACAACATAATAACTAAAGTAGGTAAAGAAGTAGATTGAAGTCTTTGTTTTTTATATTGTTGAAATTTATTAAATTCTTAACCGTGATTTTTTTTATTATATCATTTCCCTCAAGCTCAGTGTGGAATTGATATGAACGTTAGCAAGAACTTTGTTTTTGCAGACTCTCAGGGATAGCATCTAACTTTGATTTGCAATTTACATAAATTCATGTTTTATGGTTTTCCTGATATATTTGAAATTCAGATTCTTTTGTAACAATCCAGGAAGCTGCACAAAGTGGAAGGTGAAAAGACATTCTGAATTTGTGTAATATGAAAATGGTTCAAAAAGTTCAATAAAAGAGAGACCAACCGCGGAGATAAGTGTCGTGCAAAACCGTTGAAACCAATCCATCAACTAGAACTTTCAAATTATTAGTTGAACTAAATATTCCACAAACAATCAATACTTATGACATCTTCATATCATTAGTAAACTTACAAATGGAAACTTAAGCTCAGCAATCATGTTGCCACTTGTCAAGAGTGATCTGGATTAGCAGTTTGAAAGTTTAATAGCTTAATTGTTACCTGATGGGATGAAAATTGGATAAACTTAAATAATCCCAGTAGGCAAAACCCAATGGTTGGACCCTTTTGTTCGACAACTGCCAAAATCTACAGCCAAACAAAAATGCATGCATCACAATGGCTTTGCTGTGAGGCTTTGGTAATTTTGAACTAATTAATTTTTGGTTGGTTTCAAATACACGAGCTATTGACACGAATCTTTATTGTAGGCAACTTCATCAAATGTATGCGTGGTGTTACTGAAAACGCCAAACTTTCCTAGACAAAAAGCGGCATCTTCAACTCGTATATTGTCAGAAAAAAAAAATGAACAAAAGGGGCTAGATGCAATTGAACTTCATATCACACTCAGCATAAATTTCGGACATTGTGGACATTATTGGACTTTTATGTTTACCATCCACTGGCATACCTTTTGCATGCAGGGAGGTTCAATAATTTAAATTAAGTCGAAATTAAATATCCTCAGTTTCTTGACTTTAAGAATAAGAACTGGTACGTACTGTTGCGGTATTGTCACAACTATTTAGGTTTTGGAAAATGTACCTTGGATGTTAAAATTTAAAAATACACACATTCGATCGCCCTTATCCGACACAAGTATTTTTAGACAAAAAAGCAGCATTTTTTGACTTACCGCTGTATGCCTTATTAAACTAAACACAATAACTTCTAATTATATTTACCAGTTTTCTTTCATCATCTGGATATTTCCAATAGCTTAATTCTTGTCCCTTCAACAAACACCAGCGCCTATGCCACGCTCCAAAACCAGATATATCTTCAAACATGGTCAGAAACCCTCTGTGCTCAACCGAAACTGCTAATTCGCAGTTAATTTTCATTTCTACACTGCCCTCTAATGGACTCATTGAAGGTGTCTTATCAAAAAAGAAACATTGCTTAGATACAAAATATAACATTTTTTTTTGTAACTTACATTGTTTAAGCTCCAAACTTTTTTGTTTAGTGCCTGGACCGAAAAAACTACATATCCCATAATGGCAAATGATGATGATCTTACTACTTGAGGTCCTGCAGGTGATTCTTTTGGAGGCCTGACTAATCTGTTATCTTGCTTGCCCTTTCTGGGAGTTACTAAATTTTTAGATGTCTAAAATTATATATACAAATGAAATTTGATTATGAATCATAAAAACTCTTTCTTTTTAGTCTAAAAGACAGTTTCACTATACCTTTTTGTTAATATGATATTTGACTTCATGTGGCAAAAATTCTTCTTGAGCTTGTAGGCAGTATACCTCAAAGGTGACAGTAAAATCACTATAAATATTGTTCAATGTAACAGATCCAGGAATGTACAGGTCAGTGTCTGGATTTTTACTTTTACTGGCAACTGTTGATACCAACTTAGTTGAAGCAACCTGTTCCCCACATTTGACAAGACATACTACATGATGACCTTTGCCTCCAGCTGAAAAAAGACAAAGCTTAAATAATTGGTCAATTAAAATCTAATAAGCGACAAATTTATTATTGAGATATATATATATATATATATATATATATATATATATATATATATATATATATATATATATATATATATATATATATATATACAGGGTGTAAGGGAAAGTACTTTCGTAAATTTAAGTGATTTTCCATAATTCCATTAAACAAAAAAGTCCCTTACATCAGGGGCCAAAAAGCCTAAGAGTTTCTATGGAAAAAAAATTGCAACATTTTTGAACCAATTTAAACACTATAACAATTAACATTTTAAGCAAATATATGTAAAAGCATATTTGGAAAATATTTATTGGTTATTAGTTAGTAGTTTTCTCTCAAAGGCTGAAAGAAGATTCGCATCAGCCTTAGTTAGCACCCATATTGCTGAGGTGTATGTGAGTACGGGCAAAATCAACCTTTTGTACAGTCTCAAGTCTACTCACTCTACTAAAAAATAAAATAAGTCTTACTTGCAGCTAAAGCTGTTACATATTTTTGTTTCATAGGTAATACTATATTTGAAATAGTTAAAGTTCCTTTTTCTAATGGCACACTCTGTGATAGTTTACTCATAGGCCGTAATGTTCTTTCCACTTTCAATCTCTGCAGTTCATGTACAGCTCCCTGTCTTCTATGACCTAACACAGACAATAAATAAATTACTATCTGAATAAAATTATTTTGTATGGATTACTTACTTGCAAGTAATAACACCTTCTCTGCTTCTACCTGTTCAGTTGATCCTGAAAACTCTGGAGTACTATTACACAAATTCAGTGCTTGACTGGTTTGTGCAATAATGTTTTGTTGTTTGTTAACCTAAAACACAAGGATAATAGTGTGAAAAGAATCAAAATGTATACAGAGTGTCAGGGAAAGTACGTTTAGTACGAAAGTAAATTTAACCAACGATGATTCACATCATTTTAAAGAAAAAAAGAATTGCAAAATTTGCATCAATTGAAAAGTTAGGATAAGAATTAATATTTTAAGCAAATATGTGTAAAAACATATTTGCCAAATATCATTTGATTATTATTTAACGAATAAGCTACAAATGAACTAACGAATACGTTATTTTTTTTATTTAAGAATCATACCCCACATCAGCCATTATTTTAATACAGCGACAAAAATTATTTCAGTGTATCAATCAGCGCGTGCATTTAAGATCGAGTTTTCCATTGGATTGCACATAGAATACTAAAACGGTCATTATTCTACCCTTATGATGTACAAAGAGTACAAGCTCACACAGGAAAATACATTGTGATTGGTGTATCGGTCACCAAAGCAATACATTTTTTGTTGAATATTTTATAGACTGACGAAGTTCCTTTTACTAAGAATGGAATGGTGGACATTTTGAACAATTAATTTAATAAAACAATTAATCATGTGTAATGATTTCAACTATGACATTAAAAGGTTAAAAGTTTCCATTTTTTTTTCTAACAAAACGTAATCAAATATATGCTGAAACGTATTATGTAAAGTCAACGAGACGTAAAACAATACCTTAGTAGTTTTTGTTAACAAATAACGAAATAAACAAGACGATGGGACGTTGTCACTGTATTAAGAAAATTAAAATAAAATAATCATCTTTTTTAAGAATCGTTGATTAAATTTACTAAAGTACTTTCCCTTACACCCTGAAGAGGAATACAAAAAGATCCACACCTCTCCTTCTAATATTATAATTTTTCGTTCGACTGCCTCATCTTCACTATAGCTTTCTGTTTCTGATGATTCTTCAATCATAGGTTGTCTAGAAATTTGCCTTACAGGGGTGTGTACCTAAATAATAGAAAAATCAGTATATTTGAAATGCCAGATGATTGATTTTTTACCTCATTCTGTTGTTTTCTGTAAATACTAACTGTATGTGTCAATGTTAGGACTTGTTCTCCATCCACTACTAATGGTAGTTCTGTGGATTGTCTCGGAGAAACAATCACTTTTTTAGGAGATTGGAACTTTGATTTTTGAGGAGACGGTGATGGGCTAAAACTTTTGTAGTGGAACGAATTTGACTGGTGCGCTCTGGTATGCTTTAACAAACGAGAAGTTATATTTTAAGATTTTAATATCTCATTTGACAAATACATATATACCTTTGGAGAATTGTGACGCCCTTGTTTAGGTGGGGTAGGACCAAGACTACTGCTCTCATCATCTATTTCTTCTGAAATTTCATCTAGCTCACCCACCACACTAGAATTTTCACTACTAGATAGGTCAGGATATGTCGCCTATACAAAAATAGATTTAAATTATACCAGGTCATTACATTTACCAAAATAACATACCTTTCTTGTGGGAGTGATATTTTTACAAACTGCTTCCAGTATATCCCTCCCGAAACTTGTATTGGGATCAGCTGAATCAAAACTGTTTTCCTCAAAACTATTAAAAACCCATTTTTTTACTTCGAATATTACAACATACAAATTTTGTAAATAACTGTGAGTACATATGGTTTCATAGCAAATTAGTTTTACTCTCATTTTCTTGAATTCTTAGAATTTTATAATATATACGGGGTTAGTAATGTTAAATGAGTGTTAGTGTGATGGACTTACTGAATATGTGAGGTAAATGAAATGAAAAGATGTATATGGAAAAAAATCAATTTATTAAAAACACTCTATGTATCACAGTATTTACATTTAAATGATAATAACTAAATATCTCACCATCATATCAAAAGTATGTTTTATGTAAAGTTTGATTTTTAAAATTCAAAAAAGACGTATTTTTAATGTAAAAAAACTAATATGGGATAAAGGGGTACTAATTGTTCATAATTTTCCACTTAAACGGTTTTTCAACAAGATTTTTTTTCATTTTGAAATAAACAATTTTTGTAAATTCGATAGTTAAGAGCTGTCATTTATTTATTTTGAAAATAAGAACCGCATTCCTATACTCATGTTCGAAGCAGTACAGACCAAACTATAACAAAAAAGTGACTTCCTGATAATGCAATAATCACCGATGGGAGGAAGGTGCCGACCAAAGTTAATTTATAGCTGATGACTACTGTTCGGGTTCGGGCTAAGCTCTAGGCCCAGTCTTAACATAATTATGCTGCACGGTAACTAACTTAGCTATAAAAAAAACTTGTTGGAACACCATATATTTGAAAAATTACTTTAAATACGTCGTGTGTTTGGGAAGAAATGTATAAAAAGTAAATATGAAAAAATATTTGAAAGATCTGTGTATATTCCGATGTAAGAGTTAATATCACAGAACATACATGTATTTTCTTTTTATAGATATCTTCAATATGACTTAATGAGTTTAATTAACTAAGCTAACACTTTCTAAATCCCCCTTATAGATTAAATGTTACTAAACATATAAAACATACATAACATTCTACCTCATTTGTAATTTTAACTAAACCTGTCAGTGTTTGCTAGGTTCATTATATCTATTTTGTAATAAAATAATTTTAATATACTTTAAATACTATAAATAAATCATTGAAAACATATAGTAATGTTTCGCAAGTCCCACTCTATTAATAGCCGAGTCGTTAACAGGAATTCATAATTGAAGAGGCTCCATAGCGGAAAGTGAGCAAAGGTAAAAGAGAGTATTATCCATTCAGGCAGTTTCATCAGCTTGTTTGTTTTATTATTTTCGTAAAGAGAATGCGGTTAAAACTGAAGAGTAGTGATTAATGAAACCGTCTGATTCAACAGTAGTTACTAATTAGTTCAATAACACAAATTGACGAAATACATTTGTATATTAAAGATTCATTTGAATAGCTTTTCTGAGAGGATCAAAAGATGGACGTGAATGATTGGCGATGGCGATTTCGTGAACTAGAATCTTAAAAATAGTTATGAAAATGAATGCCTGGGTTAATGTGTTTTGTACCTAATGTTATCGATGTTCTATAAATATAAGCCAGACTAAATAGATAAGTAAAGAAAACGTTATCTAAAGGAAGTGCAGGAGCCTCCTACAAAATTTAGTTGATAGAAAAAAAAGTCAATGTTGTTATTGTCAGAGCCACGATGAAATTTTATCTGCTATCGTATTTGATTTAAGACATAACATAAATGTTAAATAAGCTATACCACCAAGCACCACGTTTCATGCGAGACAGAGACAAAACAAGATCCAATTGGTAATTTTATCGCACCTGTTCTCTTGGTTTGGCGTTGGTGTCCTGGTATCGGGATCCGTGGTAGTTGCCTCGATGTCCGACAGATTCGGATACAGTTGGCCGGCTTTGGGTGGCGAGACCTTGATTCGTTTCACGTCCTCCAAAACAGATACCACATTGAGATTATCTGGTTCAGCAGCTAGAAATATTGAAGTAAAATGAATCAACATTAAAATGAAGAAGAAAAAAACGGAACAATATAACTTAGACGTCAAGAGTTAAACTGATTTTTTAATCTAGTGGATTTAGAGATGCCAACGAGTTGCTAAATCTCGCATATGAAAATAAGTAGGTAGATGTGAAAAGTACGCCATCTAGCAATCACTTTTCTACAAGCATCAGTGTCGCCTAAGTGCATAACAGAATTAAAAATACTACAAAATATTGTCTGTAACTTCAAAGGTGCATGGATTATCCATAATATTAAGTAATGTACTCAATTTCGTTGTTCCAATATTAGAGTGTAATAAAACCCCTCTCCTTCATAAATGTTATGAACTTTTGAGACCTTTTTAAAATAATAAGACTTATTTCACTTATTTTAGCGTGTATGTCAAAAAGCGTTGACTGAATATTTCATAGAATTACTTTAATAATGAAAAAATAATGTTTATTTGTCAGAGCAAAAACTTCACGTCAGATTAAATATCTGAGAAATGAAGTACAATCCTTTATTTATAAACAAAGAGAAACACAAATACCTTAGTTACACCCAAGTATTGATAAAATTGGAACCTTAAAGAGCATCAGATATTACAGAAAAACATCATACATATAAGAAATCAATGATTTTAAGAAAATTGCTGAAGATATATTTTCTAGAAATACTCACAAATTATCTTTCCTTCACTTTTTCGCTTCTCTGCTGACTTTCTGGCAGCTTGACTGACAACAGTGGCAGGTCTGGTTTTCAGCATTCTACTTTCTTCATCAGCATCTTCGTCTGAATAATCCTCAGAGTCGCTAGGTGCTTCTTCTATAAGATCTTGTTGAGTTGAAATCTATTTGTGAATAACAGGTGTTACATTGACTGAAAATATTTTAAAGATTCCAGATAGTACCTCTTTATTTCGATTGAATCTGTTCAATAGCATATCCATCTCCTTTTGTCTTTCTTCCTTCAATTTGTTGAAAATTTGCTCCTCTGATATAGTAGATTTACTTTCTAAAAGTGCCGCCATTTTATTGGCTATGCCACCAGCTTGATGTACAACTGCTACTGTAGGTACTGTTACATTTGATGATAACTTGCTATTCACTGAAGCTGTACTTGACTGAGTAGATACACCATACTGAATATCATCTTTTTTAGTTGTGTTGTTTTCTTTCAATCTTACCACTTTTTGAGATTGTTTTACATTGTTATTTTCGCAAATTACATATGGGTTACCAGAAGAACAAACACTTTTACTGTTAAGTCCAATAAATTTGCTTTCACAAGCTTTCATAGTGGTGTCAACTTTAACAGGAGCAGACATGCCAAATGCTGCTTTTGGTACTAAAGCATCCCCTTTATTTTTTTCAAACAATGCCTTTCTTTCTGCTAAACTGAGCAGAGCTGGATCTTTATCCGATCTTGCCGGATTACCACTGACTTTATGCTCAAATATGGCTGTTCTGTTTGCTACAGATCCAGATTTGAACTGCTTCATTTTGGAATCGTCATTTCCAGCTTTTTTAACGGTAGCGTTTTCTTTATCATGTACTTTCTTTGTGTTGTCTGTTTTGTTCACTGGCTGCTCTATTTCTTCAACAATAGCCGCTTCAGCTGTTTGGAATTTAGCTCTGGACTGTTCAGTTTTGTTTCCATTTTCCTGCGAATTGTATGAGTATACTAAACGCGACGAGGATGTTGTACGTGTGAAACCTTGTGATTCCTACAATGAATAGTCTATAAAGCAATTTTGATTTAATAATTGATTAAGATATGCAGTAATATGATCAATATGGTGCAGCATTCTACAGGATAGCATGGTAAATGGAAAATAAGAGCAAAGACCATGATATTCAACATGACCAGTATAAATAAGAGTTGAAAGTATTCTAGAAGCAAATTCATCAAAGTTCTGTTTGCAAATTATCAGCTGCGCCCCCAACAAAGAAAGTTCGCTTCCAGAAATCACGTCTGAAAACAACAATTTCTTTAGAAGTATGTACAAAATAAAAGGCGAATATTTTTAGAAACGTCTTTTGTATTTTGTTTTTTCTGTCGATGTATTAGGATCTTAAACAAACTTTTTTGATGCTTAGCGCCAAGGTAATATATTTCTGCATTGAGGGAAAAAAACGTGGAATTTTTACTGAAAATTACTGACATCGAAAGTATTGGTAGAAGCAGGTAGAAAAACTTTTTAGAAGTCTAAGTAGCGTCGCAAGTGGGTGCAGTTTGCTTTGGGTTGTGAGCAATAAAAATGAGCGGTTTCTATGCGGTCTTTAATTTCTCGGTCCCTATGTTTCATTGACAGCTGAACCTATTCGAATCAGATTTTTTTTCCGCCGAATAGTTATTTTAAAGCACAATCCGCTTGAAACTATTGTTCGAAGAGCAATATCTGATGCAAGCATTCTTTTCGTTTTTCAAATGAAAAAAATACTGCAAAAACTCAAAGTTTGATTTGTGCGGCTTTGGGAGATTTGTTTTATTGATTTATTGTTTGATTTGATTTACTGGTTCATACAGTATTTGTAAGAAGCGGTTCCGACAATTTTGAACTGAACATTTTTACTTAAATGATGCCAAACATTCGGGACAGACAAAAAACTTGATGTTGAAGAATTGGAGGCACAGCTGGAAGAAAATCCCTATTGTATACTGCTAGATCTCAGACAGAAACTAGAAAGCCATTTTTAAACACTTACACAAGCAAGGGAAAATTGAACAGGAGAGCCGTTATGAACGCAAAGCTAATGACTAAAGGGTATACGCTTTAATGTTGTATCATTGGTTCAGATTCAAGAAAAAGAACTTCCTGTAAAAGATAGACCATAGAGACCTATGACGAAAAGCGGATCCTCTACGATAATTCAAAGAAGCGAAAATCGTAGGTCGGTGGCGGCTCGTGAGGAAGGGCATTGGAGCACCGCCCCTTCAGCATTTATCACAGTAAACTATTTTTCAGAGCAAAACACCACATTTTATTTCTGTTCAGTTTCTTTCATTTAACTCATTTTCCTGGTTCACCTCCTGTATAGGGTTTCAATAGCATGAAAAGTAAAAAGGATGAAAGGGAAAGCAATAAAAATTCTTCAGCATTACTATTTTCTTCTACGCCCTCCCACTTTAAAAACCCACGAGCAGCCACTGTCGTAGGTTCATCTTGGTGAGCTATCAACCAATACCTCAAAATCAAAAATTCACGCCAAAACGGTGTTGTGTATATGGTGGAATCAGTTGGGCGTGGTGCATTGAGTTCCGTCCAATCTAGACAAACGGTAACTGCTGACCTTTATCAGCAGCAACTGAGGAAGGAACGCTCTGGAGGAAAATAAAGCCTTATGTTTCATTTTACTTCAAGACAACGCACGGCCACATACAGTAAAAGGGACTCTGAAAATGGATCTGGAAATGGCCCGGCTCCTTCGGATGATCCTATCTTCCAATCCCAAAAAAGAAAAACAATTATTGCAGAGAAATATCATCAAAAGACAAAATGATACATAAAAAAGCATGTATATTAGATGGTTAATGCAAAATTTTCCTACATGATACACCAAGAACTCAACCAATTTTGAATGATTGAATGAAATTTTGTCAATGAAATTTTTAATTTTCACCGATTCACTAGTTACTTTTTTAATAATATTTTACAAAATAAGTCCTTTACCAAAGCAGTATAGCTTAAATAGAAAAATTACCCGAATGAAAATTCATTTACCAATTCTGAGATGTGCCTCCTATTAGTTCATCGTGATATACAGCATATCATTCTTTATGCAATGCAGCTCTTTTACCTTTGCGAAAATATACAAATTTAACCTGATGAAAATTCTAATTTTGATTTTGAAACACCAAACAAATACAACTAGTAAAAGCTATATTTTTCTAAAGGAGAATTCAACTTCAGTTACCTAACAATACACATAGATATTAAACAGTAAAGCAATCTGTTCGTGAGAAATGAAAATTTTTACTGTAAACCTGATAATTTACCTCTAGAATATATCATAACTTATACATTTCTAAAATATAGCACCAAGTTAGAGGAATCACAAGGAAAAATTCTACAAAGCAACATACAAAACTAGAAGTTAATGTTATTTTAAAATAAATAAATAATATACCAAGGTATTCAAGACTTTTGGATCCCAGTTAACCTGCTTTGGTATTGCACCTTTTCCAACACCTTTTGTAGGGCCAGTTACACCATCTTTTTTTGGGCTAGTGGATAATATTTTTGGAACATTGTTAGTTACTTGACTTTGTAATTTATCATCACTACCATTGGACTGGGAAATAGGCATATTTTGCTGTAATATGCTTTTGTTATGACTTGAGCTTTTTGCAGTTGGAGGACTTGGTGCTCTTGTCTTTAAATGTTTTGTAACAGGTAATTTTTGGGGTGGGGATGGTTGTTTATTTACAGGGGGTTGTGGTGCTGGTGGTTTCCAAGTTTTTTTTGGTGTGGTACTTTTTGCAAGATGGGTCTAAAATAAAAAGTTCCATTTTAAGAATAGAAACAAACTCAGTAAACAAATATAACTTACTGGATGGCTTAAGTTATCTTCCCATTGATTTATAGAATCTGCAAGATCTGCCAACTTACTTAGTCCTTTGTTACTTTTTTGGACTTTCTTTTTATCACTTTGTCGATTTTCTTCTTCAGCAACACTACTGTAAAACTGTGCCTCAGTTCTATGAATTGGTGATGAAATATCTGGTTCATCACCACCTATAAATACACCTCTTACTTACAGGCCATTCTTATTGTTAAATCAACTATTTCATCTTAATTTGCACACGCTCACCTGCATAAAGTTTACCAAGCCTTTTTAATCTGTTCTTAGATTCCTCTCGAAGTCCATTATCTTGAATGTGATGGATAATAGCTTTATTATTAGTACAGTTTTCATCATTTTCACGCTCTTCAATTTCCACTTGAACATGAACATTGTCAGCACTCTTAACTTTTATCTCCATGTTAAAATCGTCCCTTTGTATATTTAGTGTTTTGGTTTGAATGCTGTTTGGTGAACCTTCAATATTGGAAGAAATTCTAGTTATTGAATTTTGACGTGTAAATAGTGGGTTTGTAGAATTTATTTTACCTAAAATTAGTGTATTAGCACAAATAAAAACAAAACATTGTACATTAGTAGAATACAAAATTTTTAGTAAGATAACAGTAGTATGGTAATATATATATACAACATACTCAACATATCGTCCTCATTACTGGAAACATATTGTGCCAAATTACTATCTGAATGAACAGCTTTGGGAGATATATGTTTAATTTCAGTTAAATTTGGTTCAGAGATAGCATTCTTGTTAAATTCCTGTAATGGCACAACTTTTCCTTCGCCCAACATTCTTTGTCTTTCTCTGGCTCTAGACAAAATATTCTAAAACATGTTATTTATTAAATTTGGTGGGGAAGAGCAATAAAAGAGATCAAACAAATTAAACTAATGTTTCTGATATAAAATAGCTCATAGAAAAATAACAATACCCAGATTCTTTTTTAAATTCTTAATTTCCACGTATACCGACCTCTGTAAAAGGATCCATTGTTCCTTATAACTTTTTTAAAATAAAATGTCCCAATTATTTTATTTGAACTCACTAAGAAAAGCACTTGAACCGTGACCGCTACGTTTTAAAAACCATAAAATTGCACAAAGAATGATACTTTGTTATGGTTTTTTTTGCTGAACTTTTTCTAACGATCTTTTCAAACACAAACAAAACCGTTTATGTCCAAATGTCATATTTAAATTTGTCATTTGTAACTGTCCTCCGATAGAGGGATACGGTAGATCATATAAACTAGATAACAAATTAATAAACAAAACTTTGTCATAATGTAAGCAGTTTTAGTAATTCAATATCTTTACGTGATTTTAATTATTAATAAATAGATAGGTAAGGTTTCTAAAACTTACATATTCAAAGGATAAAGTTTTAGGATTCGACAATAAGAAATGTATTCGCCATCTATTAGTACATATGGTCAACAATATAAAATTGGGTATTTCTTGATAAATTGCTGAATGCACTCAATAATATTTTGCTGAAAAAAAATTTAAAAAATGGCTTAATAATGAACATACGTTTTTAATTTACATTCCTCTATACATTCTAGATCATAAATTGGAAAAACCATCCTTTTTTTGAAAAAAAACCTCGAATATGTCGATAATTACTTTTTGAATTACTCATTTTTCAAAGACAACATATGTTAAACGGTACACTAAAAAAAGAAATTTTATACGACGTAATTTTTTAAATTGAAACCCCCTTTACCATAGTTATTTTTTGAAGAGATTTTAAAGTTGTTTCTAACCCCTGACCCCTAACCATCATAATTTTCAATGAATAGAAAATAAAAGTTAATAGACGAATTGATAAAAAACTAATGCATTGGTGAAACGATTGACCTCCTTCTAGAAACTTATGAGAACGCTGGGGAGGGAGTGTATCCCGGTGTATTTTATGTGAAGATTGATAGATAGATTTGTTTATACAATTTTTAAATATTTAAAACAGATCAGTTAAAAAATGACCAACTATGTTTTCAAGAATTATTTCTAGAAAGGAAATCTACCGTTCAGAAATTAGTAAATTTACCGTTTCAAGAGTACTCTATAAAGAAAAATTGTTTCCCTACCATTAATTGGCCTATTCAAAATTTATTGCCACAAAATTTTCCGGCTAGATTAGAATTTTGTCAAAATCTACAACATAAAAAAACGAAGACCCTCATATTCCTCAAAAAAAATATATTGTTTAGTGACGAGGCAACTTTTACCAGACGCCAAATAGTTAACTGGCGAAATAATCATTATTACTCCCAGGAAAATCCACACCTACCAAGAGAGAAACATTTCCAACATTAATTTTCAATTAACATTTGGTACGACTTTGGTTTCCGCAAAGACTGAATGAAATTGTTTCCCAATCCGTTAGACTTATATTTGCGGGGTCATATGAAGTCTTTAGTTTACCTTGATGAAATCAATAAACGAGGCGAACTTTTACAAAAAAGTCAATAAGCGGCCAAGGTTATTAAGAAATGAAGAAAATATTTTCTCAAATGTGAGGCATTACTTAACAAAGAGCCTGCGAAAGTGTACTGAGATAAACGGTGGATACTTTCAAAACTTATTGAAGTAAATTTCAAAAAATTGTTATTTTAAATAAAGTAAGTAGAAAGCGCCCTCTAGGACCTTGGCTCAAGCTAGTACCAGAACCCAACCACCCCGATTTTAAACCTGATATCTTCAACCATTTTTAAATTATCTCAATTTTTCGAAAATTTAGTTTTACTTTCAAAACTTTATCTTTTTAATAACTAACATTTGTCAACAAATTTGTTGACTAAATCCTCTTATTTTGATCTCTACTATCACCAGTATATATATATATATATATATATATATATATATATATATATATATATATATATATATATATATATATATATATATATATATATATATATATATATATATATATATATATATATATATATATATATATATATATTGGACAAATTTATGGAGCAAAAAATTCGCATTAACTTTTGTCCAAAAAACGAAATTTCGTCTAATGGTGCCTAAAAAATATATCGCAGCGACGAAACTATATCAAGAAAGAAGGTTTACAAGTGATACAAGGACTTTAGTAATGGTGGAAAAGAAGTTGATGATCATCGTTCAGCAACACCTTCCACGTCACCATTGCAGAAAACATTATCAATATAAAGGATTTTTTTATTGAGCAATCACCGATTAAGTATTAGAGACATCAACAATCAAACAGACATATATATATATATATATATATATATATATATATATATATATATATATATATATATATATATATATATATATATATATATATATATATATATCATTATCATCATCAGCCCGTGTCGATCCACTGCAGGATGAAAGCATGTTTCCAGCTTTCACAGTCCTGGGCTTACCTCTGCCACTATGGTCCAATATACTTAACGATGTCATCAATCCTTCGTGCTTTCGGTCCAGGATTGCCTTAGTCCATCTGTCATCCCATCGCCTCGCTATATGGCCTGCCCATCTCCATTTCAATTGCTTTACTCTTTCAATGATGTCACAGACTTTCGTTTGTTTCCTGGTCCATGCTTAGGACTTTCTGTCTCGTCTTGTAATGCCAAGCATACATCGTTCCATTCCCCTCTGTACTACCCGAAATTTTTGAATTGATTGCGATATGAGTGTCCAGGTTTCAGTTCCGTATATCATAATGGGTAGAACGCACTGATCCAAGACTTTTCTTTTCAAACAAAGTGGGAGTCTGCTTTTAAACACAATGTTGAGCCTGCCAAATGCCTGCCAGCCACATTTGACATGCCGTTCCACCTCCCGGGCGGTATTTCCTTCCATTGAAATCCTCTGCCCAAGATTTATAAAGCTGTCCACAATCTCCAAATCCCTTCCTAAAACTGAAATTTTTCTGTCCTGAGCAAAGTTATTGAACATAACCTGACTCTTTTTCAGGTTTATTTTCAAGCCAAATGGTTCGCTAGCTCTTTGCAGTTTTTGTATGCGTCTTTGCAGCTCCTCTAGGTCTTGTGAAAGAAGAACAATATCATCTGCAAATCTAAGATGGTTTAAGTTTGCACCATTGATCTTTACACCATCCTGTTCCCAATCCAGTTTACGGAATACTTCTTCAAGGCCAGCCGAGAAAAGAATAGGCGATATTGCGTCATCCTGCCGTACACCTCGTTCTACATTAATTTCCACTTCAAGATCAGTAAGGTGAATTGTAGCTGTAGCTAAATCATATATCGATCCTAATAGGTTTACATATGCTTTATCTACCCCTTGGCTAAGCACTGCATCCATTATTGCATGCTTTGAGATGGAGTCAAATGCTTTTTCGTAGTCGATAAAAGCCAAGCACAATGGCATGTTGTATTCGTTGTGCCTTTCTATGGCCCGCTGTACAACCTGGATGTGATCCATTGTACTGAATCCACATCTGAATCCTGCTTGTTCTCTTGGTTGTGCGTCATTCAGTTTTTTTAATATTCTTTTAGAAATTATCTTAGTGAAAACTTTGTACATCACTGATAGGAGGCTTATTGGACGGTAGTTCTTTAAATCTTCCTGTGCTACTTTTTTATGTAAAAGGATCACTTGTGTATTTTTCCATTAGTCAGGTACTTTTTGTTCTTTAAGGCATTTTGAGTATAATTTTGCCAGTCTTTTATGTAACGTTCGACTACCAACTTTTAGCATTTCGACAGTTACACTGTCCTTTCCTGAAGCCTTGCGGTTTCTCATCGATTCTATAGCATTTGCTACTTCCTCCACTAGGATATTTGGTATTTTTCTTCCATGGGTATTGTTGTCTTTGATTGGTTCTGATCTTCATATAACTGGGAATAACATTTTCCGACAACCTCTAACATTTGGGTACGCGCCCTGCACACTATGCCATCCTCACGCTTTAAAGCATATATTTGCATTCTTTTGTTTCTCAGCTTATGTTTAGTCTTGTTAATTCCTTTGTTTTCTTCCAGGGTTTTTTTGCACTAGCTGCATGTTGAATCGGCGCGTGCCCTCTCTGATACGTTTTCTTATAGTGTTGCAGAGTTCAGTGTACTCGACCCTGCCAAAAGGACTACCTGCATTTCTCATTGCCCGCTGTTTCTTCATTAAATCAATGGTCTCACTGGAGATTTTTGTCTGTTTGAGACATTTTTCTTCTGGTGTTATTGAAGCAGCCGTTTGAAGCACATTGTTGGCGATTTCTTCATATTGAACTGATAGTTCCACTTCCTCCGGATTTTGTAACACAGCAAACCGGTTTGACAAAGCAATTTCAAAATCGCTTCCTCTCTCCAGCAGTTTTCCAGAATCCACTTTGCCCTTCTTGGATCTTACCATTCTTTAGCGTTCTCTTCGAGAGTTAATCCTAGCTTTTGCTCGTACCATTCGGTGGTTACTTCCAACATTAAAATTGTTAGGCACAGTGCAATTGGTAAATATTGTTTTATCGTTGGTAATGATGGAGTCAATTTCACTTGTGAGCCCAGATGGACTTTTCCACGTCTATTTTCTGGTGATATTTTTCTTATAGAACGAATTCATAATATATAGTTCTTGTCCTTCAGCAAAATCAACTAATCTGTCACCTCTATTTTCTCGCTCACCAGTTCCATATGGACTAGTTGCATTTTCGTTAGTCCTTGTTGTTCCAATTCTGGCATTAAAATCACCCATCAGGATTTTGTATCTACATTTCTCCTTGTATAAAAGCTGGGCCACATCATCATAAAGTTCCTCAATTTCCTCATCCCTATGGCTTATAGTTGGTGCGTAAGCTTGGACGATTTGAAGCGTAAACTTTTTATTCAGCTGAATGACGCATTGGGCTAGTCGGTCAGATATTCTTTCAAATTTTACTACACTGTCTTTTAGCTTTCGATTGATGGGGAATCCAATTCCGCCACATCGGCCCTTTTCCGAGCCTCGAGTGAAAAGTACGTGTCCAGTTGTTCTTTGAGGTATATCCAATTTGCTTTAAGGTGCGAATCCAATTCGGCCACATCGGCCCTTTTCCGAACCTCGACTGTAAAGTACGTGTTCAGTTGGTTAGTTGGTTCCAGTTTGATTAACTCTTCGCCCTTTCTTCGTGTTTCACAGAGCCCAATATTATCCCAATGTATGTTGTCAAGTTCGATGTATATATAAATTTTGTTTATAACAACAGTGTATTTAAAACGTCAGAATGTGCCTCAGTACTTGGATTAGTGATCGACCGGAGGTTGGATTGGAGGGCCCATATTGAAAAACTTGCGCTGGATATATCAAGATATTCGTATGCCTTGAGAGTTATTTCCAAGAATGTAGGGATGGATGCAGCAATTTCGGCGTATCACGCATTCGTTCGGTCTAGGATAGGATACGGATTGATTTTTTTGGGGAAACTCACCCGATATGCATAGAATAGCTCAGCTTCAAAAAAGATGTATTCAAGCAATTTTTAAATTGAGTTATAATGATAGTTGTAGGGATATCTTTGTTAAAAAAAGGATTTTCACTTTGGTCAGCATGTATATTCATGATTCTTTTATGTTTGTATATAACAACAAAGAACTTTTTGAGTCATTCCAAAATTAACATAAGCATGCGACACGACATAAATGCGATCTTTTAGCATCAAGATATAATTTTTTTAATGATTTTTCTTTCCTTCTTTTCAATGTCCTCGATGTCCCTCTTTCTATTCAAAATGAGCGTTTCCGCAGCATATAGACATTCTGGCTTAATAACTGTGTTGTAATGTCTCAGTTTTGTGTTTTTAGATAGGCATTTTTTGTTGTAAATATTTTGTGTAAGTCTCAATGCCGTTTCCATTTTTTGACATCTACCCTTATTGGCCGCTTTTTCCAACCCATTTTCCATGATTATTTCACCCAAATATTTGAATTGAGAGACTCGTCTGATGTTACCATATTTTGTTTTTAGAAATGATGTTCTTAGTCTGTTGCAGGTCATGTATTGTATCATTTCAAAGGAAATTTGGAGTCCTACCTTTTCTGCTGTTTCTTTTAGGATTTCAGTCTGTTTCTGTGCCGTTAATACATCTTGAGCTAAAATTGCTAGATCATCAGCAAATGCCAGACAATCAATTTTGATGTTGGTTCTCCCCAGTTTAATGGGCTGGTTAATATTCAGTGCCGAGTTTTTTTCACGCCACTCCTGTATTACTTTTTCTAGAACACAGTTAAATAAGAGTGGCAAGAGTCCATCCCCTTGTCTCACACCAGTTTTAATTTTGAAAGGCTCTGAGATGTCACCCATGAATTTAATTTTTGATCTCGTGTTAGTTAACGTTGCTTTAATAATTGCCAGCGTTTTCAGATCTAGTCGTTGTTCTTTCAAGATTCGGAATAAAGATTCGCGGTCAATAGAATCATATGCTTTTTTGAAATCCACAAATGTACAGACGAGATTTTTATTGTACAGTTTTTGATGTCTTAGAATCAACTTTAGATTCAGGATCTGTTCAGGGCAGGATCTGCCCGGTCGAAAACCTGCTTGATATTCACCAATGTTCGGTTCTAACTGTCCCTGTGCTCTGTCTAGTAGACATTGAGATAGAATCTTGTAACAAACTGGGAGAAGAGATATTCCTCTATAGTTGTTTACATCCGTTCTATCTCCTTTCTTATGTAGTGGATGGATTAGAGCATCTTTCCAGTCTTCCAGTATATATATATATATATATATATATATATATATATATATATATATATATATATATATATATATATATATATATATATATATATATATATATATATATATATATATATATATATATATATATATATATATATATATATATATATATATATATATATATATATATATATATATATATATATATATATATATATATGAACATTCGCTAGTTGCTTGACCGGGAGGAAGCCACACTCATCCCTCACATTGGAGGACACATGCTACGTCTGTTGGTGGCTAGATGCAATCCAAAGAAATAAAAAAACTGCAGATATTAGAGGGTGATTTTTTTTAGAAAGTCCGAACTTTAAATCCAAATAAAACAACAACCAAATTAGGTGTCTATTTTTTCTTAAATAACAGTTGATTGCATTAATGTTTCAAAACAATTTGTCAATTGTGCAAGACAAATGTCCGTCGCGGCTAGTTCTGACAAAGCGCATTCTGCCAGTTCAATTTTCGACCACTTTTTTAAGCAATTGGGCCATTAAGTGGTAGGGCATAGAAGAAAATTGTGCTGTTGAAGATTTTTTTTTGCTTTTCCCTTCGTCCTTTTTACTTTTATTGCTATTGAAACCCTATACAGGACGTGAACCAGGAAAATGAGTTAAAGGAAAGGAAAATCTTAACCACCTGTAAAACCAAGGAAATGACTTTGGTTTAACAGGTGGACTATTATTCCTCGAAATAAATTTCTCATCAATTGTTCTCTCGATAAATCGATTATTGCGTAGGCTGAATGACATGTGGAGTCGTTGGAACCACATATCCTCCAGATATAATTTTCCACGTAGTGGAATAAAAAAGCCCAACTTCCTGCGAGCGGCAAGTCTCGCAAGAGCAACGTGATATGCGTTCGGAATTTGTCGATAATTTGGCGAATACATCAATCGGTTAGACGATTATGTGCACCATAAAATTTAAGAAGTGCTCTATAAGTCTACAATTTGCAAGCGTTTTTGATGTTATACGTTCCATGATGCCAGATGGTTGCGCAAACTCACAGTTTGTTTGACAGCGACCCCTATATTATTGGCTATTAAAAATTAGTACTAGTCTGAGCTTTTCTCAGACGATCACCCAACCAAGGACTAACCACAACAAATGAAACTGTATTTTGATCTCCGAATTACTAGAATTGTCACTGGTGTTATTTAAAATTTTGTAAATTTTATACCGTAGAAATACGAACTATGAAAGAACCCTATAAATGAATTCTTGAGAAGATATGATAAATGTAGGATTTGTTGTTTGAAGAAAAAACTATAATTACCCATATCTATAAGTCAATATTTATGTGCTGAGTGAAAATAAAAGTCACTGTTTTTTTTATTCTTTTTTTAATGATTGCTATTCCAGTAAATAGAATTAATACATTGTCACACATACAATTTTTTCATACATCAAATTTGGTTAAAAATAATTGCAACAAAATTCTTCTAAAATTTCACATTTTTTTTAAATACCTATATCTTACAAATTATTTATTTTTTTTCCATAATGCCATGAATTTCACAGTAAGTTTTCAGTTTTCTAAACCTAATTTCAACGATACAAGTCATTTATTCAAAAATAAATTCTTATTGGCCACTTCTTTCCGAAAAATTTTCTTTTCTCTTTATCCTCTAAACTTTATACAATAATTTACATTTGTCTTTATACGCTTAAATTTTTCTTTATACAGTAAATTTTTCATATCTTTTTGTGTGGCAAATAAAAACATATTTTTGTTTCCTAAATGATTCTCTCGAACATAATTAAAATATGTCGAAATATTCGATTTTTTTGAATCAACCAAACGTGAAAAAAATATTTTTGCACATACATTCCTACAGTCTTCCATTCGAAAAAAATTGCTCTACAGTATATAAGATAGGAACTTAGAATAACTAAAAAAAGCAAACGTATAAGTTAAATCAAAATAAAATGGCAGTCAAATTCAAAAAAAAAATTAAAATGGCAAAAACACATTGTAGTATAGTAAAAAAATTAAAACGTGTACAATATAACCCTTAAATCTAGAAAATAATTCTTAACCAGAATTTTCAAAGTCCGGCTTTTTGATCAGTTTGGTGCCGTCTTGAAATTCTCTTTAAAGTTATTTCTTATTTTCAAGCCTAAAACGTAATATTAATAAAAATATATAAAAAGACTCATACGTATGTCTTAAAATTATTTTATATATATTTTTTAAAAACATTATACATAGATTTTTTCTTATAAACGTATACATAAAAAAACAAAATAAATACACCTATAACTGTAGAACACTTAATATAGTTTCTGTTTGTTTTTTCTAAAAAAATTTGACCTTTTCAAATGTGGTATGATGTTTTCTTTAAATAATGCGTAAGATATTTTGCGTTGTTAAAGTCGAACAAGTCCATTCAAAAAAGTCAAATTATTTAAAAAAAAATCAATGAATTGTATTAAAACTAAAAAATGGCATTTATTTTTTTTAGGCGCATCCGAAGCAAAATATTTTAAAGTAACTATTTAAATAAATACACCTTGAAGAATTCTTATACAGTATTACACAATACAGTGATTATTATCAAAAAAGTAGCCCCCTCCAAAAAACAGAAACTAAAAGACATTCACTTTGTAACTGAGTTAAAGATCCTGAATGGTTTTTGAAAATTTGGAATATAAATTATATTGCACGTTCTGGTTGACCATATTTGGCCAGAGCCAGTTCACAGAACAGAACTTTTAGTTCTACATTCTATCTTAGGCTTGAGGCATGTGGCAGGCTATTATTCTTCATGATCATTATTGGTTGCATATGTAATATGACTTTTTTTAGAATTGGAATATAATTTAACGTTAGCTTCGAACCACGATCATAGGCTATCGGTTATCAATTCTTGGTTTGCGCTTAAATTCTTAGTCTCTCGAAAAGCCTAGAAATAATTGAACTGTTTAGTTCTACTCTGATCAAAAATAATTAATAACTAAAAATGTATATAAGAGGCCATAAGGTTTAATTTGTTTTCGTTCAAGTTACAAAAGGTCAATGCTTTTAGTCAAAAACTGTCTCAAAAGTTCGAACATTGATATTTCACCTTATACAGTTAAACAAAAAATAACGACACTTGTAACTATTGTACTATTCAAGAGTTTAACAACGTATACCTAGTTTACTTTTAGCTATGGTGCGATTAATACAGTATATGTTATGGCAAATGTTCAGTGAAATATCAATTTTAACATAACTTTCTTCATATCTGTTTCTGTTAATTGCTTTTAATAATTCTCATTCATTTGTAACGTGGCTTTGTTTTTAGTTTTGTATCAAAATTTTGTTATGATTATTTTTGCATCAAAAGTTATATGGTTAACTACGTTACTAAAACTGCCGAAATAATCAACTTTGAGGCAATTTTAAAGGGGCATCCAACATAACAATTTATTAACAAATAGCACGAAAACATAACTTTTAACAATAATTAGCTAAACATTAAAAACTACATTTAATATTATGTGGTTTTATTTTGTATGAAAGTAATTTTTTTAACCGCAGAATTTTCCGTTTTGCATGGCCAAAAAGTGTGTAGTTTTCCCAAAAGTGACGTTTTGTATATTGGTATCGGTTTCGGTCATCAGGCCTGTTGAAGAACAAAGTTCGTATTCGAAAACAAGGTGATCAAGAGTGGGGTAAATCTTTTTTTGAAAAATCAATTTTTGAGTGAAAAAACCCTTCGTTTTGTCCAACAGACCTGTGAAAGTAACCAAATAATTTAAAGTGTTAATGTGTGAAATTTTGACTGAAAACTTAAAATAACACCCGCTAAAAATCTTTTTTTATTAAATTTTATTAATATGAATATGAGATGTTGCATCAATGAAATTGCCTAGTCTTAATTTTTTTCCTGAAACTTTTATTGATTTTCGTAGATCTGAAATATTAAAATTTGTCTGCAACATTTTCGTATTCCTTAAAGAAAATCTTCAACGAAAAATTTGAAAGTCCGTTTGAAATGTATTATCACACAAAAAATGTGTTTTTTTTTAAATAATTTTACCCGAAAATTGTGTACGTGTTAATGTAAAAATGTAATATATTTGATTTTTATATATTATTGTAAAAAAATAATAAGGTAACCGTTGTTTTTGAAAAAATATATCAACCCTTGTTTTTGGAAAATATAAAAATAAAATATTGTGTGAACTAAAAAGTGTCGCGAAAACTTACTCATTTTTTTGTTTTGCTGTTTTCTCTGATACTTTAACAAGAATTTGAATATTTTCCCAAAAGTTTTAGTTACGAAAGAACTCGAACTGAAGTGTGGATTATCGAAATTTTTGTATAGGGCGTTTTTTTCGAACAAAAAACGTCCGTTTAGGCTATTGCTTTTTAACGGAAAATTTAAAAACCGACGTTGCCACATATTCTATTATTTCCTCCTTCTGTGGGATTTTCACTAGTCTTTTACGGCTCTATTTTCCTAAGCTAACTATATTGTATGTATATTGTACATGGAACAAAGAGGTTATTGTTGATAGGAGAAACACAGTAATATCGAAAATGGTTTGAGAAAGAATTATTTCATTTCATATTATTTTTTTCGCATGCTTATATATTAACATCTACTTGGATTACACTTACAGTTAGTATATTGCAATAGAAGATATTTACTGCAATTTTTGGACAATGTTTAAAGAATTTCGATAAAATTAAAATGGAAATTTGGATATGTGAGGGGAAGGGGTTAGGATTTAGTGCTATATTTAATCTACTTGACGGCCACTATATTTTTTTGGGCCCCGCAGAAGGAGATCTATGGCAACGCCCGTCAAAAACAGTCAACTGAAGACTGAAACAAAAAATTGGTGAGAAAATTGAAAAACTGCGTGCCACCAATACGACGACACTTTGTAATTGTGGGCTATTGCAAAATAAATTTCGTTTTTTTTCCATGTAATTTTACAATAAATATACGACATTATCGGGCATGTTAGTCGTTATATTTTGTAAAATACACTTAAAATCGGTAACACACCTGGGATTCCCCAAAAAAAGTTAACACTTTCACTTAGCTTGAAACATTTGTATAATTTTTTAAAAGCATTTATATTTGAATTATTTGAAAGTATTTATCATGAATTTTGTTCTAAAGTGTTTTAAACATATATTTTAAGGGACATACTCTTTTCGTATTTAAGACAGTGAAAGAGTTACCTTAATTTGAACTAAAATACCCCAAAATCTGTTACTGAAGAATCAAAAGAAAATAATATGATCTCAGAAACATACTCCAAAGGTCAGGCGTCCTGGGCAATGTGCCTTTCCTACAGGAAAGTTGTGTAAGAACGCGCGAAAATCTTAACGTTACTAGTTTTGGATAAGCGAATCTAAGAAAACATTTTTAAATTATTATCCAGAAACTTGGTACGTCGTATTATCATCGTTACTCTTAAACATCAGTCCGTAGAGTAAGTCTCTGATTTTGGGCTATGGAAATTTTTTTATTTGTGGTAACTACTTAAGATATCTTAAATAGTTAGAAAAGGGCAAAAAATTATTGAAGCACTTAGTGCAACCGGGCTATTGTTTAATTTGTGTTATGTATTTTAACTATATATGCTTGTCAAAATTGGGTGGTTATTTATTATGGGTATATACAGTTGGAGAAAATCTTTATTGTTCTAGAAAAAACTTCGAAGAAATATATATTTTGTTTCCATTTACAGATGTCGAAATGTGATTTTTGAAATTTTGTTTTGCGATTGGAACAACAATGATTTTTTCCAATTGTATATATGTAAAAGATGAGAAATTAATTTTTTTCTTGAAGAAAATATTTTTCATCAGACAAAAATTAACCTCTTCCCTTTGATAAAAATCGGGTGTTTTGCGTAAAAATTGACAGATTCGTCTTTAGACTTTTCACTGTAATAAAAAATTCTAGAAAATCTGCCACAAAATTACTCATTTATTCGTCAGTCATCTATATATTTCTTAAAATGTTTGTTTTTGCGGGATTTCGACCATCATCGTTAATTACCCCCATTTTAAAAATAGTTCTAAATAGTTTTTTTTATTAATATAACCAGGAAAACTGCTTTCATTTTGTTTTTTTTAAATGGAGGAATTATCTATGACTTTATAGTTATCATGTCTAAACCAAGTAAAATTTTGAAAAAGTGTGACTGAACCAAAAATAGAGAAATAATTTTTACGCAGCGTTGTTAGGAATATTTTACACGATCGAAACTTGTGTCATGTGTAAAATATGTTATTTTGTCACTTTTATGGGAAATATTGGTCAACCTTAAATTGGTTGTTAATATAACTATTGTATTTATTTTTTTAACTATTGTTTCTTAATGGCTATGGACGCATTTTCCATAAAAAAAAAGGATGAACTTTTTCCTCAATTATCAATATTTATGTACAGATTTATTTCTTTCGACAGTCGAACGTTAGGGTGAAAATTTTTTGAAACCGAAAAAAAGGGGACTGTGGAAAAAACTCCATTCTTTTCTCTGGAAAAGAAAATGCGATTGGGGCGTATGTACAAAAAGGCTTCTTATTTGTATTTTGCAGATATATATGTACACTGAAAGGAAAATAATAAAACCACATGTTTACAGAAAACGAAACTATACGTATCCAAAAAATCGTTAATTTTTGTTTCATTTAAATATCATCGCCAACTGTACCAAAAAATAAAAGATTTATTTGTTTTTCCTTAGTTTTTCTTTAAGTACGATTTTTTTTTCGTCGTTGAAAAAATATTTATTCTCATTCGCACATCATTCGCACCGTTTTATTTTCCCTTTAAGAAATGTTCATTTTGTACTTTGAAAAAAAATTAATAAGTCGACGGATTCAATATTGATCCTCGAAAGCAGGATTTGTTTTTGGTGTTTTGTCAGTAAAGTGAAAGGACACCCCATGAAAGATTTTTGGGTTATAAAATAACAATAATTCTCAGTAAAATTTTTTCAGATAAATAACGTTAGATAATGATTATTGTGGATAAATGACAGTGACTGGCAATAGTCGAAAATGTTTTCTCGACGTTGTCAACTATATTGAATATTTTGTTAAAATAATATTGAATTTATGTTGCTATAAATAATACCATATATGTAACGGTTCTTATAAGATACTAAATAAATTTGATTCGAAGGTTTTAAATATTGTCAAAATGGTTCCAAATTATAAGTGAATCTCAGAAAAATGGTAAATGTTCTTTATGTGTATTATTTAGTCAAGCTCTATAATTTTTTATATGCAATGGTCTTTGCAATTCTCTGAATATACATTTAAAATGTATCAATAATATAAGTTATTGATGATGCTGAAATTTTAAAATTTTCCTCTCTTAACATTATTGATTATAAAACTATTTTCTTGTAAACAGGAAGATCTTATACAGTGTCGTTAAATAAAAGTAATGTTCAAAAAGATGTAAGAAATAGATGTTTTCCAGGACTTGTATTCGCTGAAATAACTTGATTTTGTTACAAAGCAAAAATATTCAATTGTCTTATCTCAGCTTACTTAATATCTTTTTTTTTGTGTTAACATTTTCTCAGGAAATAACTTCACCTTAGATCTGGTTGGCTTTGGTGAAACATAGCTACAAATGGTTATGACGAAGATGTATTTTGTATTTGAACTGATAGAGTTCACAATTTTCTAGAGTTAAAAGTAACAAGAGCAGATTAATGATTGGAATTTGATATCTTTAAAAAACCCATGGAATAAAAAAACTTTTTAAAAAACCAGAACGACTACAACATTTTTCCAATTTTTTAGACAATGAAAACTTGTCATTTTGAATTTTAGTTAACTGCCTCTTTGATAATGGTCTCTTCATTCAACTTGATTTATAGCCATATTTCACTAAAAGCCATTCATATAGTTGATCACATTTATTTTTACTTGGAATATCTATCCAAAAGCAATTATCTTATCACATTCTTATACGTTTTGATCAAATATAAAAATTTTCTTGACAATATAGTGAAAGGTTGTTTAAAATTTGGCAGTAAAATTTTTAATGGAAAAAAATTAATGGATTTTGTGCTGGTTGTCTGCAGTCTTCATTTTTCTTCAGTTGTTTCAACATTGTGAACTTATTTAAACGTTTGTCTGCCAAAGACAAATATCCACAAAACCTTTTTATTGAGAATATTAAAAAAAAATTATTGTCTGATTTCTTGGAGTGTCTCATTCTATTTTTTTTTTTCACCCGTCGTAGAATTAGAATTTTTCTTATGTTTTTTTTTGATTTTTATTAAAAAATAAAATATATCTTAATAATCACAGTAAAAATTGCAAAAATTAAAAAAAAATATATTGCTAAAGATACAACTCCGGCCAATTTTTTTCTTTTTCTTGTTAATAAAATAACTTAATAAAAACAAAGAAAATAATAATAAAAGGAATCTTTTCTGACTAAAATTTAGTAGATTTTTTTTTGGTATGATCGTTTAACTTTTTCTTTTTCTCGAAAAGAAAAAAAAGATATATCAAATTCTCTATGATCATTCATACGTTATTTTAATATACTCTAAAAACAATTATCTATGTACAACTTAAGTAGATTTGCACGGGATAAGAAACGTTTTAAAAAATATTTTAAAGCGTTTGTATCCATTTTCTGTTTAACACTTAAACCTATACATCCTTAAAAACGACTTTTTTGTAGTGGGTACACTTTTAAAGTGTGATATATATAATGCTAAATGCCTTGGGCATTGTTACAATTTTTATACTGAACACTAACTTTTTATTTTCTGTTTACTTAAACAAAAATTAGTACTGAAACTATTTCTTAGTTTCGTTTGGCACATTTTTCTCTACAAATCAACACGTTTTCGTATAAGGCGTTTCCCTGGCATAGTTTTTGAAACAAACGATAAGATCAACTTATTAATGGAAAACGCCTCACTCACTAAATGAATTATCCACAGCTAGAAAAGGCTTCACTAACCGCGATCAATACCATTTACAGTCTTATCAAAATAAAATCATCTATGAAATTGAAAAAGAAAAAGATCAGTTTTTAAAGTTCAGTGTTCAGTAGTAACTAAATTCTCATGGCTGATTATTTGTGTTTTGTTGTTGACCTTGCTGTTGCATGTTACTTTGTAAGTTCTGCTGCAGGTTCTGTTGCAGGTTTTGCTGCAAATTTTGCAGATTGCCAGTACCGCCCAGAGAAAATCCGAGTGATCTCGGATCGCTGCCGTGTAGTCTCAGGGCCTGTTCTAGCCTTTGCTCTTGAAGCCTCAATGCTTCGGTGAGATCGGGACTGAGCTGTTGGGAGGTTTGGGTCTGATGACCCTGGTAGTGCCCTGAAACAATCCAAATACACACTTAGTATTTGAAAATGATTAAATAAATTAAAAATTATGCATATTATATCACTATTGAATTCAGTTTTTTTTTCATTTATCTTACCATTAAAATGGACGCAATAAAAATTTCAATTATGTATCAAAAGTTTGCAATAGTCTCTTCGCGTGCATTTTGCTACACATATTAGATCATCAGGAGATGAATGATATTTAATTATTCCCTGATATTTGACTTTATAGAATTTTATCCGATTTAATGACGAATGTTTACAGAAATTTGTAATATGACCGCTTCATATAAGGCAATTAAATATTAAATATTGAAGAATCAAAGAAATTATTGATTTAATTCATGACAGGCACATTTTATAGCAGAAACGTTGCATGAATTTGATGGACACATGAATTGGATTCTAACAAATCTCCGATCTTTGGGTGTCTAAAATTTGGCACCTACCGCAGTGTCACTTGGTTTTTGAATTGATTAAAAACGCATAAAGCCTTGTGTCACTAAAGCAGGGATTTTCGATAATTAATATACGAGAGTTGCTTTTTCTACTTGGACTTTAGGCGATGAAGCACCATCTAAAGCTACTGTATATCACTGATTTAATGAATTCAATCGTAGCCGTCGTTCGCTCACGGATGAATTTAAAGATCGTCCTAAATCGGTTGTTGTGCCAGGAAACATCGATACTGTGCGCGACCTAATAAAGCAAGATCGTCCTATGATATACTGTGGGATTAAGGTATCCCTGGAGATTAGTATGACAAGCATACACAAGATTTTACATAAAGTTTTAGCCTTGAAAAAGATCTGTACGCGTTGGATTCCGCATATGTCAATCCCTCAAAAAAAGGCTGGTATCAATTGATCACTTCAAAGCAAATGATCGCTTTTTTTTTGGATAAATGGGCATGTGGCTACACTACAGTGTCACTACATAATCGTAGAACGGTCAATTCTGAATAGTACACAACCATTTGTTTGCCAGAGGTCTTTGAAGAAATACGAAAAAATAACCAGCGACGCAGGATCATTCTTCACAGTCACAACGCGAGCTCTTACATATCGCACCGAACAACTCACTATTTGAACGGTTAAAACATCGAATACAGTCTTGATTTGGTACCCAATGATTTCTTTGTTCCCGTCCGTAAAGAATAAACTACAAAGTCAACAATTTTCGACGCCAGAAGAAGCGGTTGATGCGCTCAAAATGCATGTTTTGGAGATACCTCAATCGGAATGGAAAAAGTGCTATGAAAATTGGTTCAAACGTATACAAAAGTGCATCGATTACTGCGAAGAATATTTTGGAAAATAATCAAACCATTTTTAATGATAAATATTTGATTTTGTTTATTATTTCGGATACATAAATAGCATATACGGAAAAAAACCTTGGAAAAATTTGTGACCATGAAATTTGGCTCCATCTCTTTGATCCATGGGCAAATGCAAAAAGAATGCGGCAAGATCATAGCAACAATTTATTGTAATTTTGAAAAGTTGCAATAAATTATTGAGTTATGTGAATTATTAATTCAAAGTTACAATAAGATTCTAACTTTGAACTATTAAAAAAGAAACGAGGAATATTAAGCCGAGGAGTTTTGTTTCTGCAGCTCACTACAGTTGAGTTTCAGTGACTACCACCCACAATGTTGATTTTAAGATTTTTAACAGCTTCCCTATTCTCCAGATCTGCCTCCAGCGAACATCTTGAATCGCTTAAGAAGAATATTTATGGAGCACTCGTTTTCCTAATAAAGAAGATGTAATAGCTGTTCTGAATGAGTGGCTAGATAAACTGAAAATGAATCTATTTCAAAGGCATCAAAGCCCTTCTTTATCGATCCACCAAATATATTTACCATTTAGGATATTATTTGGAAAAATAAAAATGTCAGACCTTTTCTTCTAGGTTACAGAGAATATTTTACCTTTATTTATAATAATGCGGTACTTGCTAGATTCTGGTATTCTGGCTTGGATTTCTGGTAGCTTTCTAGATTGCAAAGAGGGCTATTTGTGTGTTTTATATTATGACTACTATGAAAATACCAAGAATCAATATTAATATCTGGTCAAGGGCGCCGGCCCCATATATTGATAGATATTGCTAGTCGAAGATAAAGAAGATCTCAAACATATGACTCGGAAAATTAAAGAAGAAGGGGGAGACTATGAGAAAATTCGCCTGTTTACCTATCAAAAGCGCCATTTACCTTTTAAGTTGGTATGACTGTCTTTGATATCTGACAGAAGTTCATATCATTCAACTTGTTAAGTTATAATTTAAAGCGTCTTTTTTTAATAGATAAACATTCTTGTCATCGAATTTTTAAAATGGATATGTTTAACTAGCAAAGAATTTGCGTTAAATTTTATTTATAAAGCTGGATCCACATCAATAAAAATTTGCGCTGTGCCGGCTGTATGTGTTGTATGCGGTGTGCCTGCGCGGCAATGTAGATGCTCTGACACACAAAGTCACACACAAATATTGTCGCCGCACTGCTCGCACACTAACCATCTATTCCATCAAATAATTCAAATAAATTGTTCCGGTAAATTTATCTCACACCAACATTTTATTGGTGTGGATCCAGCTTAAAAAGAAATTTCTTGTGTTATCGCATCAGACATATTAAGAAAGTGTTACGGAGATGAAGTTTGTTTGACGTGATGTTTCACATCAGTCAATGAAGAAACTCACAATCAAGGATCTTGTATTGCGTAATCGTCGATGAAGAATTAGAGATATTGTAGATATTCAATCCAGATTTGTTGCAAAACAATTCATGATTTTTGCAACAAGATTACGCAGTATCTCACATCGTAATCATAATTCGTAATTTTTTCGTTAAAAATCAAAGAAACACTGTTTCATAAGCACCACATTCCAGTGGCGTCTCGTGGGTTTTTAAAGTGGGAGGGCGTAAAAGAAGTGCTGCTGAAGATTTTTTGCTTTTTCCTTCCTCCTTTTTACTTTTCGTACTATTGAAACCCTATACAGGAGGTGAACCAGGAAAATGAGTTAAAGGAAAGAAAGTGAACGGAAATAAAATATGGTGATTTGCTCTGAAAAAATGTTTACTGTGATAAATGCTGTGGCGCCCCAACGCCCTCCCTCACGAGCCGCCACTGCCACATTTAACATTTAACGATTATCATTTGAAGCTCCCTATTTGACTGATATGACATGTTATTTCTGTTATGTTATTTCTGTTATATTTTTGACGGATTTTACCACTTTATGCCACCATAATGAATTTCTAGTTGCAATAAAAAAAAAATTGCTGTACCTTTTGGTGGGTACTGAGTATGTTTAAGTAATCACAAAACCTTTGCAGCTGGATATTGTAGTGGGAGAAACTTCTTTGGGAGCGAAACACGGTTGGATTAATATTGCTCCTGAACTATTTGATTTAAATAGTAGGTAAAATCGTGATAAATCACACCAAGACATTCCTTTCAATAGGCAAAAACATTTTCTCATTGAAAACAATAAAAAAAAACAAAAAAAAACTTACTTAAATTACAAAATGGTTCCTTTATTGCCAAAATGGCGGAATGTGCTTTTCTAAAAAACAAATAATAAAACAAAAAATTAAAAACAAAACTTATCTACAAAATTAAAGAATTTAAAAAAGTAAGTGCTCAAAAACACACGAGGGGTAAATTTGACCAATTTTGGCCTGTAAAACAGTTTACTAATAGGTGTTCCGGTTAGTTAATTCGATTTTTCACAAAATTTGAGCGTTTATTTCCATAACAAAATAAATTACTTTAATAATCAAAGAATTGGTCATCGTTAGCTGTTTTGAACTTTTGGTTTTTTGAGGTCAACCATTCATCAAACCAAATTTTCACTTATTCGTAAGAATGTAAGTGTGGTAGTGGTAGTCCAAAGGGGCTAAAACCGGTGAATAAGGCGGGTGGGGTAGGACGTCCCATTTATCGTTTTCCAAATAGTGTTTTACATATTTTGCACCACGGGGGAGCATTGTCATGTTGAAAAATGACTTTATTGTGTCTTTGGGTGCCGTTCCTTCAATGATTGGTTCAATTTTATCAATTGTTGACGGTATCGATGGTCAGTAATCGTTTCATAAGGTTTCAGCAGTTCGTAATACCCACCTTCCCTACCCTCCCAACAAATACATAGCAAAGTCTTCTTGCCATGTATATTGCGCACTGGTTGTGATGTTGAAAGCTGCCATGGGTTCTCCAATGATTGCGTTTTAGGTTGTTAAAAGAGATTCACTGTTTATCACGAGTCACAACTCGATGCAAAATACCTTTTCTTTTCCGCCTGGCATGCAAAATTTCATAAGTGGTTTTTCGCCTTTCAATGTTTCTTTCCTTAGTTCATATTGAACCTATTTTCCTTCTTTCTGGATCTTTCCCAATGCATGGAAACGTTCGAAAATGATAGATTGGACTTCAATGCTTCCGCCAATTATTTCAACGTATGAGTTGAGTCTTCATCCAATAATGGTTGTAAATGTTCACCTTCAAAGTTTTTTTGGGTGTTCTGGGCGCTCCTTGTCTTTAATATCCAAATCACCACTTTTAAAGCGTTTAAACCATCTTTTACAAGTTTTTTTGGGTTAGAGCATGTTCATCATAAGCTTCAAATAACAATCAATAACTTTCAGCAGCTTTTTCTTCAAATGAAAGTACATAATTCGACATATTCAAAGCTATGAAAATCAATGTTTTTTTTGTACTATTTGCACTATGAATAACGAACTGGTTTTTGATGGCATATGTTTACCATCTAAAACGCCATAGACGCCATAAACGCCATAAACGCCATAAACGCCATCTAAAACGCCATAGTTTATATCAGCAAATGTATGAGTAACACCATGTCTTAGCAAAGTCGACATTATTAACCGAAACACTTATAAAAAATTATTTTGTTGTTGACATTATTTTACATGTCAATCTAATCATTATCGAAATATATAAAAGGTTGTCCAATAAGAGTGTCAGAACTTTAAAATGAAGCACAAGAATAACTACAAATAAAAATCCGGTAATTTATATTTTATCTTGAAGAACAAGCAGGCATTATATTTTGAATATAACGTCGTCTGGTCTGGTTCCAATTTTTTATTACTCTTTCACACATATAACGTGGTATATTTTCAATGGTGGCCTGAATGTTTCGTTTAAGGTCAATAATTGTTCGGGGTTTATTTCTGAAAACCAGAGATTCAACATAACAGAACAAAAAATAATCCAAGGGTGAGATCGCTTAATCTTGGTGAATAGTTGACATTACCATTTCGCGAAATAACTGCCCTGTCGAAAGAAAACATTGTTTATTTCCACAGTTATCATTTTAGGCTAAATATATTCTTCTAGCATATTACTTTAGCGTTTTCTATTAACAGCAACACCATTTTCATGATCGTGTTAAAAAAAAGTCCTATCACACCTTCAGCTCAAAAACATCACCAAACAGTGATTTTCGGAGGATCGGTCCAAAACTTGCAGTTATGTTTGCCGACAAACCTATTAAGTCTGAAATACGCTTCGTCGGAAAAGATTATTTTTACCTCAAAGTAGGGGAGGTCTTTCAATTGCTTTAGAGTCCATCGTCGAGTTAATTGAACTTTATGAGCTTTAAAAGGAAATCATGATGTAAAATTCTTACTGCCGCGATGTTCTCCAATGACTGGGCGGTCCGATAATGCACATCTATGGACTCATTTACAATTAAGCCAGACCGTTCAAATTTTTCGACGAGACGATATACAAACTGTTCGGTTGGTTGATGATGTTGACCAAAAATTTCACGCATCGATTCAAAAGTCTGATGAATTGAACACGCATTTTGTTAGTAGATATAAATAATTTCTACACGCTATTGAATCGAGTATTATTCCATGGTAAATTGACACAATGTACTGAACACAGCAATCTATGAGTAACATTTACATTTCAAACAGTGTTGCCGCTATTACGTTTCAAAGTTCAGACATTCTTATTGGATAACTCTTTATTATGATCAGCTTACCGTTATGACGCAAAGGACTGTGGTTATTCTCCTGCTGATGTTGATTTAGTTGTGGAAGAGCTTGGCTCATCGCCAGCCGAAGAGCTGCCTCCGCCTGCGATCGTATCACCGCCTCTTGCATCCTTAAGGCTTCTTGCGCGGCTGCTGATTGTTGTGCAGATTGTTGCGATGCTTGCGACATGTCCATTACGCTGTTGCGCATCACGTCCATTCGCATGTCCATGGAAGCCCGCATTGCGTTCATGGCGTTCACTGAAAGAGAGGACAGAGCCTCATTGGTGATGGGTGGTGTTGATGGATTCGATGAGTTGTTCACTTGATTGGCCTTTAAAAAAAGAAAATATTGATAATAATGGCATTTTAGAAAAAATATCAGCTCAGTTAGCTACCTGAGTGACACCAAGCCTCATTGCTAGACTGGCAATGTTTGCAATATTGGCTGCAGGATCTGATCCTAAATTTGGCGGGACGCCTCCTTGGCCTACCATATTTGCTATCACTGCCATTCGGTTGGCTTGTAGTTGATCTTCCATCGTGTTGTACTGTTGGTGAAGTCCATTGTTACCTATTGAAAATATCAAACATCAGAAAAGAGTGACATAATTACATTGAAAGGGAATAAAACAGAAACAAAAAGTGTTTGTTTTACTGATAAATAAGTGAACATGACTCACTTCTTAAGATATCACCTAATTTAGTGTTACAGTTGTTGTTGTTATTATTCAATCCGCCTGCTTCTGAGCCTGCAGAAGATAGTCTGCCGTTTCCAGATGAGCTATCACTGTGAGCGCTGGGTGATGCACACATAGGAGATCCACTCGCTGGAAAATAGAAAATATCTCATCAATATATTTTTGTTTTCCATTATCTTTTCTGTATAAATTTGCCTTTTTTTTTAAATATTACTATGGTGTAACAATAGTATTTGTGTTTTTATGTTGTTCATGTTGTGTTCATTCCTCAGAGGGTTAATCCGATTTCAACTTTTTGCTCCGACAAATAAACATTCTTTCTTCAGCATTGAAGTGATTCCATTGCGAAATATTCGACAGTTTTTAACACTAACCTTTAAATGAGTGAAATAAGTCGCGAAATTGGGGCAATTTTAAGACATTATTTTAAAACAGGCTTTAAAAGGACTGAGATTTGCTGAATTTGCTGAGATTTGGTCGTGAGATTTGCGAAATATACTGGGAAGGTGCGGTATTATTCCTAACTGCTCAGCTCTGATTCAAAAAATTTCGGTAAGGAGACATGATTCGTGAAGATAAGGGAAGATCAGGCCGTCCACGATCTTTCGATGCAGAAGTTTGAAGAGCAGCTGTGATTACAAATTATAGACCAAGCACTAGGAAACTTGTATGGGAATTAGGAATATGCAACATTATCGTTAACCGGCTGCGAGGTATAGGAATGGTGCCAAAAGATTATTATTGCACCATAGTAATTTGTTACTTAAATAAACGAACTAAGATTTATATTTAAAATTCGTTGATTTAAAATGAATTTCTATCAAGTATCTGCTACTTAGTTAAATACATCTTTGTTATTTTTTTAAATGATTAATAATTAATAAAAATTAA
This sequence comes from Cosmopolites sordidus, assembly GCA_031761425.1. Taxonomy (NCBI): domain Eukaryota; kingdom Metazoa; phylum Arthropoda; class Insecta; order Coleoptera; family Curculionidae; genus Cosmopolites; species Cosmopolites sordidus. The sequence goes on from JARFXV010000837.1 coordinate 1,037,251, forward strand.
TATAAAATAATTATTAATATATAATAATATATAATAATTATAATAATTTATTAATATAAAATTAAATAAATAAGAAACAATTAAATATTGTTTCTTATTTTTAGTGAAATTAAAGAAGTTTTCCAATTTCTACCGAATGAATATTTGATGATGAAAGAGTTATTCGAATACAAAATGTACAATAGGACGTTGGTTGGTGAACCGTGCTTAAACTTTTATGCATGTAGATTTGTACAAGCGCTTTAATATATTTCTACTTGAATTACTGGAGAAACAGAGCTTGTATGTATTGTAAATACAAATAAACATATTATAAAACATATAAATTACTTCGAAATATAAAAGAAGACGTGAAGTATTTATAATTTGTTAGTGATTATTATATATTATTTAGTTATTATTAATCTAATGTTTGAAGTAGAAAAAAGTGTATTGCAGCTGTTGCCATTATCTATAATAAAAACAAATGTTCGAGGAAAGTGTTGAAGAGAAAAGTTTAGTTACTTTTTGCACTGTGTCCTAAACTGCAAAAGTTACAAGTACAATACGTGATAAGGTAGTAGTTAAGGTAGAAAAAGACCTTAATTTATGGGTGGCAGACATGATAAAAATATTTTCACTAAGACTAACACTTTACGATAAAAAGCATTGATAGTACAATAAAATATGCGGTCATAAGTTGAAACAGAAAAGGAAAGGAAAGTAATTTACGGTAAGTAAGGGCTGGTTGCAGAAATTCAAAAATTGGATTAAATTAAAAAATATAAAAATTCAGGGAAATCTGTATTGATTGATAAGGTAGCTGATGCCTCGTTTCCAGGAGAATTTAAAAACATTTTTGTAGAGAAAGGTAATCATCCTAAGCAAGTTTATAATTTTCATGAAACTAGCTTTATTTGAAAAAAATGTCCCAACGGCCCTACGGACCTACTGCTTTAAAAGTTTCAAGGACATACTAATGTTGGTCCTTTGTGCAAATGCAGCTGATCATACGATCAAACTTGGACGTCTTTACTGAACACAAAATCCAAGCACCCTTAAAAACAAAAATAAAAGTTGACTGCCTATTCTTTGGCAATAAAGTCGGGAGGTGTGGTCAGTCACGGGAAGGGTATTTTATTTCAGAAGTGAACAGATATTTCGAGAAGGAAACATTATCATTCAAAGTTTTATTGTTAATAGACAACGCTCCTGAGTATTCTGTATCACTAATAGGACGTAAATGACCGAATATGACCTCGTTGCTTCAGATACTTGATCAAGGTGTCATTAAATACTTTGAAGCTATATATGTTCGGCAAGTTTTCGAAATGACTGGCCCAGTGTCTGATGATTCCCCAACATCAGAATTCCCCAACCCAACATCAGAATGTTGGGTCCATAAAATCCTGAAAGTCATTCACAATTACTGATGTCATTGTTTTGATCAAGGGAGCCTCTTTATCAATGTGTGTATTAATGCCATTCGTAATTCTGAACACACGTCGCATATTAACTCATATCTAACAACGATAACGATAAAGGTGATGGAAAAAATAAACAATCTAAGAAGAGAACAGGGCTGGATAATCGACGATGACACCATTGAAGTTGTGAGAGAATTTACGTATCTGGAAAGCAAACTTGACAAAACAACACCACAAGAGATATCAGAAATCGTGTTATGAAAGGTAACGAAGACAGTTATTGCTTGCATTCTGTTTTAATATCTAAACTTATTCAAAAGAATACGAAAGTTAGAATTAATACAAGGTGCGTCTCAAGGAAAATAGGACTTTTTAAAAATAGCTATTTCTAGTGGCGCCATCTTTTGACTGGTGTAAGCGTTGGAAAAGTGCATCCTTCACTGACGTTCTGATAAAATTTCATGACATTCGTATCATTATAAGCCAAGTTATAACGATTAAAGTGTCAGTGTTTATATGTTACCATCGGTCGAAAAATTAACATCGCACAAAGAGCGAAGATTAAGTTTTATTTTAAACTTAATAAAACATTCGCCGAAACGTTTTATTTAATGCAAACATTTGGTGAGGATTGTTTATCCCGTGACAGAGTCCACGAGTGGTTTAAATGACTCAGAGAAGGTCATGAGGACATCAAGGACGACAAACATTCTGGTCCGAAAAATTCTGTGGTTACTCAAACTAACATTGAAATTGTGCATGAATTTATAAAAAATCTACCAAAATCAGAATTAAACATGCCCAAACAATCAATTTATCGTATTTTGACCGATCATTTGGGACTTGAAAGGTTTGTACACGCTTTGTTCCACACAAATTGAGTGACGACCAAACATTGCTTCGAATCCAACATTGCAAGGATTTGATTAAATAGTTGAAAAAGGACGAAAACTTCGATTACAACATTGTTACTGTTGATGAGACGTGGTATTTTCAATATGATCCAGAAAACAAGCGTCAAAGTGCCAAATGGAAGCATCGGAGCGAGCTAAAGCCGAAGAAACGCCGTCTCGAGAAGTCAAGAATCAAAACAATGTTGATTTATTTCTACGATTCGGAAGGAATTGTGCACAATGAGTTCATTCCGCCTGGTCAAATTATCAATGCTGTGTTTTATCTTGGTATTATAAAGCGTCCGTTGTCACGTGTTCGTTGTGTGCGGCCACAATACCGCCAACAAGGCAGCTGGTTGAGCTCAAAAATTCATTCGTCAATTGAATTGACCGTGCAAAACGTTCTACTGACGCGCAAGGTGGATATTTTGAATAAAAATAATGATTTTTTCCGAAAAATAAATATATTTTTTTGAAATCCTGTTTTCCATGAAATGCTCCTTGTAAAACACTAATTCGGCCAGTAGTCACTTATGACTGCGAGACGTGGACCCTCACAAAGGAAACAGAATAAATGCTCTTTGTAAAACACTAATTCGGCCAGTAGTCACTTATGGCTGCGAGACGTGGACCCTCACAAAGAAAATAGAAGAAATGCTTGCGGTATTTGAAAGAAGAGCACTCAGAGGAATTTTTGGTGCTGTGAATGACAATGAAGTTCTACAAAGATCTGGATATTGTAGACTTTGTGAGAGTTCAGTGACTCAAATGGATCTGACACGTTGCGAGAATACCAGAAAACCCAGTGCCAAGAAAAATCGTGGAAGGATAAACAGGGGGCAACAGAAAAAAAGGTGGGTTAAAGACACGATGGCAAGACAATGTAAGAAGAGATACTGAATAACTACTGCACATCAAAAATTGGTACGGGGCTGTTGGAGTTCGATCCGGTTGGAGACGAAGGTTGAAGGCGGTCAAGCCTCAAAGACGGGCTGTAGCACCACATGATGAAGAAGAAGAACAACGATAATTAACACAGTATGATAAAAAGGTGGAGAAGGATTTAATGATATGTTACAAGTACTAAATGATTACCTAGATGAACAGCATGAGGATTCACTAACGAGGAATTGGAAGATCTTGTCAAATCTTCTTAAGGAAAAAATGGGCTGAGGATGAAAGTGAACAAGAAATAGCAGTATGGACGTTTGAAACATTTTTCGGTATTTCGACTTGCATAAACGTTGAAGGAACAGATAATGAATTTTAAGCCAAGAGTGAAATGCAACATAAAAAAGTATTATAATATTACAGAAGCCTGCAGAATCTCTTTACTGCAACGAAAAGACTGTAATGACTACTTCCAATAACAATGTTAGCAATAAGTTCACTATTATCTATGGAAGACTGTCGAACCAAACCTCCTTATGAAATGAAATTCCTACTGTATTGAGAATGAAATGGGTATAACATAAAATATGCAAATAAGAAAAAATAGCAAGAACTGAACATAATTCTATCATATTCAGGATTTAGACACTTCTCACTTTCATTGCTGCTTGTTTGGATGGAATTTTAATAATTTCAGCGGGGTTGAAATAAGAAGTTCGAGCCTTTCGAATCAATCGAGGAAGAAAACAGAACTGGAAAATTGACAATGATAATCTGGAAAGCAAAGTAGACGAAAGGGACGACATCAAGATATAGAATCATCAGAAATCGTATTATGAATGGTAACAAGGTTACTTGCTGCCTGTATTCTGTTCTAAGATCTAAACTTATTCAAATGAACCTGAAGGTTAATCTTTTTAAAACGCTCAATCGGCCGGTAGTCACTTATGGCTGCAAGATGTCAATCCTCACAAAGAGAACATAGGAGATGCTTGTATTTGAAAGAAGTATACTCAGAAGAATTTTTGGTGCATGGAAATTGAAAGAGGTAGAAAATTTCGATCAGATATAACTGCGAACTCAAGCAATTATACAAATATCTGGATATTGTAAACTATGTGATGATTCGGCGACTGAGAAGTTCGGTGTTGAGAATGTCAGAAAGTTGAATATCGAGGAGAATCGTGGAGGGACGAATAGGAGATAACAGAACGAGACGTAGACCAATAATATAACAATAGATACTGAAGAATTACTGTGCATCAAAAACTGACAAGGGGCTCTTGGAGATCGAGTCGAATGGAGGAGAAGGTTCAAGGAGGTCAAGGCTCACTGAAGAGCTGTAGCATTACAGGAAAAAAAGAAGTTTTAAGGTACTTTATTTAAAAAATATGAATTTTACCTGCTCCCATTCCAGTTAGACCCAGTAATCCACTACCACTGGCTGTAGCGGAAACAGCTGCCAATAGCGTTTCTCGTTCTCTTCTTTCTGCCGCTGCTCGCGATAGTACGTACTGTGCGGCAAACTGATGTTTCGGATCCATACGCATATGCTCCATGTGACTTAAAAGTCCTGATAAAAAACAAAATTATACATTTTACAATATCCTGTTGTTCTCGGTTCACTGATACACTTTAACATGATACGACTTCAATTTACAGGGTCGATCTTTTTTTTTTAATAATAATTTGACTGCTAGGACATGACGGCTGTCCTGTTTTGGAGAGTGTTTTTTTTCGTCGACCCTGTAGACTCCTTTTGTCCACATATGTGTTCGATAAGAAACTGTAAAAAAAATATATCCATGCAAAACAAAATGTGTCTACATTGTCAAAATAATAATTTCCAAAATGAAAACAGTTATACGACATCAATATGAGGAGAATGTGCCAAAAATCCTAAAAAAACCAAAAAGAAAATGTCAAATTATAATATAATGACTGGGGTTGCTTATTTTTGAGGCCCTTACACATATGTGGACAATATGTTAGATTTCAATGATTTTTTAAGTATTGTCAGTTAAACTAATGTTGTTTGTAAGTTTACAACTTTAACTATAACCACAGTTAACCAGTTAAAAATATTAGTGACACATTGATGTAAAATCCGACATATTTGCCTTACACACTGCAAGAATTTTATGGTATTAGTCTTACACAGTCTCTTCTTCGAATTAAATTGAGATTGAGATTATTTTGATAACGTGGAGCAACAAAACTGAAATTTTTTCGATTGTTAAAAATATACAGTTAAACAACTGTGAGTTTCTTTTGATTGAAGCAGAAAAATAGAACTTCGCAAATAAATGTCACATAAGGTAGAAAATGCTTTACACACAATCATCGTTAATTTATTCTGTTGGAACCTTTGGTATGAAATAGTAAACTCGAAAACATTTACCACTAAACAGCAAATTAATTTATTTAAACTTCTCGATGCTCGTTTCGATAATCATTTTAGCATCATCAGGATTGCTAGCCATGTTAGCATCATCAGGATTTCTAACCTTGTTAGCATCATTAGGATTGCTATCCATGTTAGCAGTCAATCTTTAGAAATCCTAATGATGCCACCATGGTTAGCATTCCATGTTAGCATTGAATATGCTAGATATTGCTTCTAGATTGATTCTTCTCCTGATAGTGCCAACATACTTAGCCATTCGGGCGTCCAGAAGTTTAAATATTTGGTGCTTAGTGGTAAATCTCTTCGAATTTAATGATCGATGTGGAAAATTCTTCAACTAAGAGATGATGTCGACACTGCCAAGGATATAGTACCTAGTTATTCATAGTTGATGACGAAAGATTTGGATGAGTGTATAGGAATATTATTTAGTTGATAGTAAATAATTTTGTGGGGAGAACATGTTGAATAGAGAGAAGAGGTTGGAAATTCAAAAAATAGGGGAGGGGTTTTGGAAGGAGTTCCAATTTGATAAATTTGCCTCATTGACATCTTTTATATAAATTAGCATTCCTTTGCAGTTCATTTTTACACACAATTTCATGATAGCGTCAATGTGTCACTAATATTTTATAAACTGTAAGTGGTTTGCGTTTGAAAACAACATTAGTTCTACTGTGATTCGCTGATTCCTGACGGTACAAAAAAATCATTCGAAATCGTGTCGAAACCTACTCTTTCCCTAAATGTAAGGAAAATCTCGTAGTAGGTACCTGATTCGTGAGTGAAAACGGCTTGACAGACCGAGCACGGCCACATTCGCAACGAACTGGAAAGTTGCGAGGTCTCGGGATGGCAGGCCAAGTGTTTCCTGAGGGATCCCTCATTAACGTAGTGCTTTCCGCACACGGGACATGGGTGATTTGCTGTCCTTCTCTTTGCTAAATAAGGATCGATGACGTCAACAACAGAGAGAAAAAGAGATAAAGCAAAGCACCCCAGGAACCTTATCAAAAGCGATTGTTTTTAATATATTACTTATAGTTTTTCTTATTGGTTAGTATTTATACTAAGTGTCCTATAACCGGAACAGAGATCAGTCCACTATACGTCGTAGTTTTCATTCTCAGCCAATAATTTTTCAAGGATTAAACATTATTAATTATGAATTGACGACTTTTAATATATTTAATTAATACATTTTAATGAACCACACTTTTGAACTTCTTTTAGGATACAATGTTATGCTGCTTCATTATAGGGTGGATAAGATCAGACTATTTGATTAATTTCAATCATCTCCATTTTAGTCACTTTAGTCCTTTATAAAGGCCTGTGTAATAAGAGTGTCAGAACTTTAAATTAAGGTCGAATGACAATTGCAAGTAGATAATCCGGTAATGTTTATTTTATCTTGAAGGAAAAATAATGGCATTATGTTTTGAAAATACCGTCGATTAAATATTCTCCTCCGTCTGATAAAATGCATTCTGGAGACTCATTTTTCCATTACTCTTTCACACATTCAGTGGTATATTTTCAATGGTGGCCTGAATATTTCGTTTAAGGTCAAGAATTTTTCGGGTTTGTTTCTGTAAACCAGTGAGAATAATGAGAAAAATAATCCAAGGACGTGAGATCGTATGATCTTGGTGGTGGATAGTTGACATTAACATTTCGCGAAATAACACATCCAAGACACTTTTTTTGAAATAAATCGATTGTGTGGCGAGATGTGTGACAAGTCGCACCTGCTTATTGAAAGAAAACATTGTTTATATCCATATTTATCCTACACCGTTCACCATCACTGATGGCACTATCACTCTTTCACTCTATTCTGACAGCCTATCACTCTATCTTGACAGTGACTTTCTGAGGATGAAGAGATAACTCCGGAAACGCTTGAGGATTTCATTAGTCCAGATCCCGTGGTTAAGTTTGTGCACAAACCAATTAAGTCAGAAGTGCGCTTCGTCAGAAAGCTGGAAAAAGTCTGGCGAACTGAACACGCATTCTGATGGCAGATATGAATAATTTATACGCGCTATTGAATCGTGTATCTTTTCATTGATGAATTGACACAATGTACTGAATACAGCAGCCTATAATGTTCTCTATTACGTTTCAAAGCTGTGACACTCTTATCGGAAAACTTAATATTTAGATGGTCATGCCGCAATGGCTTAATTTCCTTTTAGACTACCTGTTGACCCCAATTCAGTTAATAATTAGTATTGTCATCATTTTATAAATACTACAGAAATCTTTAAACTTCTCAACTTATAGTGAATATTTTTATTTACTGCTTTCAATATTAACTAGAATGAAACTAAATATTACTAAAAAAAACATTGGCTGTAATCTGCGAAAATGGACTGTCTCTGATATCGATATAATGCTGGTAGAAATTCCCTAGATTTAGGGAAAAACAATTGTCACAGCAATCATGACAACCTCAAAAATCGTGACTGTGCAAGGGCAAATGTCTCACAAAATAAAATAAATTATATCGATATTGAAGAAGAAAGTTAAAGAAATAATATTAACTGGTAAAAAATTATTTTTTGTAGTACAAATAATTTTTATCAGTTTTCTTTGGTTAGACAGGCAAAAATAAGCAACTAATAAAGGATAGGATCGCTCACAAAGCAATTAACAAGTTAAATTAAAAGAAATAAATTAATATAACAACTACCGTGACATGCTTACATGCAATGTTAACAGAATCAATTTTTGTTCACACTGTCATAAAATTGTAGAAATTAATGTAGATTTTCTTTCTTTCATGTAGTCCAAACTTACACCCCATAGAAAATATTTCAAGATTCTTAACACAATAATAAAAATAAGTGTAATATACTATGATGTAATAAAAGTATTTGCGTTTTTGAGGTACGTAGTTATTCACTGTTTAAAAAAACCTACGTAGTGGTTATTTATCGAAGTTGCTGTTTTCGATGACAACTTTATTTTTCTTCGGTACCACGGTGAGTCTTTGGAGGCGAAAAACTCGACGCAGCTAGTTTTTACTTCTTCTTCAGTACTGAACTTGTTTTCCTCTCAAAAAATGAGTGATGCTGTATGTATACTGAGTGAAGGAGAAGCTCAAAGCCCACTTGATTAATTTTTGAGGTGTTCAGATATGAAGTGTGTGATTTTGTGTTGTCCTGCTGCAGCAGGACTTTTTTACGGTTCACCAAAACTAGATATTCTTCATTAAGAAGAGCATGTATTCTCTTAAGTTGAGCTGAGTAGAGTTCTGAATTTATCGCCCTATCAGCAGGGACCAACTCAAAATGTATTATAGCGATCTGATCTTTTCCTATCTTCAAGACTCATATCTTCTTCCCCGAGCTGTTTGAACCAGAACTGAGCAGCACGGATTGATACGGCACCTTCCCTCTCTACTTCCCAAATCTCAAATATCACGAGTGCGCTAGTCGCTTTGAAGACTTTTTAAAAACTTTGTCTGAAATTTGCTCTAATTTCTGAACATTTCTAACTGAATACTTTGCAGTGGAATCACTTTAAGACTAAAGTAGGAGTGTTTATTTGTCGGAGCAAAAAAGCTAAAATTGAATTAAACCTCTGAAGAGTGAAGTATAATCCTTTATTCTTAAATAAATAAAAAAAAAACGCCAATACTTCTGTTACACTCTGGTATTTGCACGAACCGTGTGCTTTGTACCTAGAAACAAGCGACCTGAGGCATACATAGGGATACATTATTGAAAACCAAAGAAAATTTAAAATAATAATTTAAAATAATAAATAAATAATAATATTAAATAAAATTTAAGAGCCCTAATGACCCACAAAAAAGAACCAGGAACTCTTAAGGAGCATTTCTTTCTGCCGATTTAAATAATGATTAAAAAATAAACATGGTGTAAAGATGAACGAGGCGGCATCAAAAACAAAAATGCTTTCAAGTTTTGAATAGCTCCCCAAAGAAAAAAACCCTTTTATATTTTTAAGTGCTCTCCAGACAGCCCCTGATTTATTATTAATCATCAACGAATTAACTTTCTTTTTAGTTATTCTTTCCCTTATCGCTTTTTTCGACGATATTCCCATTCTGCTGCAGCCAATAGATAGATATAAACGATTTCGAAAACAACGAAATTTAAATGAGAAAAATGCATTTTATATTTTTTTAATGATTCTGATTTGAAGACAAAATTTAAGATACTTAAGAAAGGAAAGGAAAGGATTTACGGTTAGAGGCGCATCAGCATCTAAGGCTATTTAGCGACTGGACCTACAGCTTAACGTCGGTTCCGAACCACGGTCATCAGCTACCGACAAACCCAGGCCAGCATCCCCCTCAGGCTATCAACCCTTGGTTATGTGCCTACCCACAAGTTTATCAGGAAGCCTACCGACTGGCGAGTGACCAACGTAGAACACTTCTCAGAAGGCATCCGGCCTTACCCAGCCTTTAACTGGCGTGACTGAGGGGTAATTCGTTGTCGGATTTTATACTCTTGCCTAGAAACAATCACAGACATTTAGGAATGGATATGTGTAGGCGTGTGTGTGAATATGTGAATGTATATAATGTGTGTACGGTAGAAAGTAAGACGGACAGAAGAATTAAAGAAAAGCACCCATCCGAGCGCTGGAATCGAACCAGCTACCTTTGGATTGCAAGGTAGGCGACTAACCCACCAGACCACCGCGGCCGGCTAAGATACTGAAGACAAAAATCTCTCAGGAAGATGTACTAGGGTGTAACAAAAGTATTTGCGTGTTTTCTTTTTTTACAAATAAAGGATTATACTTCAATCCTCAGAGGTTTTATCCAATTTAATGATTATTCGAGTATTAAATATTCCAGTGCGAAATATTCAGTCAAAGATGTTAAAATAAGTGAAATAAGTAGTAAAATTAATGCAATTTTTATTTTCGTTTGTTTTTTGAAATATAAATAAATATCTGGTAAAATAATGGATAGTAAAATTGTTGTTTGTAAAAAACACCTAAAATTCAAGCCTCTAGACTAGAATACCCCCTTAAGACATTATTTTAAAAATGGCCTCAAAGCGACTGACACCCGTTCGTGAGATTTGTGATCTAGAGGGGAAAGGTACCATATTAATTCGCACCGCCCAGTAAAGTTCCAGGGGAAGATCAAGTAATTTACGGTCTCTTGATGTCGATGTTTTAAGAGCACTTGTGGCTCTAGATCATAGAACAAGCATTAGAAAACATTTAGTGGAATTAGGAACAAGCATCCCACACTACCGTTAATCAGCATTTGCGAAGCATAGACATGATGTACATTATAAATTTTGGATTCTGTTTGCTTCTATTTGATGAAAATTTGTCATAAATCATTAAAGAAAGACTTTTTGTTAAAATTTCTACATTATTATTACTGTTTGACGCGTTTCGCTGGTAGTGTACGGATATAAATTTAATTATCTTATTGTATAAACGTTATATATTTATATCCTTTTTAACATCAAAAATATTTATTTCTAACGAACCTACAATGCTAGCGAAATGTAATAATAAAATGGACAGTCAGTAATAATACAACAGTAATAATATATTACATCAGTACAAGGGAATGAAACAACACAACACAAGTATCTGGGAATGAAACAAGTAAGACGAATTGATCATCGTTTAAGGAAAGATGAATTCAGCTCTCAAATCACCAAGAGGGTAAAGCAAGTGATCAAGTCCAGTCTGAATAGCAGACATATGTTTAAAGCAATCAACACCTATGCGGTTTCTATATTAACGTATTCATTTGGAGTAGTCAACTGGAGTAAGACGGATGTACAAAATCTGCAACTCAAGCTCAGGACACTGCTCATAAAAGTACAAAAGCATCACCCACGAAGTGGCGTAGAATGCACCATTTGGCTACGACAAGGCGGAAGAGGCCTGGCCAATATAAGCAAGCAATTTGATCAACAAATTGAAAGCATGCGAGCATACTTTTTCAAACAAGCAGAGACGTCGGAATTAGATAAAACGATATGTCAGATTGATGTATTAACACCACTGCCAAAAAAATCGGGTCCAAAACTATGCGAAAACCAATCAAGAAAAGATGCAATCATGGAGAGAAAAATCCCTGCATGGGAGACATCTGAATAAGGTTAACCAAGAACAAGTCAACATATTAGCATCGAACTACTGGCTGACTGCAGGACAGATGTTCCCCGAGACAGAGGGATTTTCATAGTTGCAATCCAAGATCAGGTTATTCCTACTATAAATTATCTTAAATATATTTTAAAGATACGCACAATGTAATGGCAAAGATTCTGCACGAGGAACTTGCAATAAAAAACACAGTTGTCAAAAGAGAAAGTTCCATATTACAACTACCACCTCGAGCCTGTTCTCGAAAGCCATAATCACAAGATCTATTGGGAACGGACTGTGATCACTGAGCGAAGACTGGATAATAACAGGCCCGATATTATTATGATGGATGAATTATCTAAACGCTTTGAATTTATAGATGAGACAATTCCAATTAACGATAGGACATTAAAGAAACAAAAAGAAAACATTCAGAAATATCAGGAACTTCAAGAGAAAGTAAAGAAACAATGGGCATGAAAACTTTAGAAATAGTTCTTATTATAATATCAACAACGGGTGTTAAAGAACATAAAAGCATTGTGTCTCAACGAGCATCTTTTCAAGACCATGCAGAAAACAACATTAACGGGAACAGAGAGAGTTCTTGAACAACTCAAGAACATCGAAGAATTCTAGCGTCACCTTGCAGCCCGATAACAGAGAAAGGAACCCATAAAGCTTAATCGCTCTGATATCTAAGATATCTAGCATAAGTCAATGTTCCTTTATTGAGAATGCCTTAAAGCTAAATCCATATATCACATCAGTAATAATAAAGTGGACAATATATTAAAAAGCCTTTCATTAAACAGATATACATTTTTTTACCAGTTAATGTCTAAGTACCTTAAAAATGCAAATATTTTTATTACACCTCAGCAGATACATTTCTCGGTTAAAAATACGAATATGTCGTTTATGTTGAATCGAACTATGAAGGCATAATTGAATGTAATTATAAAGTTATTTGGATGACTAGAAGAAGAACCGGTGATATAGATATTTTGTAGGTAACAAGAATTATTTTTAAGGAAATGAAACCAATTATAACACAGGCCTACAAGAAAAAACATTTTTTTTGGTGCCTAGGATTTTAGAACTAATTTTAGCTATATTTCGGACGCTGAATCTAAATCTGAAATCAGTTTTTCTCTATCTGCTCCACTTTTTTTTAGATACATTCTTGGATTTATTTTTTTTTAGATACATCTACTTTTTTAGATACATCTACTTATTTATCAGTGTTTTTTTCAATTCACTACATTCAAATATGCGTGTTCTAAAATTATTATACAAGGATTGGTTCTTGTATATGTCTAGTATATCTTGTATGGTTTTTGTCTGCAGCTGAGTTAGTTCCAGGAAAATCCACTAGATAGTATAAGTATTGCTTTTCCGGTAACTGAAGTGACCTTTAACACTTGAACTAGAGTTAAGGTTAGTTTATGAGTTCTTGCCGTGAAGGATAGATTGAAGTTGGCCTCGCGTGTAGTGGTGGCTCGTGAGGGAGGGCGTTGGGGCGCCGCCTCTCCAGCATATATCACAGTAAACAATTTTTCTGAACAAAACACTATATTTTATTTCTGTTCAGTTTCTTTCCATTAACTCATTTTCCTGGTTTACCTCCTGTAAAGGGTTTCAATACCACGAAAAATAAAAAGGAGGAAGGGAAAAGCAAAAAAATTCTTCAGCAGCACTATTTTCTTCAAAGCCCTCCCACTTTTATATTTGTGTTTAGGAAAAAGTTGTTATAAAGTTAACCTAAAACGTACTGTGTTGTAGATTGTTGTATTTGTTGAATAGAAATAAAATGAGTTGTGTAATCATGATGTGTTTTGCTACATATGTAGAAAATACATGTTAAAAGAAAACAGAAAAACTGTTAGTAACTTTGTAAAGAGAGCTTATCTTGGATACTTTGGTGTTAGGCTTGGTAATCAGGATAAAACCTGGGCACCGCATCTGGTCTGTAAAATTTGTACAAAACATTTATGACTATGAGCAACCGGAAAAAGAAAAAAATCTGAAATTCGGCGTACCGATGGTTTGGAGACCACCCAAAAACCATTTCGATGACTGCTATTTCTGCTTAGTAAATATTACTGAAATCAAATCGAAAAATCAATCACCGTAGTAAGTGGACTTATCCTCATTTAGTCTCTGCAAGACACCCGGTCCCTCACAGAGGAAGTGCCCAACCCAACGTTTAACCAGCTAGCAGAGCTTTGTGAGGACGAATAATGTTCTTAATCGATGACTTTTTCCTCTATATTTGTATATAATAATATATGTATAAAATAATAATACAAATTCCGTGTATATTTTTTTTATTTGATCCATGGATTTAACTTAAAATAGTGTAACACTATTGTTCATTAAAAATTGTTCACTGTAGTGTTCACTAAAATGTTATATCTTAGAAATTTGAGCTCCTGGCTAAAACTTAATGCCATATTTGAATTCAGGCTATCAAATTCGTATGAAATCAGCTCCAAATACCCCAGCACCAAAACAACTGTTAGCCTTTGTAATTTGGGTGTCATTGGATGAGTCTCGGTACTTTTTGATTTGGGTTTAGTTTTAAATGCTTTTAAAACCAAATAAACAATTAATAAAATCATTGACATAGTAAACATGCTCCGGGTATGGTTGATGAGAGTAAGTTTGTTAAGTCTTTTTCTACCAAATAAGTTGATCAACCACCATTTATTATAGCACCTATTTTTTACCCTATTTAGTCTAATCATAATCCATGCACTATCAAACATGCTTCAATTTGAAAATCAGAAATGGATTTATCAATTGAAGGCATTTTTTTAATGGTTCTCTTAGAACTGACTTTTTTTTCAAAAAATATCCATTTCCAATTTCGAGCAACTACTTAATCGAAACTACTAAGTCAAAGTACCATCGTCGACTGCCTACGTCAATTCTAGATACTTACTGGCTACTCCTGAGGCGTTGGGGTCTTTGTGCGTGTGCTTCATGTGTTCCATCAGGGCTTCGCCTCCGAGGAACATCTTGTGGCAGATGGGACAGGAAGTAGCGTTCGGTCCACCGATCAACGCCGCATGTTGCTGCAAACGACCAAGACACTGTTGACAAAATTCCGCGTTAATTTTGCCGAGTCTAAAGCAAATCGATCTGGATGGGTGGTTTTGGCCCTCATCGGGATTTTAATCTATAGTTGTTTCACAATAAGACATATTTGTTCGCCTGTTATTAATTTTGCATAAATAAATATTTTTACAATCATGTTTCTATATCTATATTAGTAAAAATTGTATGATAATGTTTAATAATATCGCTAAGCATTAATTAACACGATACGATATCTATGGATAAGTGGAACTTTCAGTAAAGGAAACTATATTTTCAAATTATCAATTTCTAATGACACTATTGTGTTATTTGATTTTGTTATTTATTATAGAAGCTATAGTCGGAGATTTAGCCAAAGAATATCAGGAAACGCCAAGTTAATTGCTTGCAATTTATAGACTGTTTAACATACAGGGTGTAAAAGAATGTACGTTTCGTAAATTTACCTAACGATGTTTCATATACTTAAAAAAAAAGTTCATTACAATATTGGTCAAAAATCTAATGGTTCTTGCAAAGAAAAGGCAAACATTTTAAATCACCAACTGAAAAGCTGTGGTAAGAATTAACATTTTAAGCAAATAAGAGTAAAATCATATTTGCTATTTATATTTAGCTATCACTTATGGAATAAACTAATGAACATTTTAAAACGTTTTTTTAAATTAATAATCATGCAATACATCAGCCAACATCGATGCGACAAAGTCGCAAACCAAACGCAAGAAATGTTATTTCAACAATGCGATAAAAATTATTTTAGTATATATCAGTGACTGTATTTAAGTTCCGTTTAAAAACAAAATTTTATTATGTACGCGAATATCACAATATGCTTCTTATGTACGGATAAAGTCGTAGTAAGAAGAACGAATTTCTGATGCTGCCGACCACATTAGAAATATGCCTGAATTTTTTCAATGTGTTTGGGGAAGCCGGTTAAAACTGTGCCAAACTTACATAGACTCAAATAGTGGACATTTTGAACATTTAATTTAGTAAAACAGTTAATCATGTACTTTTAATGTAACATGAATGGTTAAAAACGTGTTATGGTGTGAAAAACTAGTGCTAGTAATTTCAATTTTTACATTAAACGATACCAATGTGTAATTTTCCTTTTTTTGTAACAAAACAAGTCAAATTTATGCTAAAATGTATGGAATGAATGGCTTTAAAACATTTAATTTTTTTATTTTATTTTTATTTTATTTTCAAACATTATCTTAAAAGGTGAACAATCAAACAAAAAACTAAATTTTCTTCGAATGAAATTAATAGGAAAATTTAAATAACTTCTGAACTGTTTTCGGTGGAAATGGCTACATTTTGGATACATGTTTTAAGAAAACTTTCAAAATGATGTAAGGAATCGTTGGTTAAATTTACGAAGGGACTTTCCCTTACACCCTGTATCATTCATCATCAGTAAATTATTTTTTTTTCCAACTTATTAGATGCTTTGTAGAATACCTTTCTGACATAATATAATGTTTTTGATTGATCCATTTATTATAATAGGTAAACAAATCATACAAAAACTGAAATTATTCGAGGAATAACATATCCTAAGTCTAATCAAGTGCTAATCATTAATTTTTATCAATCAGAAAGCGACATATTTTTGTCACGAATACAAATTGAAAGATCTACGAAAAACATACACTCTTTTGTGCTGTTTTGGTTGTTTTTTGTTCTCCATGATAATAATTTAAATACCTCTAAAATAATTTAGTACAATATCACTCCACTGGGCTGATGCAAAAGTTCGTTCTATTTTTTTGAGAAAAATTAATGCATTGAAGTATATGCAGTTCTCTGCGATTGCCTTACTCCATCTCTCCGGTATACATTTGTATAATTCTGCGCTCATAATTTCTGAGGTTTTTTTTACAATCTAAACTGTTTTGGAGCAATTTAAATAAATTATAGTCGGAGAGCGCAAGGTCGGAAGGGTACGGTGTATAGTCCGTGATTGGGATGTCACGTTGTAAGAGTTTGTGTTGAATGGCCCAAGACGCGTGTGGTCTAGCATATTCTGGATGGAATGCAATATTCTTTAAATTGATTAATTCAGGTCGCTTCTAGTCGATCGTTTACATTAATTCACTGAGTTGTGAACAGTATTTCTCCAAATTAATGGCCTGGTTTTCAGGTAATAGCTCATAATAAACGATTCCTTTTTACATAGCATAACCTTCTTCGGTTGTAAACTTGCTTTTTCACTGGTTGAATGCACATAATCCATAATCCAGAAATTCGGCCCTTGAAATGTTTCTCTCTTAACTCATCCGGCATGAATATGTCGGCTTTCGTAACCATCCCTAGTTTTTTCTCGAAATTTTCTGAAGCACTTGCGGTAAGCGTAAATTGTCAACGGCATACTCACCGGCACATACAGAGTTCGTCCAATAAAAATCGGGACTGATCTATTTCTGCCAAGGGGAAGGAGTGGACGGTGGTTTTTATAAGTGATATCGGAGGTGGCTGATGTCGAGTAATCTAGGAAAGTAATCTCAGTTGTCTCCGAAACTTTGGAGTGCGTAGATAGTGCAAAAAGCAAACGTACATTTTAAGTTCCCGTTGAGAGTCAAGATGCAGAGTAGCGATGTGTCATCAAATTTTGCGTGAAATTGAACAACGGATTTGTCCAATTTGACGCAAAATCCGTGACGTTTACAAGGACGAAGCCATCTCCTAATCCAGTCACACGTCGCTAATTGTGAGGGAGACACTGGCCAAACACAATGTGGCAACGCTACCTCCACCACCTTATAGTCCAGATGTGGCTCCCCCAGACATTTTTTCTTCCCTCATATCAAGAGCAGCGTAAAAGGACATCCTTTCGGGACGATTGAGGCAGTTCAAAAGGCTTCGACGAAGTGTTTGAATAGCTTTGCAGTTGGGGCCTTCCAGAGAGCGTATGAAGACTGGAAAAAACCGCTGGCAGCGGTGTATTGATGCAGTAGGGTCATATTTTGAAAATTATTAAGTTACTTTACATATTTTTTCAATAAACGTTTTTTGATGATCTCAGTCCCGATTCTTATTGGACAAACCCTGTATATTCTTTTGAGTCCGCGAATCATTCTTGCCTTCTCGGAAACAAAAAAAGGATATGTCGAAAATACATCTCTTTTTTTGTCTTTTTTAATGCATAAAATTTAAAAAACAACAAAATAACACAATGTTTCTTCCAAGTACTTGCTGAAGTTCTTTCGGTCAAAAAACATCAAAAGCGCCTCTCATCATCTAGCGCCAAAAACGGGATAAACTTTTATATCAATTCAATACATGAATTGTGTACACTTGATATTGTATCCTGTAATTTTGCTGCACTATGCACATTAAAGATCGATAATTAATATAACACTCAATAAAAAAGAAATATTTTTATGTCCTATTTTAGATTTCTGAATGTAGTTATAATTATTATTGGAATTAAATCATCGGAATATATCGCGAAATATATCGCACTTTTAAAATACGCCACTAAAAACAAAAAAAAAACATTTCAGTTAAACGCGGAAAACATAAATATACATTTCGATAATTTTATTATCTAATTACCCGCGTCTCTAACAATTCCTCCGGCGTTATCTGCTGAGCACTTTTAATTCAGAAGTTTAGACTTTCTGTTTTTCTCTTTGGTGAGGTTATGTTCTTCTAATTAACATGGAGTTTTATTCCGTTTAAACGGCGAAATGGGGAGGCCGTAGAAAAAACACGGTAAAAATTAATGAGAACAGTGCCGTACGAAAACACAATCAACACTTTTACCTTTATGGAAAAAGTGATAATATACTAATAAAAAATGTATATCTTATATTTTAATAGA
Source organism: Cosmopolites sordidus (assembly GCA_031761425.1). NCBI lineage: Eukaryota > Metazoa > Arthropoda > Insecta > Coleoptera > Curculionidae > Cosmopolites > Cosmopolites sordidus. The sequence continues at coordinate 1,055,899 of JARFXV010000837.1, forward strand.
ATGTTTTTCAGTATTTTCTAGCCACTGAACTCAACTCACTGAACTCAAAAAATGTTCTTCAAATGGTATAATTATTTTTCAATAACTATATAACTATATAACAATTCTATACTAGGAGCTACATATATTCCTTATTCTTATCACGACTTTAACTCCGTTTTCTGCTTCTTCCCGTGGTGCTACAATCCGTCAGTGAGCCTTGAAATTCTATAACATTCCCTGTGTGGAATTCGACTTTTTGAGATACTTGTCACGTGTCTTACTCATCTGAGTCGCTAAACGCTCACGTAGTTTACAATATCAATATCTTGGTATAAGTACTTGAATTCGAAGTTATACTTGACTCTATAATTTCCATTACCATTCACAGAACCAACATTCCTTCTGAGTACTCTTCTTTCTAATACTGCAAGCATTTCTTCTTGTGAGGATCCATGTTTCGAATCCATAAGTGTCCACTGGCAGAATGAGTGTTTTATAGACCTTGACTTCCATGCCCATTTGTGAATTTAGTTCTTAAGACAGGCTACAGGGACTAAGTAGGTTTGTTACCTTATATAATACAATTCCTCATGCGATGTTGTTTTCGTCTAATTTGCTTTATAGATAAGTCTAGTTTACTTTATATGTAAGTAAATTTATTCCCAAATTTAATATTGTCCTGGCCCGATTGTCCAGTCCTGTTCTCTTTGATTAGTTCTCATTTCCATCACCATTGCTTTGATAGTATTTATTTTTATACTTCTTTTGTCTTTCACCTTTATTTCATCATAGATCTCTCTAATGGATCCTTTTTTGTTAATTTGAATATCTGAAATATCTGGAATTTTCTCCGTTGTATGACGGAGAATGGTACTATTCTTTGTCTTACTATATGTGTTAGAATTTTAAGTGTGTGTTAGAAGTTCTGCAAAGCAAGTGGTTGTGCTAGAGAGTTTTCCGATTCGGATGTTTTGATTAAATATTTATCTTTCAACATGAATAGAAATGTTTGAATACTTGGAATTTATGTGTCTGTGAAACTCATAAGATTGGAATAGCTGAAGGCGGTAAGGTTTCATATTTGTTGGAGGATGTATAAGCCAACATCCTAGCCTAGTATACTTAAACCAATGATACAGCATACGCAGCATGACATACGATAGTCATTTTAACTTGAGATTACTGTACTCGATAGGTACCTAAGAACGTTATATATATATATATATATATATATATATATATATATATATATATATATATATATATATATATATATATATATATATATATATATAAAGTAAATGTTACAACGCCGGCAACCTAACCTAACTCTTATACCGGATGCTCTATAGAAGTATCGTATATATATATATATATATATATATATATATATATATATATATATATATATATATATATATATATTTTATATATATATATATATATATATATATATATATATATATATATATATATATATATATATGTATATATATATATATATATATATATATATATATATATATATATATATATACATATATATATATATATATATATATATATATATATATATATATATATGTATATATATATGTATATATATATGTATATATATATATATATATATATATATATATATATATATATATATATATATATATATATATATATATATATATACATATATATATATATATATATATATATATATATATATATATATATATATATATATATATATATATATATATATATATATATATATATATATATATAGTTTTGTGTATATACGGTCTCTTGTCCGTTCTACTGCTATTTGAAAATAATAAAAATATTAATAATTTGGAAATGTCATTTGTCGCAAATGTCATTTAACGCAAAAATGTATTTCGGCAATGAATGATGCGAAAAAATTAAAAACTAAAGACTCCCAACCTGTGTATTGGTCGACGGATTGTGGAGCTAGATGAGTTAGGAACAAATTTAATGTGTTGTCAATGTAAAAAAATTCTTTAAAAATGTTTTGAATATTGGATCGTAAGACATGACGACACACAGTGTTGCCAAGCTGTGATGTCTATCTTTTCAAATCCAGTAAAGTAAACAGTAACTTTCTGAGGATGAAGGGGTAACTCCTGAATCAATTGAGGATTTTTATACCAAATCTTGCAGTTATGTTTGTTCACAAACCCATTAAGCCAGAAATGCGCTTTGATTATTTTTCCCCAAGGTGCAGGTCGCCTTTCAACTTCTAATTTCCCCCCGCTGTTGAATTGTGTATCTTTCGATGGGGAATTAATACAATGTACTGAACACATCAGTCCATGAGTAATATTTACATTTCAAACAGTATTGCCACTATTACGTTTCACGGTTCTGACACTCTTATTGGAAAACTCTTTATATTATATATATATATATATATATATATATATATATATATATATATATATATATATATATATATGCATAATATGACCGCCTGTCGCCCTGGCTTTAGATCATTTAAAACATTTTGTGTAGAGGATGAAGGACTTATTAGAGAATAACAATAATTTACATGTGAGTATAACTTTAACTTTACGACATAGAAACAAATACCGCAGAAGAAAGTTCTAATAAAGCGGAACTATATTGAATAGTGTTATGTTAATTTAGAAAGAGTTATTTAAAAAAATTTTTAGATCGGTTATTGGTGTAAATATATTAGATTTTTGC